>VZTJ01005553.1:1207276-1312464 GCA_013397795.1 Orthonyx spaldingii
AACCAAACAAACAAACAAAAAAACCAAAAAACTATTTAAACTTTGAAGACAATGGATGATTATAATGTAAATCAACCCAAACATCCTTGGGTTCAGGGTTGACCAGTTGAAAACGCCTTTTCATCTCTCAGCTACTCCCAGATAAGCTCTGTAAAAACAGGACTAGGAACAAATTGTGGGGCCAGTTCCCTACGGCACCAAAATATGCTATCTTAGTTGTACTCAACATCGTAAACAAGTTATGAGAACATCTAACTGCAATGTAACAACCCTAGAATCTTGTCTTTTCAAACACAATTTTATCATTTTTATGTCATTAACACTGAAAAAAAGAGCTCAACAAAGTGTCACAACTACAGTTAACACAAGGGGTTAACAAATTCAAACCCAGAAAAATGTAAACTCAAGGTGAAATTTCTTTCCTGCAAATTGCAGCAATGGAATTGAAATTAAACTGTATTTAGTTTAAATCCTGTTATCACTGGAAACTCTTTTTAAAAAGTCAGCAGTTTTGGCCTAATTATGTTTCTGGCCTGTTTCCTCAACAGTCTCAAAAGACTTTCCTGTAAAACAGCTTAAGTGCACATCCTATTCTGTAAAACGACAGAGTGCATAATATCAGGGTATCCATCACACATAGATGTGAACTTTTTTTCCCCAATAGAGCAGTAAGAACAAACCAATCAACCAAAAGAAGATTTCAGCATATCTTAGTGCAAGTATCCTGAAACAAAGACTTCTTTCTGCTAACTAAATAACAAAGACAACTGAGGTAAAAGAAGACATAGAAGGTTATCTCATCAAATTTCATTATTCCATATTTAAGGGAATGCTTTCATAAATAGTCCTGAAATCTTTGAGTAAACGGTTATATTACAATTTCCAGCTATTTCAGAGATTTTATCAATTTTTCTGAATCCAAGGCAGAAACAAAAGGATTTCATCTTTATTTCATTTCCTTAATAGCAGCCACAACAGCCCAGCAGTATCCAGCACCATGACCCCCTGCACTCACCTTTGCATGGCCAAAGGGCTCTCCGGGGATGGCCAAGAGCACCTTATAGTCCACCAGCCAACAACAGCTGTTCATTCAGAATATAAGCAGAAGCCTATAATCTTACAATTTAGAATAGACTTATTAAAAAGCTGAAAAAAAGGAGTTTTGTTGTTGCTGTTGATATTTTTTTCAGTTAACTTTTCTGCCTTGCTACCTTCTAGCACTGTTACAAGTAATATTACATTATTTTTTCCCAACAGATGGTGGAGAGAGAAATTCTCTGAGCTTTCAAATCACTCACATGTACACATAACTTCCCACTTTGCAAAAGGTATTTCTAATCTAGAGCCATCTTTTCTTTTTGGAACCCATAAGAAAATATTTTGTGTTCCCTCCAGGCACTCTCTCTGTCATTAGGAACTAAAATTATTCCTTAAGCTGGACCAGTTTCCTTCTCACGCTACCCAAGTTCAGGTGGTGGTTAGATAGAAACAGCTTTGTCAACACAAAACCACTAAAAGTAATAAAATACATACAAAACATGAAAAAAGACAAACTCAGAAGATCCCCAAATATGCTCAATTTCAAGGATTTTTTTAAAAAGCAAAAAACAAAAGGGGGTTGTGAACAGTAGAATATTCAGGGATTCACATCTGAACCTAAACCAAACTCTGCGCAGCCTCCTTGCAGGCTGTTCACAAATCACCAGCCCCTAAATTAAATACAGGAAACACCATGCAATCCCCCAATACTTGTCATTATTTGCATTATTGTCACTATCTGCAAGGTATGGTTGACCTCACGTGAACCTTAATGTTCATGGACTGCAGGGAATCATTACAGAGGTGAAAACCAGAGAGACAAAAGCAAAGTGGAGTCAAGCAGGCAGCACATGCCCCAGAACAGCCGAAATTCAGACAAACAGATCAGGTTACACATAGTCAAGCAAGTACACACCAGTGTAAAACAGGGAGCAACAGTTTCAGCTATCAAATTACAGAAACAAAAACCCTTGTAGAAATGCAATACCAATATAGACAAAATGGACAATACTTAATAGATTAATACTTAAGAGATTACTCATGTTATAGATATTTGGTTGAAAGTTTGAAAATAAACAGTTCTGGTAAAAAAAATGAACTATTGTGCTCAAATTAGTATTTTTAAATAAACATCTTGCAAATAATAATTTAAGATACTTTATTCATGCAATCAAAATGCTGTCACATAATAACAGTGGGTATTAATGTTTTTGACACTTCAGATTACCTACTTGATATCAATTTTAGCCTCCACTGAGAACAAAAGAAATATTGAAATAAAACCCTCAACATATTTAAAATAGAAGCAGGTAAGACCAGGGTATAATCTCTTTGTTGAAATTATACTGTCCATAGATACACAAATGGATTCACACAGAGAAGAGGCATAAAGTAAAGTAAAAGCACCATTCTTTCCAGGTTTGAAACTTTCTGGAAGGAGGATTAAAAAACAACTTCCTTCCCAGAAGGGTTGGACTCTTCTCCCACAGAACAAGCAATAGAACAAGAGAAAACAGCCTTAAGCTGTAGCCAAGGGAGGCTTGTTTTAGATATTAGGAAAACTTCTTCACCTAAAGGGTTGCCAAGCATTGGAAGAGGCTGCCCACAGAAATGGTGGAGTCATCATCTCTGGAAGGATTTAAAAGATGAGTGGAAGTGGCACTTGGGGACATAGTTTAGTGGTGGACCTGGCAGTGTTGGGTTAGAGTCAATCTTAGAGGTTTTTTTCCAACCTTAACCATTCTGTGATTCTACTCCACTTTTCTGATGACTCCATCCAATTTCTGCAGTGATCAGGGCCTGAGTAATATCTAGTCTTTACCATTACAAAGATATTTGAGATGTCAGCCAAGGGGATATAATATACTATTATTTCAATTCATGAGTTTGTGTCTTTGAGGTGTTTTCTCCTGTCATACCTGACATGCATCCATATGCTCTGTCAGGTTTCTGGCTTTTTTTCTGAACATCAGAACACCACTTCTTTGAGCAAAGTGCTTTTTTCAGACCTAACACTGTAATTTTCCATTTCAGCTGGAGTAACGACAAAGCTTTCAAGTGGGAGACTGTTTCACAGAGTCTGGTGCACCAGGTGAGTTCAGAACACACCCAAGGCTGTCCTCTTGCACAACTTACTACATTTGCTGTGCTCACTGATGCTGTTTTGTTCTTCTGTAATTCAGTCACTTCTGTTACAAGGACAACAGAGCTTGGACAAAAGTCTGTTCATCATGAGACCAGTTCATGAAGACTCAGTAAAACACATCAACTATTCTAATTCACAGAGTAATGTTTTGTTCTCTCATTATGTAAGTTTTCTTCCTCTACCTACTCACACAGGAGTAGATTTGCTGGGGTTTTTTAGCTAGGAATATCCCCTCCTCATTTTTCTGTGCCCCACCTCCTTATCACTTGCCATAAATCAAATGCTGTTGCAGAATTATGCTGGAAAAAGTGAAACTGATAATCTGCATCTTTCCACATTCCTTGAGAAATAACTAAGCAGAGCAATGTACAACCAACCAGAAGTTATTTATCAGACGAGACGAATTACCCAGTAGTGGCATAGTAACAGCATAGCTCTTATAATGTATAAAACACTGAAGGCAGCAACAGCAAAAGGTTGACAGGTATGCAGAAAAGGAGTTCAATTCTTGTGGAAATTATAAAAGAGGATCATTTTGGTAGGTGGTTTGGTCTTCGTATGAATCGGCTACTCCCTTGCTCACGAGTGACATGAAAGATGTGTTTCCTGAAGCAAAGGGGAAAAAGGAAATAACAATGAAGACATTGATGGAGACAATATGGAAAAGTTCAGTATGCTATTTTAAGTTTAGAAAAAATGCCACAAATCCAGGAAAGAAAAAATATTACAGGAGGGAGGCAATTCTACTTTAATTTTTTAAAATGTGTTGGAAAGAAAGTTATAATCTAATTTTAAGAGGAAATATTGCAGCCAGTAATACCGATTTAAACCCTCTAAATTGCAGCCAGGATGATGACTGAGGAATTTAAAAAATACCCATGAGAATCAAAGGAAATGTCTTATTGGCTTATCTACAATTAAGTAAAACACAGGTTACCTAAGGAAGAATAATTCACTAGTATGACTCACAAAAAAAAAAGAAACCAAATAGAAGGAACAGTTTTACCACTGTCCCATCATCAATGGAACTGGTCAGTTTTGGGCTAGTCATCAGTCTATTCACTGATATTTAGGAATAATTAAACCTGTCAGGACAAGGAAGAGGAATGAATTAGGAGACCATTAAGACTCCTTTTCAACCCTAATTACAAGCTGCCTTTTGTCAAAAAAAAAAAAAAACCAAACCAAAAAAAAAACCAACAAAAAACATGTTAGGGGTTTCCTGTTGCTGCCTTTGTGTTCAAGAACTTTACCTTAAACTGCAAAAACAAGAAACTAAACTGAGCCTTGTCCGGGGTCCTTAGCTTGATACCCCTGTGCAAATATTGCAACATCAAAGCAATCCTCAGATTGCTTCCAGAACTTCTGGCAGTGTTTCATACTATTGCTAGAACACCTACTTCACTACTGAGGCGATGAAATGCTTCTCCAAACACTCACCAATATAGTGCTTATTACCCAGGGAGAAGCACACATAAAAATAGTTTGGGGGGAAAATCACAGACCCTTATTACCATTTGGCTTCTTAAAACAAAAAATTAAACTCACGACACATACGTATCACATTAATACTGAATGAGGGCTTAACATTAGCAAATTTAATATAAGAAGCTGTTATGAATCTGACTTGAGCTTCCTATGCTTTTGAGCAGAAACAAATCCAAGACAGAAAATTAAACAACAGAAAAATTGAACAACTGAAAAATAAAAAAGAAATACTTGGGAATAAAATTCTGTTATCTTCTGGTTTCTCTTGAAAATGTGTCTTCTATTGGAAAGCTTTGATATAAAAATGAGGAGCTTTCTCAGATCTTACCTATAATAAGTACTGAATCTCTAGCAAAGAGCTTTTACTTCCAATTAGAAAACAAATATTCACACCTGAAAGGTTTTGATTAATAATAAGACAGCCTTACACAACTGGATAAACATTCTCGTATATTCTGAAGGGGTATAACTTTGCTAAATCTATAGGCATTAAAGAAAAAATGGTTAAATTATAAAAAAACTTTTAAAGTATTTTCTCTCCCTCAAATACAGCACCATTTTTATCTGCTTGTTAGGTCACCTGAGCAGAAACTACTTCAGAATCATGTAACACATGACAAATCAGGCCTTATCTTCAAAGGTGGTGGTGGGAAAATCCAAAGGAATTTCAAACTCCTGAGATATCAACAAGAGAATTTAATTATTAAGTGATTTACTACAGTATTTTGATACTATAATCTGCCTACAATACAGGAATGGGTCAAAGAAAAATTGAAGCAACCCTGGTTCATTACTATATCTTCAATTGTTTAATGTGTATATTTTCAAATGTTTCACATAACGCCAGATAAGAACATCAGAACCAGAAACACAATTCTTTCTTTTTCAGAGATCTTGCATAAAATTCCTTAAGATACCCTGAGGGAATTAATAGAGACAAATCTGAACTCTCATCTATACTGGGAAAATGACTGAATGAGGTATTCCAGCAATAAAAGCAGCTTTGTCTAAGTTTAGCTCTCCTAAAATCCCTACTTAGGGAACCTTTCACATTCAGCGCTGTGGGACTGAAGACATCTTAATAGCAAGCAGCACAGAAATTATGTTGTAACTCACAGACAGCCTTTCCCACAGTCTCCTGATCAAATGGTGAGAACAGTCCAAAGAGTCCCCCTTCAACAGGCTGGCCCAGTTCTCCCAGTACCACTCCAGCAAGGCTTGTACTCTCTAACCACATCTCTCTGTCATAGCTCTCACTTTGGGGATGAAGATGTAGAAGCAGAAATCTTGTGGGCTCCTTCTATTTATTACAAGAAAAGACTTTGTCTTGATAGTACCTTAAAAAAACCAACTGTTGAATACTGGAGAAAACAAAAATGGGGAAGGGTGAAGATGCAAAGAGATAACTTTCAAATGCACAAATTATTCTCTCTGCTTCAGACATAAGTACAGCATTTGAAATGCTAAACAGGTGTCATTCTTCACTCCAGAATTAGTAATGCAACCTCAGATTGCAATTTTTTTTTGCATATAATGCCTTGAGGTAAGGGACCAAGGGAGGAACCTTTTCTTAGCAGCTATTTGTCGCCATGTCCCATTGCTGAGCAGCACTTTAATAGCTTTAAAATCATGTACTGATATTTTAATATATGCCAAAATATTTATTAGTCAATAGAATTAAGTATCTTTTTTTCTGTCTTTTGTATACAAAGTTCCACTACCTAGAACAGGATTTCCCATATTACTGGCACATTAAAATAATCAAAATATTTTGTGCATCTTAATGCCAAATGCTGTTTGTAGAAACTGCATACACTGGAACTGAAATAATTTATATTGGAAGTATGAAAAAATACTCATTTAAGCCAGTTTCACAAGTACAGTTCACTGCTGGAAGAACATGCTTTGGAAAACAAGACATCTCACACAGAAATTATTTCTTGATACGCACTGCCTCTACCAGACCGCATTGGTCACCAGTTGCTACTTTTAAACGGCTCTCTGTTATTCAAGATGAAACAAGAGAATGAACTTTAAGATCTTTGGTGGCTACCAAGAACATAGAAAGAAACATTAGTCAATCTTTCCTTTAAACATCATCACCACCATTCAAATGTCCAGTGAAGGGCACTTTCTTTAAGTCTGATAAACAATTCCAGGGTCAGATCTGATTACATAAAAGCTCTAAGTCTCAGCAACTTAAAAGAGCTTTTTTTAAAAGATTTTAATTATTAAGTTATTTACTACAGTATTTTGATACTATAATCTGCCTACAATACAGGAATGAGTCAAAGAAAAATTGAAGCAACCCTGGTTCATTACTATAGCTTTAAAAAAAAAACCAAACCGAAATTTTATTAAACATATGTGCACAGTTCCAAATCTCAGGAATTCCAAGCACTTTCCTTATGACTGGAAAATTGTACCCACTCATGGTCTCTTCACACAGTCATTTCAAAGAGAAACTGAGTTCAAGAGCATGCAGATGACACAGGGAAATTTAGTTCTCTACATTTTTGTCCTGAATTTGCACAAAGTCTGACGAGCTGTAATGAATGCCACAGAGAGGAGTACATTGTGTACAAAATAATCTTACTGAAAAGAAGTATTTCCACATCTGCCTCTGTTTAGTTCCATCCTGTACAGACTGCAAAATGACACAGCTCAGAGTGAATTCAGAGAAGTAAATTATAAATGAGTGTTGAACTCTTCTTACAAACAAGTTAACAGAGATTTAAAATCCAACATGCAAGGGAGTCAAAGCACCTGCCAGAAAGGAGCTTTGCAAAGAGCACAGTGCATCCCTCCCTTTGTTAGAAACATTCCAGCAACAAACAAAAGGAAGCAGCAAGGCTGTTACTGATAACCCAATAAAACATTTCCTTCTAATTAGAAGTGAAGCTTAGCGTCCAAACTTTAGTAAAATTCAAGAGGTAAGCAAAAAGTATGGTTTATCTTATATCCCAACAATATTATCAGTCCTAAATTTTTAGCAGGAAGTTTCCAGGGCAACCTGAGCATCACTTTATATTACTGGATGGTTGCAAAGAACAGAGGTTGCCAAGCCACTGGGACCCAGCTTCACCAGAACCTAGAACTGCAGGAGACCACACGGGTTATCAAGACCATCTTTCACTGCAGGTAACCCCATTAATTAGTTTATGATAGGAATTAAGTACATCTATTGCATGACCTATTGCAACATAAGCAGTGGCATTTTGCCCATATAATGCAGAGAGAAAAAGCTTACTTTTCACATGTACTTGTAGGACTCCAAGTCACTCACTTACCTATCCCAAGCCTCTCTAGGAGATGTTAATGCTAAACTTTTTCCCAGCTTTTGCCCAAGTTTATTCAAGTTGTCAACTGTTCAAGGCAGGTATCCCTTATTAAGTTCATGTAGTCCCTGATACACATGACTGGTGCAACCGTAATTCAGGTCTCTGGTCTGTTTTTCATTACTTTGTCACATGCCGGATTTTGTAAAAGACCTTGTGCCTCCTTCGTGAAAGGAGGTAAAACTGACATTCCATAGTCAAGATAGGGAGCACCATCTTCATTATCACAGAAAATGTCAGCCTGAGCAGTTAAAATTTAAAAAAATACATGGGATATATACAATACAATATAATAAATACAAGCCAGGGCTGATAACTATTCCAGGGATTCTAAATATAAGGCTAAAACAGTGCTTATTCCCATGAGTCTTTTAATGCTCTGACCAAAAAAAATTTAAAAAATAAATAAAATAAAAAATACTTCAAGTACATGCTTAAATTATTATTTCCTGTCTAGCAAAAAGCTTAAGTCACTTGTTTGGTTAAATATTGTTGAAATCAAGGGGACCTATACACACTCTTAAATTCACTCCCTACTGAGTAAAGCACTAGAGCATGTGCTAAACATGCCCCTGAGAATTAGTGTCTCATGCTGCACACTCTCACAAATATTTGGGCACATGTTTAGTTTTGTTACCATGAATATTTCCATTGATAAACATGTCCATAGCTGTTAACAGGAAAAAGGCCTGGAGCACTACTAAGGAGGAAATTTATCAAACACATTACAACTGCAATATTGCTTCTTTTTGTAAATTACAATCCCAGAGGTGAATGAGAAATTTCTCTATACGAAGAGATAAGAGTAAGGGAGTCAAAACCGTTAAGGGGAAAAATATACTACAGAAGTAAAGCAAGTTTTTGCCACACCTGACTAACAGAAAAGTCAATTTTCTTTTCTCAGCTTCCACATCTCTTCCATACTTACAGTTCTTTAATAGGGAACATAAATCCAAAACAGTATTTGCATTTTTAATCCCACATAATTAATGAGCACTTTACCCTCTTAGTTCAATCAGAACCCCCATATAGGAAAATATAAGCCAATTGATGCCATATGTCTCTCTGAATTGTTATTCCAGATGTATTCCATGTATTCCTTGGAGTCACAGAATTGAAGTTCCTGTTTCCTTGAAAAATAACACATTCCTAAAAACTCAAATGAAGCAATTTTGAGTATAAAGTAGTTTATTAATGTGATTCATTTTTTTGGTAATGTTCATTTCCTTCAGCATTTTTTCCTCTAACCTAAGTACAAAATAAAGGAACAATTTACCTGTAACAAATTGTCAAGAAGTACAAATGCACTTAGCTTTAGCTTTAGCTTTTCGCTTGAGATTTCTCTGGCCAGAATGGTAACCTAACACTTTAGACAGGCACTTGAGAACTAATTTTTGAGTTTTCATTTCCATTAGCACAGAGTAACTTCACCCATACTCTGAAGCAGTGTGATTTGATCAGATTGCTTGCTTTTAAAACACTACGTTTCATTATCTTTTTCTTTAGCCTTGTAACAAAGAAATAAAAATGCACCATTTTTGTGGGAATATTTGTTTAACTGAAGGTTAACTGTGCTCTAAGTACTGCAAACAGAAAATCAGAAGTGGGGAAGGGAGTTGCAGCAATAGCTTTCCCACACTGCCCTGCCAACAACCTCAACCTTGTTGGACCATTTTCTCTAAGGGCTAGAAGTAATTAAGTTTCATTGCTAAATCAGTCTTGAGCCTGTCTTGAGCAGAAAAATCACATATGCTTAATTGCATGAGGTGATGTGGTAAGCAGTCCATTAGGCAGACTGCAGATACCGGTTTACTTTTTGCAGCTCTGCAGGATACTTATAAATGAAAGGTCATTATTTTATCCAGGTAGTCACTTGTACAATACATATTTCCTACAGAAAACAGTGCTACTTCAAAAAAGGCTCATTTGAGTTTTCGTTACATGGTTCTACTAAATATTATTTTGAGTTTAAAAACTGTAGTTTCTGAAACTTAGAAACAATATCAATAAAACTGAATATTCTACCATAATAAACATATATTTAATAACTATATTATAATTTTATCAATTATAGTACAAATATTTTTAAAACAGTATATTTTAAAAAACTAAACAGCCCATCAATTTTAATATAAGAAGGTGCATATGCAACATAGATATGTATAGTCACACACACACATCTGAACACATGCACATGGCCAGAGGAATGTTCTCCATGACCAAAAAACTCTACAGACTGTTTGCTAATCAGAAGCACATATTTTTCACCTGATTCCATCAACAAAGAATTAGTTTCCATAAAATTGCAACCAACGGGAACAGATTGGTTTCATGGTTCAGAGTGGGAGAATTGTTCCAGCAGTTCATGCACCCTAACACTCCTGCTGCTGGCAGACCAGATCTTCAGCTATCACAACCATCTTGCACTGAGATATCAGTCAAGAAAGACAATATAATCCTTCCTAAATGATTAAATATTGTAAAAATACTACAATAAATTATTGCAATGAACCAGTGCAGACTGTTACTACAGAACTTTAGCAATGTTAATTTCCATTAACATCCACTATTCCTGGTTCTTGAGTACCCACAATGCTCACTCCTGAGGAGTGAGGAATAGCATTTGATCTTGGCCATAACAACAACTTGCTTAACATTTGTAAAGGTACCCAAATATCTGAGGCTAGACTGTTCTCCTTAATATGCTGTTATTTAGGTACAGGGTTGGCCTCACAAGGGCAAATGCATAGAAGTTCTTTAAAAGAAGGAAGAATGTCAAAAATTTTTAAGTTTGAAATTATTTCAGATTACTGGAGTATAGTACCAGTCTTACAGTGCCCAAAAAAGCCAGCTGTGCTCACCCAATAAGGACCACAACCTGTCATGTGATGGAAATGCTCCAGTCTCTTCCCCCTGCCACCAAATAATGTTATACTAGAATATTACACCCTGTTTTCAGTATCAGTTCCCAATCCTAGTAGTCAACCTCCCTATTAGCAGTATTTTCCCATACCTTCACTTCTTGGAAAGACCAATAAAACCCTTAGCCTTTATAAGCTGGAACTGCTTACCTTAGGTACTTTCATTTGACTTTTCTACAGCTTAAGAGAAATTTATGTAAATTTTAACTTTTATATAATATTAATCAAGTATATGTCCAATAAAAGTAGGATTAGTCTAGTTTTATACCTACAGAAAAATGTGTGAAAATTTAGGTCTTTAAACACAAAGAGTGGCACACAGAATCACAACATGATTGTTTAGGCTGGATGGAATGGAAAAAGCTTTTTCACTGACTGTAGGCACATTCATCCTTTCTTCAGAAACCCAAAAAAGGCATTTCAAACTGCAATTTGATTTATGAAATCTATTAATATACAGGACAATTAAAGGTTATCAAAGATAACTATTATTTCTTGTTTGTGTGTGTTCAACAATACTTCAGTAAGTCTAACACATGGACAAGGAACATAAAATAATTTGAACTGAATGAGAATGCTGTTTTCCAAATGGAATATTACATTTAATTACCTGAAAATCATTGAATGTAAGTAACATTTACACTAAAATTAAGACACCCCTTCCTCAAAGTGACTGTTCAGCCTGGAGAAGAAAAGGTTGCATGGAGACCTCATAGCAACAATCCAGCATCTGAAGGGGGCCTACAGGGAAGGCTAAGAGGGGTTTCTTCATCAGGCACTGTAGTGACAGGACAAGGGGGAATGGCTTCAAACTGAGAGTACATTTGTATTAGTTGTTAGAAAGAAATTGTTTACTGTCAGGGTGGTGAGGCACTGGCACAGGTCACCCTGAGAAGCTGCAGATGCCCCCATCTCTCAAATGTTCAAGGCCAGGCTGGATGGGGCTTTAAGCAACCTGGTCCAGTGGAAGGTGTCCCTGCCCATGATGGGGGAGAAATGGAACTAGATGTTCCTCAAGGTCCCTTCCAACCCAAACCATTGTATGATTCTATGACTGTACATACAGCAGTGATTTAGTTGACACGTATATGTTTACACTGCAAAGTGTTAGAGAAAATGGTGTGCATCCACACACTGGCAAGGCTATCCTTCCAATAACTTGAATCAAACAACTTGCACAGGAACTGAAGATCAGTTGAGTGTATGCTTTAGTAACACTCAGCATTCTTAAATGCCTAGAGGAATGTGAACAAATTCTTAGCTTTCTCAGGTTAAGTATCTTCTTACAGTTGCCTACTTCTTCAACTCTATGAATGAATTAACATACATCAGTATCAACACCACCAAAGTGAGAAAGAAGCATTATTCAAACACCAAGTTCCAGTAGCACCTACTTTGCCTTTCCTCGTGTACAGGAGTAAAACTCTCCCTACACATGATCTTTACTCTGGCAGAACAATGGAGTTGCAGGGGGCAATTTTGGGGGCAAGTTTTAAGTATAAAGCAAAATGACAGCTTCATTCCAAGGCCATGACATAGAAGACCAAAAACTAGATTAGGAGCTAAATATATTTCCTTACGATTAGCCTTGTTGCCGTAATTTTTTATTGTCTACTTTTACTATGCACTCACTGCTTTGCTGATGGAAAAGAGTAAGAAATCTGAAATATATAGGCAAAGTATTAAGGAGCAAAAAAAAAGTCTTTAAAATAGGTAATTCCCCACTTACTTTACTCCTTGACAATATTTTCTTGGTGAAACACACCTGGCAAATACCTCTGAGCATAATTTAATTTACTTTTTAGTCTTGGGTTTCACTTCATAAAGGGAAGTTATGACTATTCTAAAATAAATACATACCACGAGCTTGCACTAAATAAAATTACAATAACAATAATGCCTAACATAATATGTCAAATGCTTAAACTACTAAATCCCATTGTTCCACTCCATGAAAAATAGACAGACTATAGTTTCCATACACTTAAAAGAAAAATACAAAGCATGAGTCACCTACATATTATTTCACTTCTGTTTTGAAAGTTTAGTTCTCTGAGTTTCCAAATTTTCTGCAGTGGTACCTCTCCAGATTTTGATACATGTAACTACTATCCCACTTTCAGCTATTTCTACCTTAAATTTACACCAGACATGATTCCTACAGTGCATTAGTTTTTCACATTCCCTAACAAATTAATTCCATCACAACACCTTAAAATTATTTAGAGCAGGTCAATACTTTATCAAGGTTTGAGATGATTTTTAGTAAGAAAGAGACTATCCCCAGGCAAAAGGCATATTAAAAAAGCAGAAAAGTTCTTCATATTCAACTATGGTTTCAAGATAAATTTTCTTTCCCCTTCATGATTAAAAATTAATTAAAAACCTATAGACTGCTTAAAATGGATAACCCAGGGGGAGCTAGACAAATAACACCTTCACACAACTGAATACACAGCGAAAACAGCAGTGGAACACTGGAACACCTCAAAGGCAATAAGGTGGTTTCTCTCCCCAGGGTTCAGTGGCATTCTCGATCTCTCTCTCTCTTTCTCTCTCTCTCTCTCCAATCAAGCTTTAGTTTTCATTGCATTTAATCAGAAGAATTACTTACCTTTGACTTACTTCCAGATAACATAGATAAGGTATGCCAGTCTTTGGCAATTAAATTACCTTTGAACTGTTACCCATTGTGACCTGCCAGAAGGATTTTCCAGATCCCAGTACTATTTTAAAATACTTCTGACATATATGCCCCAAACCAAAACCTGAAGCCAGAAGACTATAAAACAGTTCTATTCTTGTGGATACATTTTATCCATTGCTTCTTCTTTACAAGAAGTTATAAAAGACAGGCTCCATACTTCCAAAATAGATTTCACTAATGAGAAAGCTATAACTATGTATGCCAATAATTTAAGGCAGTTGTTAATTTTTGGTCCAGAACACTATTATAGGACACCTTTTTATTTTTATTTTTTTAAAAACACATTTCTTTTGAAAAAGCTAAAAATTAAAGTACAGATTATTTTCTTGGAGACAGAGAGAAGAGACCTTCCTTTAGATGAACAGGCACTCAGACCTGCCTGCAAAAAATTCCTTCCTTTTAGTCTTGCAAATACCTTTCCAATATAAGAGGGCAATTATAAGAGAAATTAATACTGAAACCTACTGGCAGTTTGGATCTTATACCACATTGAGAAACATGATTTGGTTAAATTAAATTTACGCTGTTTTGCAACATATTAAATTTAAAAAAATACACGTTTTCTGTGTGCCAGCAACCCTTAACCAGGTCAGGAAAAACCCAGAGGATAAGATCCAAAAGACTGACAATACTGCTTGGAAGGCAGAAAGAGCCCATGCAAACTGTGACACGGCCTTAAAAAAATTTTAAGTTTGCTTGTACCAAGTCTGGTTTGCTGGGAATCATACCCCTGCAGTGAGAACAGACAAGGTTCACTCTGCCCGACAGCACTGCCTTGAAACACGTCCTTGGCTAAAGACAGAAGCTTAAAAAGTCGAGCACCTTCAGGACTACGGTGTAACTACAGGGTCTCTACTGCTGCAAGATTTATGTAAGTCTGAGAAATCATCTTTCCTCACATACTAACATGACAGTACCAAAGTATTCAAGAAAAAAGCATGGAAACCAGAGATGCTTGGGGAGCCTGTGACAGCAGAACTTTTGAATCCTAGATAATAAAGACATCTTTGTGATTGGAAGGCACAAGGGTGAGGGGATCAGATGTCCACTGTCCCACTGCCATTTGGTTTCTAATGTGCCTGCAAGTGATTATTCCTGGTATGCCCCTGAGCTGAAATCATAGGAAACTATGCATCCAAAGGAATTTTATTTCAATGAAAATTAATCTCAAATGATTCTTGGTACTTCTTCAGAACCTGCAATATGATAATTTATGAAGTATTCCTGGGTTTCATGTATTACAAATGAAACTGACCAAGAGCACAAGCAAAAACATCATTGTAACAAAACCCAAAATTTAACAATCAAATGTAGAACCCCTTTATATGGAAAAGAGACTATCATTTAATGCATATTTAGTTTCATATCACCTTTACATTACACAACTAAATATGATGACAGGTGTCATAATATCTCTTTTGAATTGCTCCACTGGCAAGTAAAATTAAAAAGTTCCTCCTCATGAAAAAAGTAATTACAGTTACTTTAATAATACAAAAGATTCATGTCTAGGACGTGAACCTCTATGATTAATATTCCACAGTTAAATAATTTTTGGCACCATGCACCCAATTTTGGTAACTAGTTCTGGCAGCACAATTATCTAATATCTCAACAGCGATTTTATAAACCACATGCAAAAGCAGAATGACCAAAACTGTACAATCTCATATGTCAATTTCTTCAAGGATAATAAATGAAAAACATAAAAATTCTATAGGCATAAAGACCTGATAAGGCCAAATAAATGAAAGAAGAAATAAAAGGGACTGCCAGTGGACATTTAATATTATAACTTATAAATCCACCTGGTGATGACAACTGGATCATAATGGACAGTTTTTCATGCATCCTGTTTTGCCTGTAGAATAAATGTTTGCATATTAATCTGCTCAGTGGTACAGTCAGAATACTGTCATTTTTTAAATTAATTTAAAACGAACAAGTATACTTTTGCCTTCTCATACTGAACAGTTTTATCCCCTCTTAAATTTTAAATGGTGTTACATTTTTAAGTTCTGATGTGAAAGTTGAACAGCACTTTTGAATATTTGGACTGCTGCCTCCGCATTTTGAAATTTCCATTTTAAAAGTTTCTCTGTTTTGATTTTCACTGCCAAATTAACACTTCTCAAACAGAATACAGGCAACTTCAGTCATATTCAACTTTTTTTCTGGCTCCCTTTCTACTAATGCACTGTGCAAACATCCAGCAATTTCTTGGAAGAGCTAATAAAAATTTTAATATGACTCTTGATAATTATATGTTTCTTCTGGAAAAATTAGTTTCATTTGAATAATGTAATTTCTCATTTTCAGACTAAGTAAATTATAATTACACAATGGATTTTAATGAAAATATCTCCCTTGAGCAAAAACATTTTCTCCCACATAAAGTCCGATAAAAATACAAGAGAGAAAAAAGGTATTTTCTTGTTTCTCCCACTGCCTTCTTACACAAAAAGCCAATTCTGTACCATTATTACATGTTTTTTCTATAAATTATCTAGCTTAGCCTTAACTACATTTCCACTGAGGTCCCATGAATACCTCAGAAAAAGTATCACAGGACACCATACATCTACATGAAGTTCACTTTCTCCCGCTTCCTTTCTTGCATAAGATGTATGGTTGCATCTTCTCACCACTTATGTTGCTGCTCCTCCTCTGGTTCTCTCTAGCCCTTGAGGTGGTTTAACTGATAAAAGATCAGAGGAAATATCTAAAGAAAAAAGTAAATTTTTTTCTACCTCATCAGTGAACTGAGCTGGCTCAACATAAGAGGTATCAGATTCAGAAATTACCAATATCATTCACAAGTGACATCATTACATCTGCAGTTGTTCCAGTATTTTTGCACTGCAAACAGTACAATTAGTTACACTTTAAAAAAAACCATAACTTGATTTTTTCCATAATTCACACCACTCACTGGGTAACTACATAATCTTTTTGGGCAACCTAATCATTCAAACATAGAAAATTAAGTACCCTTTACTAAAAAAAAAACCTAACCAGGGAATTTGGAAGGATGCACATATTCAGTAACTAACACTTCTGGAAATGGCATTACATTCTTCTGTAGAAAATAGCAGTACAGAGGATCCATATATTCAGAAAAACTAAAACTACACACAATGGCAGGATGTGAAATCTCAGGTACCTCTTCAGACACTGAGATATATTATTTTGTCACAAAAGAGAAATTAAGGCAACCTCATCAGCATAAGGAACATTTTACAGCACAGCTGGGATTCCAGGGTCAGTGTAGGTCAAGATTCCAGACTGAACGCTGTGTCTCTGATAAGAACTTCTCACAAACTTATTAGAAATTTGATCAAAATCATATTACCATGAAAAAACACTGAGGTTTCTAACACTGAAAACCCCTAAACACTGTAGCATCCAGCTGTGGCAACTCCCAGATGATTCCTAATTTCCAGTGTCATGATTGACTGTAGTATTTTATTTTTTCAAATTAAATTCAACCTAAGTATAAATTGCACCAACTCATATTAGAGATATTTAATCATCAGCGTTCAAAACAACATTTACCTGATATAAAACCATACAAAGAAGGAAAAAATTGTTCACCACAAACAGAAGCATGTATGAGCAACATAATATTCAAATATATTTATTCTCTTTGGAATAATTAATGTATCAATACTTCGTATATTACATGAAGCTACTATTTCTCGAAAGGAACAAAGGATGAAGTAACCTCTTCACAGCTACCCAGTCACAAATATTGACCTCATGTGAATTTCTCTAGATTTGACATCTTTAATAGAGAAAATTTAGTGAAAAACTGGATCTCAGCCCTTGGCAAAGCAGCTGAAAGGCCATTCTCTTGAGCCATTTCTATCATACAGCTAAGTTATTATTGAAGCAAAGAGAAAATAGAATGTTCATTGAAAAATATTTCATTTCTGACTGGGCAGGATTTAAGTTCCTGTTCTCCTTTAAAAAAACACTGGAATGTAGTGTAAGCATGCAAGTTATATATAGTCCAGCTCTCTTCACCTACCTGAAGACAGTATGACTTCCAGAAATTTATAAAGCATTATATCACACATAAATAAGAAACAGAAAAAACCAGATATATTTAGCCTTACTTCTCCATGTCTTAGAGGTGTGATAGCTCCTCTTGCTACTGCCATTCGGAACAATGTTTCTGTGGCCTGCATCAACAAACACATAGACAAATTCGTTATTAAAAAACAGGCAACACAGCTCATGACGTTTTGTTTCAGTTTTTATAACATTTTTTATATTTTCTGCTACCTTTTAGTACCTATTTTACCATTGAATTGCTCCAGTAACTCCTTTAGAACAATCTGCACAGTTTAGGCAAGTGTTTATTGCAAGGTGAGACATGTATTGAGGATTTTGGTCTCAGCATAAGTAATCACGTAAGCAGTACATGATCCCTCAAGCAACACCACAGGAGTTCCACAAGATTCTTTGAGCAGGTCAGAGACGCTCAGCCCCAGATAATTGTCCTCCAGAGGCTGTCAGGTAAAAGTGGGATACTGTGGATAAAATAGCTATACGGTATTTCACAGCTCATTAAACTAATTTTTAAAATTGCTGTTTAATAATATACACTTAAATTGACAAATGAATATGAAAAAATAGAATGATGCAGCACTTTTCCTAAAAGCACCTGAGCCTCTCTTAACTCTCAGTAACAGTGGGATTACAAAACACAACACTGTCATGTGAAATGGCAGGGAACACAACTCTGGGGAAATAGTTAATCTTTAATTACGTTGAATACTTTTCTGTGTTAGTTGATCCATCCTTTCTTTAATCCAGTGGGACAATTGGCACATACTTCTGATACAGATATAGGTTACTGGCTCAATACAGACTGTAATAGGTTCTGTACCACCTGTATCTTTCTACAAGTAGGTTGGAAAAAGGCATGAAAAAAAATCACAAGTTACATAAATTCACAGATTGGCACACCGGCATACACATGAACAGATTTGTTTTAAAAACTTGTTTCCATAGCAAATAGTGAAGTTGGTTTCAATTTCAACTGCAAAAAACCATGTTTTTAATATCTGGTTCTAATTTAAAAAATACCCTGACATTTAAGGATCTATGTTAAGGAGTAGCTAGCAGGCTGTTTGGGGAAAAAAAAAAAAAAATAACAAAACAACCACATTTAGAAAGTTTATAAATAAAAGCAGTTTGCAGTAGCTGATCATCTTTCTAAACAGTGATTTAAAAAGGAAGCATCTCCGCGCTTCCATGACTTGCTGAGTTCCCACTACCACTACCTCAAGACACCTGTATCTCAACAAATATGACATTAAAGACATCTCTTGAGATTAATTCCTCAGTCTTCCTAGAGATAGATTAAGTGGGGTTTACTCTTTTCTAAATAATTTTCTGCAGAAAATAACTTAATAAAAGATCTTTTAATTACCTTATGTTCTCCCCAAATACCTATAAATGAATGTGTGCACTCCAGAACATTGGGCTGCAAAATCTATTACTTCATTTACACCCGCAAGGATGCATGGCAGTTCTCCACCGTGATTCTGCTTCTCGAACCTTTCTTCTCTGAGAGATTAACTGAACCTCACACAACCTTTTCTACCTCACAAAATTGGCTTCTTTGACCAGAATTTTTAGGGATGTTTCAACCAAATTGAGCATTCTGTCAATATAGCCAAGCTGCTTTTGTTTCTTTTGAAAATCACTGGTGTGTGTGACTTTCTTTTCACATCTACTGGCAAAAGAGCTCTCTTAGTACACTTGCACTCACCTCATTAATGCCAAATGTCAAAACCATTCAGAAACAAGGAAAAATCACAGCAATAGCAAATGCAACACCACAGATGTCCTCCAATGGGCCACCCTTCACTAAGAAGATTAGCACTACAATCACAGCTTCCCACACAAACTGCGCAGTGGGGATGAGGCCACCTATAGCCATTGACTGGAGAAAGAGCTATTGGGGGTTTCAGCATGCAAAATCCAAGAGGAGGCATCTTTCAAAACAGTAATCAGTCCGAGCTTACTGCTGGTGTAAGCTTTAAGGTGAAAGAGGTGGACACTGGCAGTAAACGTTTCAGGTCTGCATTCTTTTGACAAAGCAGACTAGATGTGAATATGTGGAGGTTCAAGTCAGGCAATGTCTTACAAGGAAGAGCATGATGTAACCATTCAGAGTTCTTAAACACCTTCGCAGGGCTATAACATCACAAAGACTAATGATAAAAGTAATCAGCTAGCAAAATTTTGCCAGTCTTAAAACTTAAATTCAGCTGCTACGCTTCTGTTTTTTCAAAGCTTTCACAATATCTTCAATTTCTCTTTCCCTTCTGCCCTGCAAATGTAGAAACAAACAGAATCGTACAGGAGCATGTCCAAGGAAGGGCAGCAGCCCTGGGAAAGGGTCTGGAGCACAATTCTTATGAGGAGCAGCTGAAGGAGCTGGGGTTGTTTAGCCTGGGGAAAAGAAGGCTCAGGGGGGACCTTATCACTCTCTACAGCTGCCCGAAAGGAGCTGTAACCAGGTGAGGGTCAGTCCCTTCTCCCAGGTAACAAGTGACAGGACAAGAAGAAATGGCCTCAAGTTGCACTGGGGGAGGGTTTTAGATTGGATATTAGGAAAAATTTCCTCCTGGAAAGGGTTGTAAAGCACTTGAACACAGGCTGCCCTGGGAAGTGTTTGAGTCACCATCCCAGGAAGTATTTAAAAGATGTGTCAACGTGGCACTTGGGTACATGTGGTTGACTTGGCAGTGCTGGATTAATGGATGGACTCTGACCTTAAAGGCCTTTTTCAACCTAAACAATTCTATGATTCAGTCTGGTCCTGCTCAGGTTCCTTGGACCAGCTTGCCTAGGCCCATTTTCAACATCTCTAAGATTGGAGGTCCCACAACCTCTCTGATCAACCTGTTCCAGTATTTCACAAAATGTTTTAAGTCACAAGTCCATGAAAAAATGCAATTTACAGATGACCTGTAAATTCTTTCTGCTTCCCAAAGAAACGTAGCCCAATTCCTCAAATTGTCTCTAAGTGGTGGAAATGCTTTGTGCCAGCCAAGACAGAAAGCTATCCTGCAGTTTCTAGCTGTGATAAGCTAAGGTACAAGGAAATCCAAAAACACAGAACATCCTGCTGGCATTTGAGCTGTACATGTTCGATATGGAAGAATAAGCAGAAGGGTGGAGAAAGTCAAAACATACATGTACTGCATTTTTTTTAAATGTTAGAGACAAATTCCATCATACCTAATGCTCCATAAAGAATAGAGGGGGGAAAAAAGCTGCATGAAGAATCCCACAACAGCAAAATAAAAATAACAATATTCTTGCACACTTCATATACTTTCTGAAATTCTATATAATATCTTGCTGAGAGCAAAAGGATCTCTACAGGACATCAAATCTACTTTGACTAAAAATCCAGTTTATTGAATACATCTTGCCTGGCATATTCTTGGTGTGTAATTTCAAATCTACCAAAGTTACCAGTATCATAATAGTCAATATTCATGCTGCAAAATATTCACATACAACTTGTTTAAATTCTAAGTTTAAATCCTTTGAACTCAAATGTTTTTAATAATTTTAAATAATGTACTAAAAGTTATTAAGGATATTGAAATGGCAAGTTTATTTCATTGTATTACATCTGCTAAAAATATGCAGAGTACTGCTCTGTCACAAATCAAACTAGGCATAACTATCCATTTACGAAATAATTATACTGTTCTCAAAGAAACTGCTGACTAGGAATTTAGCTAATTTTTAACTGTTTTTCCACTAAATATTACAATATAATCAAATTTTTTAGGAAGTTGTAAAAACCTGAGATTTATTTGCGTTCAGTTCACTGGGAATAAGCCTTCTACTCAGCTCAGCGATGGGAGTCAGAGGGTCAGAAGAAAGCAAATTATCAACACATGGTTTTAGTGACCTCAGTGTGAAATAAATGTGTTGCCAAGATGATTGTTACTGAATCCTAAAATTGTTGCTCATTGTAAAGAATGTGTAGTGTGTTACATTATATGTGAGGTGAAATGGCAGCCTAAGGTATCCCACCACTCTGTAATGCTGTACAAGCTCTAATGCCATCTCCAGACAAAGATGACCAACTGTTCCCACTCCAATAAAGCAGTTGCTTCTGATCAAATTCTTTGCAAGTGGGTTAAAAAAAAAAAAGAGATAGAGAAACCACTTGTATGAACCAGAACTAAAGCGGAAGACAATTGTGCGTTATTGATGGAAGTGGTAGGAAAAACAGAAAGAGAAACACTGTGTTAGATTCCAGGTGTTTTGAATTTTCTAGGTATTGAAAAAAATAAAATGGTCTCGCAAAATACTTCATCAGAATAGTTATTGTTTTACCAAAGTTAAAACTGCAAATGCAAGCAGTGAAGAAAGTGATCACGCAAATTGATGAGTTTAGAAATGCACGCTTTTTAATCACCTGACAATTTTTGGCATCTACTTTTAAATGTGCATTAAAAAACCCAAAACAAAACAGAAAACAAAAATCTATTGAATTAAAATTAAAATGGTGCAAATTTTTTATAAGAATAAAAAAGGATGAAACACCACAAAAGACATTTTTTCACTCCTATTAGGTTTGCTGATCTTGGATACAATAGCTAGCTGACAGCTCTGGCCTGTACAATTTGTGCTTCTTCATGAAAAGCAAATTAAATGAAAAAAAGGGTTTTGACAGTCTATCCAAAATCATCAATAACAATCTTTCAACTTGATTATATATGAGCTATTGTTATAGCCCTTATTAGCTAACCATCACACAACTTTTGAAAACAAGAATGAGTGCTATGAAAAAAAGATCTGATGAGATTTCAAAGCCATAATGAATAGAAAAACACAGAAGAATTTTCTGATTTTTTTTTCCTGAGTTCTGTCCACAAAAATTCAAGTGTAAAGCAACTGTCTGCATCTAAACCTTACTCCAGATGACAGATTTAAGCGAGGAGCTTAATTATTGTTACATTTTTTGATGAAATTACCACAATACCAATATAGAATGTGTTGCCATTCTACATACTGTAGAGATTTAATATATTTTTAAAATATGTTAAAATACAATACTGAAGCTGAACTGAAACTTTGAAAAAGACAGATAGGTAAATTCCTACTCTCTGAAAAAACATTAAAACCTCAATTAATTCCATTGTACAGATGTGAATTCCATGTACCTCCATCTTTTACCTTGTTGAATGACTCTGAATCTCTCTGCCTTCCTTAATGAACTATTGGAACCTTATTTGTACAATGAGTAGATCAGCCTATATTTGACATCTGCAAGACACAACTTCTTTCCAGTCATCCATTAACAGATCAAATAATCTCTTACTTTACCTTCAGCAAAAGCAACTTAACTGTGAACTCTCTGAAGACTAAACAATATAAATCCCATGATAAAGCATATTTTACAGAGTTCATGAAAGTTTTATATCCATTTTCCGAAACGTCCCTAATCTTTTCCCAAATTCAGCTTTCAGAATGTGTTGCACCAAACACCCACCTTTGCATTCCACAATACTTGATCTCCCTTTCCTCTGGTTACTTACCCAACATTTGTGCAAACAAAACACACATCTAGCCATGTACCTTATAAGGAAAAGTACTATATGGAAACATTCTTTTTTCTTAAATAATAAATGTGTGTTGATTCCCTAACTAGAGGTTTGGAGATGTGCAAAACCCATCACTCATATAGTATAAACCAGTATTAAAATTAACAAGATTAACAGCATGGTAACTTTTTTTTAGTTGTCTTGCTCATTTCTGAGAGCATTTGCAGCTTTGTCATGTAAATATAGGTGCAAGTTTACACACAGTTTAGTGTAACTTCTATTCCATTTACAAATTCTGTTTGCTTATTGACCCAAATGTGCACTTTCAGGGTTAATAAATTACCTTATGAACTCATTTACCTCTACCCTCTACCTAACTAAACTATCCTGATCTTCCTCCCTGCTGCAGTCCTGCTTAGGAATCTCAGCCTCTCCTTAAAAGAGATTTATAATTTGAAGTTGCAGAACACACACTTAACAAATGAACCAAGCACGAAACTAATCACGCAATATGTGCTGCTAGAGGATGAAATAAAAGCATTTGTATGTATTTATCTTAATCTGAACCCCATAGTCTGCAGTTGTGGTATTTGTAACATTTGCCAAGATTATAATTGCCTTTCCTCTCCTGATTTCTCCTCTACCTGTTTTTCTCCCTTTCCTTCCTCCCAGCCCCCTCCCAAAAAATGCTTGGTATTTACATCAGGATTCCTGGTCCCAGCCTGTAACTGACTTTCACCTTTTTCTAGTTTTTTCTGCACAAAGGATTGAAGGGTTCAACACTGCAATTAACTAAGTATCAGGAAGCCAGAAAAAAAAAATAAATCCAGCAGTATAATGCTCATGAACTAAATTACCCACAAACCAGGCCAGCAGCCAGCATGGGAAACTGGAGAAATAGGCCATTTAAATCTCCTCTGCCTTGACAGAAATGCCAGACAAAGGAGGTCTAAGCAAGTCTGCCCCGCCACCATCATGGAGGAGAGATTTCTGCATCTGAGAAATGATCCACTGAGGCCAACTAAAACCTTCCTTCTTTCCAATCACACAGCAGAAAGATAGCAAACAGCTGCAAACCAGCCTGTAGAAAGCACATGACAACTGTCAAACCTGGTTTTGATTAGTAATGCTGCTAAATAGCAGAAAAGATAGTGGCCAAAAGGCTGGTCTGGCCAGACCAGGAATATACAAGCACATTTGCTTGTATAGTCAGTGCCACCCACAGGATTTGGGGGCAGCAAAACCTTCAGATTTTCAGCTCCAAAATGGTGAGAAGGAGCACTCACCATGCTCCATTTCCCTCTATCCCATTTGAAACTGATCCATGGAGAACTTTGCTGGAGAAACAACATGCTGAAACACCAGGTCTGACAGGACTTGATGTACTCACCAAGTTTTCAGGATAAAGGGGCAACACTGCCCTTGTCGCTGTTGAACCGATAGCGGAGCGAAGGGATACATGAATCTTGAAAGAATGCTGAGTGAGTTTAATTCATTAATAACAGGTTTATATACACGCAAGAGGACTGTTCGGATTGCCTGAGATCAATACACCCCCCTGGATTGACTGGGCAGAGCTCTGACCGCCTGTTTCCAAAAGCCACTCTCAGTAACATGAAACTTATATTTAGTAAACTTTCAGTAGACAAAGAAAAAACTCCCATGGGAAAGAGTCTATGCTGTCACACTGCCCCGAGTCCAGAGCTGTAATGAACTCCAACACTATATAGAACCATTGAATGGTTTGGGTTGGACAGGCCCTCTAAAGATCATCTAGTCCAGCTCCCTTGCCATAGGCAGGGACACCTTCCACTGGCCCAGGTTGCTCAAAGCCCCATCCAACCTGGCCTTAAAGACTTCAGTGGGATGGGGCAGCCACACCTTCTCAGGCCAAACTGTTCCAGTGCCTCACCACCCTCACAGCAAAGAATTTTTTTCTTGCATCTAATCTAAACCTGCCCTCTCTCAGTTTAAAACCATTCACCCTAGTCCTGTCACCACAAACACTTCTAAAATGTTTGCTCCCATCTTTCTCTTAAGTCCACTTCAAGTACTGAAAGGCTGCAGTACAGTCTCCCTGGAGTCTTCTCTTCTCCAGGCTGAACAACCACAACTCTCCCAGCCTGTCTTTATGAGAGAGGTGTTCTAGCCCTCTCATCATCTTTGTAGACATGCTCCAACAGGTCCATGTCATTTTTATGTTGGGGACCCCACAGCTGGACACAGCATTCCAGGTAGGGTCTCAGGAGAGCAGAACAGAGGGGCAGAATCCCCTCCCTCACCCTGCTGCCCACGCTGCTTTGGATGCAGCTCAGGATGAGTCCCAGGTCCTGTTGAGTTTCTCATCCACCAATAGCCCCAAGTTCTTCTCTCCAGGGCTGCTCTCAATCCATCCTCCGCTCAGTCTGTATCTGTGCTTGGGATTGCCCCAACCCGGGTGCAGGACCTTGGCCTTGCTGATCATCCTACACTTGTTACTACATTTTTGCCTGTCCATCCATTTTGACTCTTTGCTGTGATTTTGTATCACCTCACCCTCCTTATCTTAAGAGCACTGGTGAAAGAAAGCCAACAGACGAGAAGACAGGGTGTGTGACATGGCAACAAGCACCAGGATGTTCCTGTAAAATTAATTCCCAAGCTATTATAAACAAGTGAAGCCAAATTCTTCAGCCACCCAAGTTAAAGACTGAGGTCAGCTTTCATGGTCCACTTGTAGTTCCTCGGTGAGTTATTGGGACAACAGAGAGCAAAATCGAAAGATCCTTGATCCCTATTCTCCACTCTAACCCCTAAAAAATGGCAGAGATTTAAAACACCAGCAAGCTATTCCAGCAGCCTTGGGTCTTGTAGCAGGCATTCACTATGACCAGTAAATTAATGAGAGCTGCATATTTAGACAGCTTTATTTCATATTATCCAAGCACATGTTCTGGAATTCCAGACTAATTTAAACAGTCATTTACAATTCCTTTATCTGCCTTCATTGACCAGAATTTCTTGTTAGCATGAACTCTGAGCAGGTTCAATTCAGTACTTCAGTACATTCCCTACAAGTTTTACAAGATTTACATTTAATGTGCTTCACAACCAGGGCTCTTTTTCTTTAGGGGATTACCTCACCTTTTACATTTCCCACTGGTAGCAATTTTAAGTACTAGCTCTCTGTATTTGCAAATGGAACAAAAATTTCTTTGTCTCAATTGGTTTGTCTCTATGGATTGTAATTTACCCACAGTGTTATGAGCTAAACTAATACAAATCTAACCCAAAAAACCATTTTCAAACTAGTGATTTATAATGACAATGGTGACATCGACTTTGAATGAGACACTCAACTCACTTCCCAAGCTTATTGTTAAAACACGTATATGTCACACAGTCTTTCAGAACTAATTAGAAACAGAACCCACAGGTTAACACTACTTCATTTTTGGGGCAGCTTATAAAAATGCCTCCCTACGCTGCCTAGAAAAGTTTTACTGATGGTAGACAACAGCTAAATTGCTTTTGAGAAAGAATATGTCTGTTCTGGCGATGACCTAACAAATAACTGTGATTTTTTTTTTATCAGATGCTCTTATCTGTAAAAACAATTCAATCAGATGCTGACTGTGATTAAAACCACTTAATACAAAATCATCAGCAAGAAAATGCAGAAAGCCATATACTATATAGGAAGTGGTAATTAACTACCAATGTAATGTAGTACTCTGAATCATTTTTAATCAACTTCTTTTTCTTTTAAGGCAAGTTAAAAATTTCATTGCTTAAGAACAATATTTTGAGAACTGGTGGAAGCACTGGTCAAATGCTTCCTTTTCTCAAGCAAGCTCTTCTTATTTTGGCCATGAGTAACTAATAGAAACCCTCACTTACATGCTGCACAATACCCAAGTTTGCAAGTGAAGCCATTTCAAACTGAATGAGCAAGAATTCTTCTTCCCAAGCATTTTTCCTCAAAATTGACACAAAAACAGTCCCTCCAACATCTAAGAATAGCCATTCTCTGCCAAACAGTGCAAGGCCCAGAGCAAAGCATGCATACATGCTGTTTTCTCTTTTTAAGAAAAGCAGGAAGCTTTGATCACAAGACCAATCTCAAGAGGAAGCCACACTTCTCCTTCACATACACTATCAGAAGGGCCATGTCTATTCTCAACACTAAGGCTAGTGACAGAAGCTATGGTGCAGTCGTACTCCACAAACCCTGTTTTTAAATAAATCGAGGGTTTGAAGTAACACCCACCCACAATCATTAAAGCATTACAACAGCGTAGAGTACAACAGCAAAAAGTAGTAAAATCTGTCAAATCTGTTCAAACAAAAGGTATGAGAACTCACTACCTCTAATTTTGTAGCTAAAGAATTCTAAATTTACAGATCTGCAGGATTTACCCCTGTATAGTACAAGTCTAAAACACTTCTGTTTCTCTGTCATGACAGATGGATACTCCTCCTTCTTGCTCTTGAATGTTTTCCACAAAGAGAAAGCAGCTGGCCTGACCCTGCAATGGATGAATTACTACATTCAGCCCAGCCCCAGGAACAGAGGAAAAACAGCAAATGTCAAAGCAGAAGAAAGCACCTCTAACAAGCTGAATTAGTAAAATGCCCTTAAAAATCACGGCATGAGCCAAACTCTGACTCAAGCCACCTGAAATGAAGTTGGCTACAACCTCCATGTACTGAAACACATTAGATCCAAAGAAGCTTTCAGTCAGAACTGCTTGACAACATTGCTGTCACCAAAATTACTGTAGTGAATTGACTTCAATACTACGAAATATTTTTGCCTGGTGTATAATGATTTGTTAATTGCTGCCAACTAACTTTGTCATCCTGACAATAATTGGGCATGGTTTTGTACAGGGAAAAAAGTGTAGCCTACTCTAACTCAAGAAATACGAGACTTGATTTCTAATTTCACATGTGGGTAGTCTCAGGGGATATAAGATTTTCATCAAAATTCAGATGGTTGCTATAGACAGTGGTAAAAGTGGGAAATGAAGCTACATGGTAATCAATGCCAGATCTGCAAAACCCCGCTCCTCTTTCTCTAAAATTTGGAGGCAAATCACAAGGAAATACAATGAGATTATTGGTAAAACAAGCAGAGTGCACAAAGGAAGGCCAGGTTCTAGCTTTTGTTTTTCTTATCTGACATCAGGCAAGACAACTGAAACACAGAGGATTCTTCTGTAAATAGGTAGTGAGAAACCCTCAACCTAAAGATCCTAAAAGATCTATCCTGATGGTACTACCACAGCAATTCCTCATCCAAAAGAGCAGCAATACTTGTCACTTACCTCCCAAAAGTCATAAAGAGTATTGACTTAGTTATTTCCATACATTGCCTTGAGAACATACAGAACAATTACAATTCCAATGTGGTAAAAAAATGGAACACAAGAAATTTGGAAGTAGTCAAGGACAAATGCCTCCGCTTTCTAACACTGAATCACATCAAGTTATTGAATACTTTTTGAACACCATCCAAATAAACAATTCTGTGATTCTACTTCTCATGCAAAAAATGGTTATCGTATTTGCCACTTAGACTTGACTCACGAGACCAAATTCTAAGAGGCTGTGAAGTATTTACAGACTGCAGCTGAGAAGCATTAAGAGAAAAGCCAACAGAGGAACTGATAACCTGTATTTTACAGAAGTTTTGAACACACCAATAGTTACGGTTATGAAACTGAGCAGCTGCTAATCTGCAAGACATCTATAATCTTTTATTGGGAATGAGCAATATTTCCAAGGAAAAGACAGTGATCGCACAGTTAAAGGCCACTGATTCAGACCACACAGGAGGCACTACCAGTATATCTATCTCTAGATTTACCAAATTCAGGAACTGCAGCATGGTCCTAAGCTACTCCAAGTGATGTAGAGCTGTATCACAACACTGGGAAGGTAATGAGGAAATGGTTTAAAGTTCAAATCAAATATAGCTCAAAGTCTTACTTGCTTCCCACCTTAGAGACAGACAAACAGAATCCCTTCACCAGTTTATTCACTCTACATTTACCTATCCTCTTTATTTAAAACATGTAATGAACTTAAAAAAACCACAGAGAGTTTCAGACTTACAGCAAACACTTTAACTAAGTACAAAATAACAAGAAAGAGGATCTTTGACCAGGAACAAAACGTACAGTTATTCCTGGCAAGGTTTAATGGTACCAAATACATGTAGTGGGTCTGTTCCATAAACTGCACTGGATTGCATGGATAGGCATGTTCATTTGAACACCCTGTACGTTAGCACAGCCAAATAATAGCTCATACTTCTTGAGGAAGAAGTACATAAATTACAACAAGCACACAATTACAGAACAAGGAATTGTCTAAGGAACATAGCAACACTGAAAACAATTTAGAAACCACAGCAGACAATCAACAGAGCTTAAAACACACTGTGCTCCCCATCAAATAAGCAAATTAATCCTAATAAGTGCAGAAATGTCAAATGAGAACATAAATCAGACACTTTCAGCTGGGCTTACTCTTCAGAAAGCTTTCAAAATATGGCTGAAAAAAGGATGCCTCTGTTTTGCAAACATTTAAGAATAGCTAGCAACATGATAGGTTCAACTACCATATATCAGGTCAGGTCTTCACTACAAGTTTTTCCCTCTCAACTATCAGATGCCTGAAGTCTCACCTCTTCACTTACAGAATGTACAGAAAAATAACCCTGGTGCTAAAATGGATGGGCTTCATTGGCATATAAAGGACTTGCATGACCAAAACATCAGAAAAACTGTCAGCATCAACAGTAAGATGCTCCTCCAAGACAGCTCTGTTACATACTTTATGCTCACACATGTATCTATACAGGAACGCTTTCTGGTAGCAGCCAACTCATTCACTCAGTAGAAAGCCAGAAGGATGAATTACCATTTTACAAAAGCCTACAAATAAAACAGCTTCAATAAAACAGCTTCAACTAAAGCACTGAGGTGTGGATTTGTTGTTTCAAATACAAGTCTTACCAAAGTAAGTAACCAACACTCATCTTTGTTAAGTCTAGATTTAAATGTCCAGTAGCTATTCAAAATAAGTTACCAACCAGAAGTGTCCAAAAAAGGCTAATGGGAACGGTTTGTCGTCAAGCTGGAAGAGGGTTGTCATCAAACTGGCCAGTAAATCATAATGGCTAGTACAGGCTGCAAGTAAATCCTATCCCAAAACTGATCCATAGCCTTCCTAACTAATAAAGAGTCTCTGTGGAAGGAGTCAGAATAATTTAAAATAAAACACAAAAAAACACCTTCTTTTCAGGAGCAAAGTGTGTGGGTGTGGGTGTGGGTGTGGGTGTGGGTGGGTGTGTGTGTGTGTGTCTAGAAAGGGCTGAAGGGTCTTTCTCAATCCTTTCCTATGCACCAAGGCCTCATTTCCAGAATATACTACAGATGGGAGGCAGAGCAGCGCATGGTCATAAAGAGCAGACCCCATTACAGGTTCCAAAAGGCAAGTGCCACAGAAACATGGAGAAGTGACTTGGGATTAGGCTTCAGAAATTGCTGGAGTCTCTGTGGCTGGCACCCACAGAGCCAGAAATGCAGAATGAATGGATCCTCAGTGGTTTATAGTAATTAGGCATATTTCTGAAACTGGCGCTGCGATTGCTTCGTCCGCACTAATTGAGCACAATGCAAAGCAGTGCTCTGAAATGCCAAATGGCACATTTAACAACCTTATAAAGGAGCCAGGAATACAGATTCCTTCTCTTTTTTTCTTAACAAAGAAAAAAAAAGCACTGGCCTAACTTGTTGCTGCACAATACAGAGAGCTGGAAAGTGTCCAAAATTGCTCTGTAAGTGTTGTTTTATTAGCCTGAGACTGTTAATAAATATATTGTAAACGAACTTTTACTTGCTTGGGTGAATATAAAGAAAGAATTGTATCACTGTTCTTACAGTGTTTGCAATTTACTCTAGTTCTTCACTTTTTTTATCCTAGTTACACTGTTTCTATACTAGTTTACCTTAGCAACTGACATTTATTTGGGCCATAAATTACCCTAATGCAGTTTAGTGCTCTTTCATAAATTTTACTAACACAACACTTACAGAACATAGACGTGTATTAATTAAACCCATGCCTACACAAATCTAACATTTCCTTTTAACATTTTTTCTTAGTGCTAATTCTGGAAAACATGCAGAAGGACAAAGGTTTTCCCTTTCACCAGGTGTGGTTTTAAAGTTTAAATATACGCATAAATGTGGGGGTTTGAATGTATATCTTATTGCCAGTGTGTCACAGATGATAACTGACAATCTCTGAGAGGAAAAAGACTGTCTTCCAAGAACTTGGCATACCAAGCTACAAATTAGATCTTTTCATTAAGAGAAACTTAATTAACTCTTAGCAATTTCCACTTTTGACTTTACCACTGCAAGACCTTCATTACTTGTCAGAAACAGCTTTAGCCATTTCTAACCCTAGATGTTAAAAGTTTTTCAAGATTAAAACTTGAGACCTGTAAGAGAAATTTAGGAAATCTGAAAAAAGGCTTGTTTCCTATAGGAACAAAAAAAAGTTTGAGGTACATATTGATAAGTACAGTAAATACTAAGGTAATTTTGGTTTTGTAATGCTTTTCATGCCCAAGTTTAGTGTTAAGATGGAAAAAATAAAGCTACTGTTATGCAATATCAGTATATGAATATTCAATAAATATAGTGAATAAATACAGCAATAACAGTAGACTACACTACAGGAAGACACATATGACATATATACGACAATGTGAGTAATACGCACTTAAGACACTACTTAGCCACACTTGTCTCCTATTTGCAAATATCTGAAAATGTGCTGTATTTTGTATAGAAAATACATCGTACCAAATCATAAGCAGAACAACCTGAGGTGCTGCACACCCTGCCCTGGCCTCCTGCCTCCCTCAGGCAAAGCCCCTGAGCTCCTGACACACGCAACTTGAGGTGAGCAGCAAAACAATCCCATCACTGGCCCATACCCAAGACCTCATGGAATGTGTACAACCACAAAGCACTCAGACACTGACTGCCCTGTGTAAGGCAGCATCTGCTGGATTGGAAGTGGAGCGTGAAACTCCAGGTTTTGTGTTTTAGGCTGCTCTGGTTGCTCACTCACCAGGAGAGCAGGGGCAGGTCTGTGTGCCCCCAGCCGCACACACACCCCAATCCCACCCCAGACAACAGGAAGCATTGCTCCCAGGCACACAAACTCTATACAGGCATTTAATCCAACATGACATATTTGTGAACAATTTAAGCTAACACAGCAGCACTTACACCACAGTAAAACCTTAGAGATACGATAAATAATTTACAAGACTAGTGCAGTCACCACCAGTGTTTGTTTTCTCAGTGGTCTTTATTAAACCAAATCACTGGGATTAAAGCTACTACAACAAAAACTGGAGACAGCCATGAGTGGGTTGACAACTTTTCTGTTTGTTTAAGCTGCCTTACTGAGAAGACTCAAGTTAAATATGACCAGAAATAAATTTGTCACAATATAATTTTAATTCTCAAATATCTGGAACCAATTAACTTTGGGAAAGTTTTAAAAGGGCCACCCAGTAATAAACACAAAATCATTTGTGTCTGCTGTCTTGTTTGTGATAATTTTTTTTATTGCTACCTCAGTTTCAGATGTCAGAGTAATGACTTCCACATTCCGATAAAAATGTGAATTGAATCCATATGAAAAAGATGCTTAAGCCCATCAAAATCAAAAAAACTTCCTTATTTCTAAGTTCTTATATAACGAAGTTTATAAAGCCTAACGTCTTGACCAATCTCAAAATTAGGAAATTTTTAATACTATCACCAAAGAATCAGATATGTCACAGAAATACATATCTATTACTTAAGGGAAACGTTAATGTAATCTATTTTGCTTTAAAGTCTCCAGCAAAAACTAGCATTTAACCCTCTGAAAGATGGAGCAGTCCTAATTGCCAAATGATTCAATTTCCTGTTAAAATTATTTAGGAAATACAGGAAATACAAATTACTATGATTAAACAATGTTCTACATTTTCAGATATTTACATCAAAAATTTCATATACAGCATATTTATCTTCCCACTGACAAGTACCCTGAGGAAACTGTCAAGACTCAAAAGTACTGTAAAAGAAGCTATCTCCTCCTTTCTTCAGTCACAAAGTCAACGTCTTTTCTATCCCTCCAGCCTGAAAAAAGAAATACCTCTCTAAATAGATTTGTTTCTAACTGGATAACAGACAATAAACAGAGTTACAGGCAGAACTCATAATTGTATATACAGTTCTCTAAAACATCCAATATTTCTTTATATTTCTTTTTTAAAAATATCACTCCTGCCTATATTTTCTATGACAATTAAAGAGTCCAAGTGCTTTTAAACTAGTGAGCAGGGAAGGGGAAGAGACCTGCTTTATTTGAGGTAAAGCAAAACTATGGAATCAGTGTTACGGAAGTCTTATTAAACACACTGCTAAAAACTCCCCCATATCCATCCACTGGAACAGAGACTCCCACATCTGTCAGGGACACAAGCTTAGCTGAAGAGAGCACTTTCCCCATCTGCATACACTAACAAAGGATTTGGTAAGGTAAGCTACATCCCTCCAGGCATGCACCACCCCTGTGTAACTGTGTGCTAATAACAAACACACACTGTTTGTCCAGGGACTCCACCACATACACTCCAAAGTACCAAATGCCAGGTGGTTTCCCTGTAATTTCTTTACTGCCTGTTTTGCCTGGGTTTTTTTACATAAGGTAAGAAGAACTAAGTATTAAGCATAGAGAGAAAATCCAGCTTATGTATGCTCGATTAATTATTCCACAGACAGCTAAGATAAATAAATAAGAAAAATAAATACATAGATAAGAGCCTACACACCAAGAGGCAGTGGGAAGGGGAGGGATGTGCTTCAGCAAGCTCTGCAATGGACTCCTGAAGGTCCAGCAGGTCACCCAGCTAACTGTGGGAATTGTTCCTCAGCTTACACAGACGGCAAAATGCCTTCCTGCTGTTGGAGCTGAACTGGCCCGAGGTGCAACACTTGCCTCACCAGGTGTATAAAGTCTTTGAATTCCCACTCCACAGGCTGAAGGGGAAATACCTGCATTACACCCCAGAGCACAGGTCCACGAAGAGGTCCACAACACAGCTAGCTCAATTCTTGGTTTTGAAAAACCACCAGCAATGAGTGCCTGAAAAATACCTTCTCTGCCATACACCGAAGAAAGTTCCAGGGCACAGCTGCAAGAACAACACATAGTATCTCCACTTTTGATTGCCCTAATGAATTATTTCCCCCACAATTTCTTCTGCAGCCCATGAAAAAGCTTTGGCATTCTAATTGTCCAGTGTAGCTTTGCACGTGTGCACATCAGTTTGTTTTGAACTGCTAGCAATTTTCTTTGGCATCCCTTCATTACTGTGTTACAAGTAAATAACTCATCACCGTTCAACCTCTTCATACAACCACGATGTTACATTACTTGTCTCCTACTCATTCTCCCCCAGGCTAAGTTTACTGAATTTAGCTCCTCCACTTACACATGTTCTTCAACACCTTTGCATCTTTATTTTTCCACGAGGTACTTTCTCTACTTCTATTGCACTTTAAAGAGGACCAGAACTGCAGACAGCAGTAAACCTGTCAGCACACCCATGATTTACACAGTGGCAAGATAATGATTTTTCAGGTTCATCCTCTACTCCTGTCCCAATCATACTTAATATTTAATTGAAGGAAGTTAGGGAAATGGAGGTGTTTAACAGCTACAAAATGTGGAACTGACATTTTCCTCATATTTTCAACTTCCTGTCTGAGTGAAAAATCATATTCCAACACTGTATATATAAAAGAGGAGTTTTCTCCCCACATGCATTGCATTACTACCACTTCATCAATGGAACAGTGTCATGAGGCTTCTGCAAGCTTTAGAACCAGCTCTCATTATTACTATCTTGGACAAACTATAAATAGCAAAAACTTGTCTTCTCAGTTTCCTCTTTCCCAGAGTGTTTGTGACAATGACAATAGGTGCTCTTCCCCATTACCTAGAGTTTGGCCATATTTGCTTGATCCTCACTTTTGCAGTGCCAATCTGAAAACCTGTGGCTGAATTTAAAGAACTAAAAATGGAGTTCGTAAACATAGATACATGCAAATTATCAATATGAAAAAAATTTAAAAATTCAAGATTCTGTGCTTAAAAGTTCATCATAAAGATATGTACGGTTTCTCTGTATTTGTCCTCTACCTGCAGAACAGGAATATTTTATCAATTCTTTAATCAACCAATCTTGGTATACTCTTAGCAAATTATTCCCCTCTTTCTGACCAATCTGTTTTTCCACTTTTCTTCTAATGATACATCTTACCAGTCTTTAAACTTTTTAGATTGCTTTATAAAAGGCAAATCTATCCATATTAAAAAATCCCAAATGCTGGTTTTTTTAATAAAAGCCCCACGTTTTTGAGATAAGCACACAAAGTACAATGTGCTTTACCCTTTTCCCTTAGGCTCATCTTCCATTTTCTTCCTTAACCATTACATAATATGTTGGAAAATTCATAGGCTTCTGTTTCTGTTTGGTTTTGCTTCTCTGTCACCTATGCCATTGCTGACCAATCCAGCAATAAAGGGAGTGAACTACCCACTCGGTGATAACGTGTACAGAAGAGCAGGTCACCTTTACTCCTTGTAGCCTCACCACTTCCAGCAGTGTCCACAATCTCAGAATACATTTACACCACGCTGAATCTCGTTGGGAGTCACAGATGGTTGTAAGCAATAAAGTTGCTATTTAAGACTTGAGCGTTGATTTCAAGGATCATCACATGTGAGTACCTAAATATTCATCAATCTAATTTCAATAGCGAGGCTAAAAATGCTTCACAAGAAAAGAAAATGGCACAGAGAATGTCACAGTGTTTTAGTGGGCTGAACTTCCTCTCAGTGTTTTACTAATCTAATACATATTGGGTGATTATTTAAAAATATTCCAGGAGGTCCCTATCATGGTTTTTTGTGCCCTCAAAATTCAATATTAACACTATTACCAAATCTGTCAAATATTTTATCTCAAAACACCTGGTTCAAGTGACCTGCAAACTCCTGGTTAACCCATAAAACCTTAACAGGTTTCATAGGCAATGCAAATATACTCTGCAAACTTGCTTTCATTAACAAAAAAGGACCTCTGATCAGAGAGAGTTCCTGTTCATCTGATTTTTCTTCTTTGAGCAACAGGTAAGTATCAGTGAAGTAACAGATTAATTAATTCTCTGCATTTGAAATTAGAAGTCCAAATTCAAAGAAATTACTTGAACACTGCTACAAGACAATAGTAAGCAACTGAGTACAAAACAACAGTGACCACAGACCAGTGTAGAATTATTACATTTGCAAATATTTGCAAATACTTCAACACAGTGCACTGAAGTCAGTGCAGAAGATCTAGCAGGTTGAAAGAAGTGAAAAGAACCACATCTGTACTACAACCAAAGGAAAGATACATGGTTTTACAGCTTAATTTAGATATGCCCATAGTGTGAGACCCACATGTGCAATGAGCTCAGCTGGTCAGAACATGGTGCTATTAACATCAAGGCTGTGGGTTCAATCTCCGTACGGGCCATTCACTGAAGGGTTGGACTCTATGATCGTTGTGGGTGCCCTCCAACTCTGAGTATTCTGTGAATCTGTTGATAATTTTGCATACAGGATGACCCACAAACTGAAAAAATGTTAAAAATATAAATATTAACATAAACTATAGGTTTTGTTTCCTAGTATTTGCAAAACACAAACTTAATCATTCTCTTAACTTTAGTGACTAACAGTTTGTTTGATCTTATGTTTTCACTAAGTCTCAAGTAATTAATCATCTGCTTTTGCTGAAGGTCATGATGCTCACCAACAGACTGTTATGCTGGCCCATCCTCTTAATCCAGTGACAAAATCCTGTAGCTGGAGTTTTGTAATACTGCTCACACCACTTTTGTATTTTCAATTCACTGCACAGGTTCAAGGTTTTCCACACCCCCAACCTATGTCTGAGGCTTCCTTCCAAACCCCCTCTCACATGAATGAATATTGTTTAACACAAATCAATCTGACTTTGGTTTGAGCTGCTGCTCAAACTACAGATTGCAGTAACTCCATTCAGTAAAGTTCCAAATATAATCCTTCTGGCTTGGCACACATTCTTTGAGTCTCTACATGCACAATATACAGGCTACATTTGCAGAGAGGATGGAACTTTGAGAGAAAAATTACATATTTGTGCCCATTAGTAAAATTTCCTTAACAAATCACTGAGAGAACTTATTCTAAAATTTGTCAAAACAGAAATATCTTCAACTTCTAATTCATTCAGATACATAAATGCCATACAAGCAGGCAGTCAAGCAATCCAGTAGAAAACCTATATAGATTTCCTTTTGGGGAGGCGGGGGAGGTGTCCAAGAGCTTCATTATTTATGACCACGGTAAAGTACTCCAGCAAGGTTATTTACATCAGTGAATTCCCATTACATCTTGTTTTGCCTAAGGCCACTAACTTACTATGATTTGCAAGCATTAGCAAACAATGCCTATATTCAAGTTCAGTGTATCCATTTTGACACAAAATGGTTGATATTGTGTGCCAGAGTCCTGGCTAAGGACTCAAGGGGCCAGTTTGCACAGCTTAACATGATCAGGAACCTGGTTCAGCTCCCAGCAGTCTTAATCAGGCCAGGAACACGTAAGAGACATGGTGAACATCAGGGTTTAAATGTAAAGCAAAAGGGTCATTCAAGAAGTCATTTCTTGCACAGCGGAGAACTGCAGTGTGTTAAAAGAACTGTTGTCACCAAAAACAACTTTATATTTTTACATGAGAGAATGACTATAATTTGTAAAGCTCCTGCTGGTTAATAAAAACAGAAAGAAAGAGAAAAACAGAGACAAAGCACATGCATGGATGCACACGTGTGTACGTGTGTGTGTGTGTGTGTGTGTATGTGTGCGTGCCAGGAAGCAGGGACGGTTTTTGTACTTCTTAGCCAAAAATTTCCTATACAAGCATCTAAAGAATTTAAAATTTTCAAATATTCAAAATAATACAATTGTTTATAAAGTATTCATAAGCAGCTAGTGGGGCATGAGCTTACACATACAAAAAGCATGTATTTCCAATCCAACTGTACAATCCACTCCTTGAAAATTTTTGTAATGTGACTGATATTTAAAGATCTTTTATTCAACATACTGACCTGTAAAACACACCAAATTATGTAAGCTAAATGTTCCAAAGAGAATCTTGTCTCAGAAATTTTACCAGCAAATCTGAGTAAGAGTGAAGCCAACAGTTACTTTACCCAAGGTTACGGACACAAATGATTTTATATAAACAAAACCATAACTTTCCAAGATTAAGAAATGTACAATTGAAAAATAGTATAATCATTAACACTTTAAAATATTCAAAGGTGACAATTTATTAAGTTTGGTTTTGGAGGAGTGTTAAGCAAATTCAGGACACTTTTAATGAAGTTATTAACTTTGTATGAATTTTAAATCTAATACATATTACTTAAACCAATGCCTATATTTTTTTCAACCCAACTATGGTAGGTATACTTTACAATATTCAGAAACATGTGAAACACTGGCATATGTAGCAGTTTTTTGAATGTTTTGTCAACATAAACCAGGTATTAAAGTTGAGAAACATGTTCTTAAATATAGGGCATTCAGCCCCTATTTCTGATTCCCGCTTCAGGTCATTCTTCTCCCTAGAAACACTGAACAGGGAATTTCCATTTCCAGACTTATTTCAATCGAGTCTGCAAAAATCTCCTGCAGTCCTTGAGATTTGAGGAGAGCAGCAGCTATTGAGGCACCCCAACGCATCTGAGCAGAAAGAGAAAGGTTACTGAACCAGAAAGAAACTCCTTAAAGAACCACAGTACTCACATTACGAAAACATTAACAGTTCACATGGAAGTGACCACATGAGATCAATCTGAAACGATGCAGTTCCTCGGAAATAACCCTATTTAGCAGAATATTGTAGAAAGATATGGTAACTGATGCACTATTGAAACTTCCATAGTCACTACGGTCTGATTTACTGATCCATTGTGTGGAAAGGGTAGAAAAGAAAGAGGAGCAGATTCAGAAAGGATTCTACTGTCACACTCGTCGTTGGATTTTCCTTTGAAAATGCTATGAAAGTCAGTTGGTCTTTCAAAGACAGAACCAGTCTTAAAGACAGGACACTAGCTGGCAAGTTTCACACATGAACAGGACTGAAACCAAGATAAAAATCTGCCTTAGGAAAACCAGTCAGATTTACATGTAGATAAAACAAATCTTACTCTTTCTTCAACTCTCCTCACATTTAACAGATGTAGATTGATACTCTGGAATTACTTCCTTCTGCTTTACCAAGAAATACTACATTTTCCTTACCAATGTTTCCTCATTAGAGCTCAGCTTCGAGGAAGGATTTTTTCCTTTCATTTTCCGACACCAATATGGTTTTCAAGCTGACCTGTCTTCCATCCAGACTGACATTTACAAGCTGTGCTAGAAGTTGTCCTCCTCCACTTTTCTAACCTTATTAGAGACATAAGGAGTATATCACAGAGACAAGATTTCAAATGAACCACCTCCCCCTGAATGCCAAACCAGTGACTGTTTAAACAATTAAAAAACTTAGTCTCAGCAGTGTTTAAAAATCTCCGTATCCTGTAACAGCATCATGTAAAGAACTTCAGCAGCCACATGTTAACATTTGCCATACACCAGCACATCCATTATATCTGACTACAAACATAAGCAAAAACATTTACTCTTTCACAAAAATACTTCTAAAACCATCTTATACATAGCATGAGAAACACTTTTCAACACAGAAAATACTTCAACACGTAGAAGTGAAAATGAGAACATTATTTCAGACTGTATGTGCAAAGGTATAGTTATTGTTTTGCACCACAGAAACTGTGAAAACGGAGAAGCTAACTGCAATATTTTCGAAAACAACTCATTTCTGTACAAAAAAAAATATCTGGTTATAATTTTTAGACCAAACTGGTTTTGCTCCAGAACTTTCTGTGGAACTCTATTTAAGGAATGGAACTGCATGACTGACTTTTATTTTGACAGCTTAGAGTTTCAAAAGGAGCAGAATGATTTTTGGGCTGAAATTTCTACTCTGTTTAATTATCATTATCCTATAAATAATGTCAGGAACAGTATCGGACTAGAACTGGCACTAATACACTACCAGTGGATATAGGCAATTAAAACATGAAAGATTTACTTTCAACTGAAACATTTGCAGCACTGAAAATAATAATTAAACATAATATATAGTTAATCAGAAAGAATGCCTGCTCATTCCACTTGCCAGTTGTATGGCACGATTAACACTGTTTAAAAAAAAAATCAAACCACAAACCAGCAGAATAAACTTAAACTTTGCAAACTGTTGTCTTCTTAGAAACACCTTCATTCTCCATATTCTGAATACAGAATTGAAGATTTCTTCTTCTACATGAAATCTGTACTCCAAGACTAGTTTTCATAACACTTGAACCATCTGAGAAGCCATAAAGAAGCAGCTTGACAACAACTATCATCAACACAATAACTGGACAATTCTAATTGGGACTGCCAAAACCTAAAAAAAATAAAGATTCCACAATTTTATACATTACAATTATACTTAGAAGGCAGTAGAGAGACAAAGTGGACATTTAGATTTAGCCAATGCACTCAGTTAGCAGTTCTGCTGATCCACCGACATCTGTATCTTTGACTAGACACCAACACCTTTACCCCATTTCCTTTGTGCTCCAACAAGAGGCAGCTGAATGAAGTTTAGTGTGTTCTTGGTAAATTTGGTATCTGACACTATGTCATTACAATGGTTCCCCAAAACTGCTTCCCATCAGGAGCTTGCAGAGAACCCAGTCCAAGAACTTTTCCTTTATTTTTCATGCCTTAGATCACCATTGGACAAAGCAGAGACGTTAATAACCCTCTGCCTCAAACACACTCTTGCCATGACCTGCTCCAATGGGCTCTGATTTTCAAGCTTTAGCAGAGGACTCCAGGGTTTGAGGCAGGGCGGGACTGACAAACCTGCAGCAGCATTTCACCTGCTTCACTGAACACTCAGAGCATTCCCTCCAGCAGCAGCACCTGGACCCTGAGCATTGTTCTGAAGCATATGGAGATGCAAATGGGAATTACTGCTGGAAATGGAAAAAATCTCTACCTTCCGAAGAAGTTTCCATATCTACACCTTACCACGTGCAGAATGAGAAGGCATTAGTTTTGCTTAAGGTCCCAACTTTTTCAGTCCTCAGATTGCAACTTCCCCCCACTTCTCCCAGAGCAGAGCAATTTGCCCTTCTTCCCAAACCTCACAAACTTAGAAGCACGAGAGGGCAGCAGAAACTGCCAGGCAACAGGGACTGAAGATGGAAAAAGAAGGATAATGCCTGTGTTTCTCAAAGGCTTGAGGAGGAAAATAGGACTACCTGACAACGTGGAGATCTGAGAGAAGGGAAGAAGACTGCTAAGACTGTTGTGAAATAGAAAAAACAGGAGACTCTTGCTCTCACAAGTTTTTACCAGAAGACCTCTGAAAACCCTTTCCTCCCACCAGGAAAATCCTCAACCATCTTGAAACACTACTTGGATTTGCCTTGCTGGGGAGTCTTGAATTCTCTCTTGACCCATTATTCTCATCTATTGAATCACTGCCCCCAGCAATTCTCATATTCAGAAATGCTACATGCACTGGAGATGGGTGTCTGGAGCTTTTCAGAATCTGAAGCTAAGCATTACTTTCATCTCCACTACTGACTAGCAAGGAGTTAACTATAAAAGTCAACTACCTTTCTTTAAGCACTAAGTATATTTCTTATAGGAAATTCTGCATAAGCTATCAACTGTGGCTGAGAGGTAAGCCTCAAAACTGATTTGTAATACTGACACTTTTGCTAATTCTAGAAAGTCAAATGGATAGTTATTCATTACCAAAGGTCATGTTAAAGGAGCATAATGATAAGTATTACATTGAGTTTCTAAAGAGACACACAGGAAAGTACAAAAATGCAAAGCAGCTTTGCACAGAAAGCAAGACACAAACTATTAAATGTTTTCTCTGACTCTTGCCAAAAGTCCTGCTCTGAAGTGATGGATGAGGTTTCCTGAGGCTAAGATGCCAAAGCCAATTAGCCATGTCAATCCACAAGAATGCCAGCTGCCAGGATTTAACTTTATTACTGTATTACTTAAAAGTGAAGACATCAGCATGTTTAAGTTCACATGACTCCTAATTTTAAAACCTGCCTTTTTTAGATTTAGGGTGGGGGCAGAGACAATGACCTTAAGTTTCAACCTATTAAAATCCTCACAGAGTACCATGATTACCCATAATTTAATTATGTAAAGCATTCTGTTAATCAAATTACACTACATTTGCTCTATTCAAAAGAAAGTAAGACTTCAGCTTATTTCCCTCCTCATATGAATTCTATGTAATGTTTATATTTAAAAGTAGCAATTTATTTCAATAGTGCCTGTTTCAGTTGCCAAACTGCCTATCCCACAGAACATGATATGTGTAAAGTATATAGCTTACCCATTTATGGCATCTAATTCTGAATTCCAAACTAAAATTTTTGGAAAGTGTCTTGAGTATTTGTCGACTAGAATAAAGCATGTCCAAGTCTTTGATTATTTGAAAACATCTGCATTTAATTTCTAAGCAAGGAGTTTGGAAATGTTGATCTTACAATACACTTCCCTGCACAGTCACCACAATAAATTCAATCATTCCATGAAAGGGTAAAATTTTTCGTCTGTTTAGGTGCCTATGAAATAAATCTGAACATTACTGTCGAGCAATAAAAAACATCCATTTCTTTTCAATAGCATCCATATTCCTCCAAACTACTCAGAAAACTGTGTGTACTTCAAGTAGTCTAGATTTATTAACATCTGAATTGAAAGTTTGGCTTTTTGTTTCTACTACGTTTACACAGCCTTTACTTTACCACCCCAGTATGCAACCAGCAGTTCTTCTTGAAGTGTTCTGTACCTCAAGGATGCTGAGGGAATGAGACAAAAGCAGACATATAATAAGGTTAAAGAACAGTTACAAGTCTTCTGAGAAGACAAATCAAGCTTCCTTTTCCAGATGCTTATTCAAAACTGGGCTTAGTTAGTTTCAATTATTTCTTGGCTGGAGCTTTTGTTTCTGTATACACATGCCTATATACACCTAGGTATACAGCAAATAAGAACTATTAGTAAGAGCTTAAAATTAATAAAAGCTAGTTCTCAACTCTCGGTTTAACCTGTCAAAGGAAAAAGAGATCGGAATGAGTGATCAGCATATTCCAGTTATGCAGATCTTTGACTCTATAAATCCTGTTTCATTATGATTTATTTCCTTTCTTCGAGATGTTTCTGAGAGATAACTTCATAATGTAAGTGCCATCAGTGTCCAAGAATGCTATATTTTGTTGCCATTTATAGAGCATTAAGGATTGCCTACAGAAATGACATGAAAAAAACAAATCCCATTTCACATTCCAGCACATTGTCTTCAAGTATAAACTAACGTGATTAGCTTTCTTCTTTGAGATTTGCCCTTTAAAATCTAAAGGATAAAAATCCATTGATCTTGGTTCTTGTTCCTGAGTTTCATAAGCCAGATTACTGCCACTGTCACCAAGTGCATTTGTGATGCCTGACTGTCCCTGCTGTGACACTAGCCATAACCCAAGTGTCACTCTGAGAACAAGGGGCTGACTCTGCCTGGCTTTAAACCATGAGGCAGCAGCGCAAAGGTGGAGGCTGTGTTTAAAGAACAAAAGTCACATGAGCTCCATCTGAGCATGCTTTCCATGAAATGAGAAAGATGTGAGCTCTTTGTTTTCTACCTTATTTTTCCACTAAGATCCAGGCAGGAATGAAGCAGAAGCTACAGGGGAGTCTCTCCTCCTAAATCCAGATGACAAAATAAGAGAATAAAGCCATCCCACAACAGGAGGCAAGACTTAGCCAGGAACATCACCTGATAGAAGAAGAAGCAAACAAGTCTTGACACAATCCTATGCTACAATGCGGGCCAAAACAGTTGCAAAAATGTCACTATTAGAAGCAGGGATTCAGGACTCTCTGTTGAACTTCAAACTTGAAATGTATTATATTAGAACTGTAGCCCCAGGGAAAACACTACTGAGTTGATTTCAGTGTCTAAATTGATACCAGACAAGACTTGTTTCTTGTTGGCACTAAAATCAAAGGCTTAACTTGTGACAGAATTACAAAAAATATCAACTACAGCAAATGGCAAGACATCACCTGAGAGAGTTTGCCCACGCAAAGCAAAAATTCTGCCATAAGTGAGTACTTCAGTCTTCTTTCCATCAGGACTAAATTCTATTATTTTTGCTCTTCCCTCACCCAGGGAGCAATGACTGGGTGCTGGATGCTTCCCTAGGGAGATCAGGACATGTTTCAGAACCTTGTCCCAAAATGGGGCTTTGCCCTCCACAAAGCAGGAAGTACTTTACAATCCTGAGCTTCAGTTCAATGCAGTAGCCAAGAAGGAAAACCCTTCCCTCTGAGCCTTCAAATAGGATTTTCACAGAATCACAGAATTGTTTAGGCTGTGAAAGACCCTTAAGATAATGAACTCTGACCACTAACCCAGCACAGCCAAGTCCACCACTAAAGTATATACTTAAGTGTCACATCTACACAACTTTTAAATTCTTCCAGGACTGGTGATTCCACCACATTCCTGGGCAGCCTGTTCCAGTGCTTGACAACCCTTTCTGTGAAGAAATTTTTCCTAGTATCCAATCTAAACCAAGTATCCAAGTACTTCTGTTGTTCCAACAGTAACTTATAAAACCAAGAAAATAAAACCAATTACCATTCTAACAACAAAGTACCTGGTACTCAAGGCTTTTTCCCTTGAAGGAAGGAACTAAGCAACAGGTTTACCTTAACTAGCACACTATCAACTTAAAAGGTGACAAAACACGGAATGAAAGAGGACTCTGGACACCCTCAGACAACAAATATACGTTTCCTGCCCGCTGCTGCTGTAATCAAAGCCACTGTCACCCCAGAAGACGGGTAGATAACAATGACAAAAGCAATCCTGGAAGACAAGTGTCTCACGCATTTACTTGATGCACTTTCAGTTATGGAGATTACTTCTGAAATGTTAGAAAAATAAAAAAATTCCAATTACTCCTATCTTGGCTAATATGCTAAAAGAATTAGCTAAACTCTCACATCCTGGCAGTCCTTGTGTAATGTTAGCACTAAGGATTACATGAAAGCACACAACAAAATTTTGATTATCTAAAAAGACACAGGAGGAGTGGTCAAATTCATTTTACTATAACTGAAAGGTTCAAAACATTTAAAATGTACATTTGGTAAATGTAAATCTACCTGTCCTGCTTCATTTTGGATTGCCTCCATCTTTTGACTAAGATGAAACTGTTCCCAATGGAGAAGAAAAGGTGGCAGCTAGTCCTGTTTATAAAATGTCAGTTTTATAAACAGAAAACACTTTTTCTGGACTACAATAAATAAACTGTGTAGCCAAACACAATATTTTGCTGAAACAAATGGGATGCGTTAAATACCTATTACTTCACAGAATTGCAAACAAAGAAGTGACAATGACTTTTTTTTTCATTTTAAAGGATATTTTTGAATTGCTACACAATGTTTTATAGCATGTAACAGCACTGGGTGATAATTTCTCAGAGTTGCAAGTTATGTTAATGACAAATGATAGCACATTACTCTAAAATCTGCACAAAACAAAAACACCCTTCAACCTACATTATTCATAGTATCCTCCCTCATTTAATTGCAACTGGCACAAGGTATTTCTTGAGACATCTGTAACAACTGAGATATGTCAGCAATTTTGTACAGAAAGCATTTGATAAGCTGGTGAGAAAAATCACTTAGAAATGCTCAGAGCATTTCTAGAACCTTCCTTTACAATATTACCGGTTTGCCTTTAGCAAAAAGTTAAAACTACAGGATCAGCAGAAGCACAGATTAAAAGTGGCTTTCTGTTGTTGCTTTTTCTCTTGCCACAGCAAGTCTCACTCTTCTTTCTTTCATCTATCCACCTATCACCCTCACAAAACAAGAGACAATAACAAATTTAGTGTATATGCAAAGTGATATTGAAGGGCTCCTGGCCTCAAACATTTGAACCATGTTCTATATTGTGCCATATCTCTGTCAAGCTTAGTATCTACTTTGCTCTGTGTGTGCAGATATCTGAAATTAGGCTAATAGCTTCGAGTTTTTTAAAATATTGCACAGCACGAAGGTTTTGTGATATTTTGAATCACTATTACTTCCACCCTGTAAAAAAAACCATACAAATATCTGGACTTAAAGTTGACTGAAGAGCACTGGATACTCATTTCTCCATTAGATTCTGAGAGATTTCTTTTTGAGTCTGTTTCAGCATTTTTGCATGCTCCCAGACCAAACACTTCAAGCTTTAAAAGTACAACTTGCATGCAACCTTCACACTTGACTAGCTGGAATAAACAACAATACAGACAAAATTCACCCAGATTTAGCTGGTTTATGCAACAAATACAATTCAACTGTGAAACTTCTTGGACTACTTTAAAACAAAAAAACTGTGCTCAGCTCTATTACTTTATCACATACAGAAGCAGAGCATCACCCACTGGAATGCCACTGATCAACTCATTCGGTACTTGTTTAAATAGTATCTCTTCCTCTGTGTATGAGGATTTGTGTGCAGTATCTCATAAACAGCAGATGTACTGATGACCAAACATCAGCATAAGAATACATAAGATTCAGGATCCTCAGATTTCTGTGTAAACTTTGTACAGATGAAATTGCTGACAATTTCCCCAACTTCCATTTCCAGGACACCAATAATATCATCTCTCTCTGTCTCTCTTCCTGGGCTCTTCCTAAAATTGTCCTCATATCAATTAACTATTAAATTAACCCAATCCTTTCCTGGCAAATCCCTGATTTTATCACCTGCTCTCTGCTTTAACTAGAATAAACTCTACATTTTCTAAACTTTCTTCCACTTGCTTTACTTCTAACACTCCCACACACCAATTTACATTATGTCAGTCAAGCTCCATGTCTCTTGTCACAATAAATTTTCCATTTTTACCTATAGATTGTGCTTCTCTACTTCCTTTTCTTCCTATCTTCCTTATCTTACTTCTCAAATTTATAACTTTCCACTCAGTAATGCTTTCTCTATGGCTGGGACATACCCCTAACACTTCTTCCTCCCTCACTCTCATTAGCAACCCTCAACAGCATCACTCTGCCTTTTGCATCCAACTGCTTCACCTTATGCTTAAGCTTTGTATCATTTAATCTGTGACCCTCGAGAGCCTCTTATTAACATTTCCAATTTTGTAAGCAGCCCACCATAGATCAGAAGTCCTATTAGAGAACTAATAAAGACTTTGATGTAGTGATGCACAGTTTGAATTTCAAACATAGCATGTACCTCAGCACATGCTAGGATAACTGCCTCCTCTCTGGTGTAGCATTTCAATGACAACACAGCAGTATTTCCAACGTTTTGTTTCTCAAAAAAGCTTTATATCAAATCAGTCCTAGTTCAGATTAGTCTCTTCCTATCTTGCATATTGAAGGCAGCCTTTGTTTTGTTTTCAACACTAGAAAAGCCAAACCCTAATCCAAAGACAGAGTTTCTTCGATGCAAAAGCAACAACTCAACTGCTGAGCTGTTCGTAACAAAGTATGCATTAGCTGTTTGCAATCATAAGAGCTATAGGGCATCTTCATGGACAGTCATTAATATCATCTACTGTTCCAGATAAAAATAACTGAAAGATTACATTTCACTTTCCACCTTTTGCTGGAGTCTTGGGGTTCCTTTTGATCTCAAATTATCCATGAAGGATCGTCTTATATATTCACTACCAATGCATCTCTTATGATCCTAGAAATTTCATGACTTTAATACATGCAATCCAAAATAGAACTTGAAAGCTCCATGGCTCTGTGTGGTCCACAGCACTGACTACCACTATTCTGTTCTGGGCTATTACAGAAACTTTAGATCTCAAACCCACCTGTTCAATGTTAGGACTCAGGCATACTAATTTACTTCTAAAAACTTCAAATTACTTCCAATGAGAAGCTCAGAAGTTGATTTTAGATTCTGTACATTAAAATCAAAGCCACAAATGCTTCAGTCCTATGCTTATTTCTAACTCCTCTCTCAAAAAAAAAAAAAAAAAAAAAAAAAAAAAAAAAAAAAAAAAGAAAAAAAATCCAAGCCCTAAACTACATTCTTACATAGTTTCAATTTAGCAGCAAGCTAGTCTGAAAAAAACATTTTTATTCTATTTTTTCATACAGCATATATAGCCTAAACATCTTATTTTTAATCTGTCATGTCATCATGTAAGTAGCAAGGAAATGTAGCTAGGGAGTTCAGGTTCACATAAATCTATAATCATCGACTTATTTAAAATGAACCAGAACACTTATTCACATGTTTCCATTCACAAGTTTCTAGTAGCCCCAGATTAAAAAAAACAATAAAAATGTCACCTTTAGAACAAGAGTCCTTAGACTCCATTGCTTTTCATGTTCTACTGCATTTCACTCACTGAAATGAGAAACAGCAGCCATACATAAAGATTTAACATACCTTTCCCCTTTCCACTAAGCAAATTCATCTCCGAGGACAAATTGTCACATATTGCCAACAGGACAATAGGAATAAAATGTTCTGATTTAAAAGCCCTAATCTGGCTATAAAAATTCACTGCAGCAACAGTCATGATAATCACTTATAATAACCAACAGTAATTACGTGGATAAAGGCACACATGAAGAATCACACAAAAAGCCTCAATTAATATTGCTCAGGCTGCAAATCACAGTGTAACAAAATGTGAAACAAAACAAAGGAATACATTTAGTTCCATTAACATCTTAACAGGTCCTGACAGGAGTGTTACAGAATGCAAGAAATGCAGGCTAATTTCACAATCTATCTGCCATCACTAACGATTAAAATGTGCCAGCCTTCAAAATGGTGCATGCTGCCATCTAAAGCTGATGGAAATAAAAGTTTTAAAGGCTTAGTAAATCTATAAGTGAATCTTATCGAAGCATATGAAACTCTAAACCAAAGATAAGCAACACAAATAGGGAAACATTTACTATGATTACAGGGCTTGCTAACAAGGTAAGTATGACATGATCACAAGCAGTTTACAGAGCAAATCCTGGCAGCCCTGGCTTCACCAAAGATTTGTGACTAAAATAAGCCATTATGCAGGAGAGAAAATCCACTGCCGAATGGCATCCATAAAATGTAGCTGCATGGCTGGACTTTTCCCTTACAACTCCATGCAACACCAGGTGAACTGTGTGGCATTTCAGCCTTACAGCCATGAACACAACGACTGCTTTCTCAGAATCAGGATACTCAGGGATGCTGCTATTTAAGCACACCTCTTGCCCCCTTCTCTTGGAAAGTCCATTCCAAAGGAGTGATGGCATGTCCAACTAAAGATTACTGTCCTTATAACCTCTGTTTCCTGAATGAGGAGTTTCTACACAGTTGCCCTTCTGGATTCAAGGAAAACTTCCAAGGTTAAGATTTCTTTGCAGGAATCAAACCTTGTTCCCATGCATTACTGGGAGTCTAAACATCTACTTAATTAAATTTCAAAAGGAGAATTTATCATATTTTCAAATCAGGTTTAAAAACTGCAGGAAGAAAAGGAATCCTAAAGGTCAGAGTATGAGCCATGTAACTCAAGAAGCTTTAAAAGTTAAAATGGTACGTTGACAATAATAAAGTGAAAAGCCAATATTAATTTATTCTCTTCTGAAGTCTGTCTGTAAAGACAAGAGTCTATGAACACAGAACAACCCAAGAAACAATTTCTGCCTAAAAGAAATTGTTAAGCACCAGCATTTGAGAGAGAACTACACAATGCATTTGGTAAATGCATAAAGGAACTTTCCAGGGTATTTACCTGCTAACACGTGTCATGATATCACCTCCTTCCAAAAGTTCTGCCCCCAGAAAATACTCAGAATTGCAAGTCATCAACAATGACTTTACAAGGATGGAAGAGAACATATTAGTTTTATCACCCTAATCTGTACTATAATACATTGCCTTTGTCTCATCCCTTTTAGTCATTAATCTTATCATCACCATCAGAGTTCGGCTCATGTATGACTCTACTGAGGCCCCAGCAAACTCTCTCAGTAGTCTGAACACAATTCTTGAGTTGTCTTTTTTTGTACGTTCTGTGACTATTCATGCAATTCAATCTGTACAGAAACTTTACATAATTCCTTTGCCAAAGCAAAATCTTTCCTAAAGGAGTATGATCAAGTAACAGAAGCATCTTATATTTGGAAGAAGTTAATGCACAAGGCATCATTTAGATAAATGTTATTTATTTGAAGGAGCATATAAGAAATATGACATAAAATTTAAATTGATACAACCATGTGATAATGTTTGCATGCACAACAGTTGATACAAGTTTGAGAAACTATTAATTACAAAACTGAAGTATATGGTGTTGGATTTCTCATGCGCAAAATAATGATCATTTAAGTACCAGATGTCATTCTGTTATGGAAGAGAAATACAAAATGACCATCTTCTTGGGGCTATGACACATGAAATTTTGAGCACAGTACAATGAACCGCATTTTAGCCTCTGCTTTAGAACTACCTCTGAAAAACTTCTGATCACAATTTTTTCTTAAAATAGTTTTAGTTATCTAATCATGCATAATTCTTAAAGAAAAATCCTGCAACAATTAAAAAAAGGCAATGAATCTCAGCATCCATCAGCTTTAAACAAGACATTTCCAATGGACCTCACATGTTTTTATTCTTGCAATAAAGGACTACTTACTTGATTGGCCATGTAGATTGTGAGAAGACCTCTCCTACAAACAGAAAAGATAAAATTAGTGAATGAATCAAATATTTTTTTCATACTGAAGAAAAACACTTTAATCATCAAGAATATTCTATTAAATAAGAGAATTTTTAAAACAGATTATTGATGGAGGATGAATCATTACCACCTTATAAAAAATAAGTACAAACCCAAAAATAGCATCTTGATAACACAGTATCCAAAGCAGTAAGGAATTACAGGAATCAAGTTATAACTGGCTACTCCACAGGAGTCCTGAAGCTGTCACAAGGGGCAAGGCACCTTGAATTACACACAATACTTAGCACAAAATAAGCCTACACATGAGCCAGTAACGTAAGCATGCAAACAATGACCTAAGCCTAAGTCAAATTATTAATTTACAGCAAAATGCTTGTGTGTTAACTTCTGTTTTGTGATTAGTGCTATGTAACTTGAGGCATCTTAGACTTTCTGCCTACAGTATCAGGAAAAGTTTTCTGCTGAGACTGATGATACACAAATCTTGGCTCAAGCCAGCTGAAAGTCACAGTGCCAGCAGTGTCCAGGAACAGTGGCCACCATCTTCTCTTCTAACCTTTATCTACCATTTTTTCCCCTTTCCATTTTTTGATCTCTCCCTGTGTCAGCCCATAGCTCACACTGCTCTTTAGGAAAAGGATAAACTTGGGCTCATGCTCTCACACTTTTGTTGACTACTGTATCACGAGACCAAAACTGCACTCAACTATGTAGATGTGAGCTGCTCCAGCAACCACCTGCACTGTAGAGTCCACATGAAATAAAAGTTATTTTCTGCACATCAGCTGAAAGCCACCATCGCCCTTGAAAAAGTGGAAAACATTACCACTGCAAGTTTGCTTTGCCCTCCGTTATTTCTCCTCTTCTGCAAAGATTTCGTTAGAGACTGTGACCAAAGGTTGGAATGATCAGTTTCAGTATTTCTTACTGGACTGGTGTTCTTAACTTCTTGAGTTTACCATCAGCCTTCTACTAGTTGGGATTTTTTTTTATTGTCCCCATTGATCTTACACACAAAACCTGAAAATTTTTATGAAAGCACCACACGTTCAACCATTAAAGTTTCTCCATATGGAAGTGAGTTTATAACCTGAATCCATATATGTCTTCATGATAGTTAGGAATTTTTTTATATTGCTACTAGAGAAGGTAACGTATAACAAAAGGTCTCACCCAGGCTTGTATGTTCCATTTTGTCATGACATTTTAAGTTTCCAAGCATTCAGAGAGTGCTTAAGAGAGCCATGTGTTAACAGAACATGTCTTGCTATCAGTTCAGTTTAAGAAGTGAATAAAAGGATAGATAGCAGGAAATAAAGAATCCCTATCGCACAGTTCCCAAGCTTGATTCATCCGAAAAGTTTATTCGGTATTTTCTAACTTCCATGTTTACGTGTCCATAACTTTGTCAAGTTACGCATCCAGACCAAGGTTTTTCATAGCAGCCACCTAAGCTACAGGGATACATTCCACATCACAATGAATTTATGGAAAGCAGTAACGCAGCATCCTGATTTCCACAAGTTGATCTTTACTCACAGAGAAGATTCAAATTTGGCTTACGTTCAAAACTTTAACTAGCAAAATCAGTTTGTTTTGTGGTTGGTGGTTTTTTTTTTTCAAAAAAGCAGAAAAAGCAGAACTACAAATCTGCTCTCTGTATACCTGCTCTACCTAGTACCACCCTGTGTCAGATACTAGAAACAAGACTCTAGCATGGAAACCTAAGAAAAAAAAGCCTGAATCTAAAGATTTGGTGAGGATGAGGCACACAAGAAACAAGAAGACAAAAGAAGGGAATCGGGTCCATGAGTATTTAAGCAAAATAGCCCCTATAACTTGCAATAAAGCATCAAAATATTGTATGACATTTCTGAACAGGAAGGGGTAAAAATTCACCTGATGCAATAGATAAATTCAACTGTTGATCAGCAAACATTCACCTAGTCTTTCAGCTGACTGACTCAAGTGATAAAACAGTATTAGTGCCCCAACCCTCCTGAATAGCAAACTGTCAGCTAATACAGTTCTGTGTGCTGTAAATCTTACCTTAATTTGTTCTCAAGAAAAAACACTGGTTATTTCATGTTTCTTAAATTTTTAATACTATTACAGGGGTGAAAAAAAAATCTGTGCTGAACATCCAAACACTCGACTGTTTGGAAACACAGAAATAAACCTACCCATGAGAGCTAACCTGTTAACTCAATCCAGTTTGAGTATTCTGGGAAACCGCAGAGCATCAGTAACTTCCTGCAGTAACACACCTGTGAGAAGCCTCCATCAGCAATTGAGTGACTGATGCAGCTTTCAGAGTATACTCTATGTATACACAATTATAATATACACAGTGTGCACAAAACAGGATGATCGTGGTATGTGCACATCATTTGCTTAGTGGATTCCCTCCTGCAGTCTCTCTGTCATGCAGGCAGAGTTTTTCAGCCTCCCACTGAAATGTATTTAATTTTTTTTAAAACACTAACAAACTAAAAACTAAATGAGTTTTAGTTTCTAGTGTAGTCCCTTTGGGGGTAAAATGTAACTCACCAACCACAAAGACAAAGAAAGGAAAGGGGGCTAGAAAAGAGGAAGGAAAGAAATCAGAAGCCGCACTGCAGCTGCAGCAAGACCAATGTGAGAAATAGGTGGTTGGGAGGAGGCAAAATGTGCAGACAATAAATTTGTGCAAGGAAGTAACTTCCGGAACTGAAAATACAGCAAGTTGTTAGAGACGTCATCTCCAATTGCCTGCAACAAGCCCATCTGTGAGGCCCAGGCTAACTCCAAGCAAAAAGAGTTTTCTTCCTCCAAACTAATTCTGTGACTGTTTAAAAAATAAATATCTCCATGCATCCAGGGAAAAGGGAAAAAAAGGGGAGGGGGAAGAGGCATTCTTCCTGGCCCTGTGCAAATGTGATCCAACAAGCCTAACCCAAACCTGAACTCTGCTGTTAGAAAGCAGTTGGAAGTTCAGAAAACGTTGCATTATTTTGTAGCAATGACAGCTGACAGAAAACAGGACAGAAAGATGGAGGTAAGCCAAGCAAAAAGGGTCACTGGTACAACTCAAGGACCATATTAAAACTGCAGCTGGTAAATAGGAGGAGAATATAATTGGGAAATGGTATTAGAAGAGCAGGAAATGACTAAACAATAAAAATAATTAGTCAGCCATATCTAACCACATACTTTGGGGATGTTTAAAGATATTAACACACAGCTTACATTTCACTCCTAAAGTCCATGAAGCAGTGCTGAATGCTCATCTTGGCAACACCAACATCAGCAGGTGGCTACAGCAGTGACGGTCTGGCAAGGTCACTACGGGAAAGCCCAAGCAGACACACACAAATCCTTACAGCCCACTCCTCCTCCATGGTTTCTGTCCCAGGCCATTTTCTCCAAAGCCTGCTTTCATTGTGGCTTCCCACTGCCTCCCAGTCACCTCTTCCATTGAGTGTCTCCCATACTCAGCTCTGTTTCTAATGACATCTGTGATCTTTAACTCAGGAAGGAAAAATATGAGCTAGGGGTAACCCTAAATTCATGACCAGCAGACCAAAGGCCATCCTGACAGTTTTTTGTGTTAAATTAAAGAATCAAAAACAAAAAATTTTGCTGAAAAAGTCTTAAAAAGACAGGTCTCCTTCACCTGAAAAAGGAGGCTTGCATGACAGCAATCACGTTTTAATTGCCCTTTAATTCATGTCTCAAAGAAGAGTCATGTTTAGTATACTTTTCACATTGTCTTTTTTCTTCCTAATTCACACTTTAAAATGAATTTTCTTACATGTTTGTTAGAGAACTGAGTAGGCAAGGTCTCAAAGTTTAGTTATCCAGCACAGGTCACATTATTTACATTTGAATAATTCAAATCTTGCAGATTCCACATTTAATGTTTAAATTACACAGACCACAGGCTTCTAGAAGATAATTTTCTTGCTCATTTATACCTTCCTCAAAGAAAAGTTTAACTCGATAAAATTTGCTTTTTGGACAACTTGGTAACATTCAGACCAAATTATAACAGCAATAGCTCTTAAACCATGGCCTATAAACCTCAACAGAGAACCACATATTTTTGTTATTGTACTACCCAGAGGAAAGAGTCTAAAATAACTGCTAAAATCCCAAAAAGCTACAGGATAAAAATAACAAGGAAACCTAGCGGTGTACTGGGCTGTATTACCAGAAGTTTAGGTAGGAGGTCAAGGGAAATGATTAATCCCATTTACTTGGCACTCACTACAGCACAGAATCCCATGCCCGGCTGTGGTTCCCAATAGAAGCAGGCATTGATCCACTGGCACGGAGGAGCAGCAGCACGGCTGGGCAGACTCTGACCTGACCCAAGGAAACAGCATTTTCTCCAGCAGGACAGGAGAGCACTGCAACAGCGACTCAGAGGGGCTATTGGACCTCTGTCCTCAGGTTTGCAAGGCTGACCAGACACATCCCCAAGCACGCTGGATCAAATTCAGTGCCAGCCCTGCTCCAAGCAGGAAGCTGCACTAGCTGAATTCCCAAGACTTACTTGAACAATTCTATTATTCTACAGAAAAAAGATGGCAAGCAACTTCAAAATACCATATTCTTTTCACAGATTATAAAATCAGAAGAGATTACAGTGCTAAACAATGTCTTCCTAATGAATACAAAACATGAATTCTTCTTTAATGAATTAGCCATTTATTTTAGAAGATCAAATTTGTCTTTTAAGTATTTCCAATCACCACAATCACGATATGTTATTCTATGGGTACTTATCTTTACAATTTGCACCCTAAGAAAAGAATCTGGTCTCTGAAAACAGTTACAGCTTTACCTCTCCTGTAACACTACCCCCTCCAACCAAGTCACCCGCATACCATTTCTTACACAGGAATCAACTCCAGTTTTTCTACTATGCTCCCTAAGTTTTTAATCCTACTTATAGCTCTTTACTGAAACTGTCCCAGTTTTTCAAAACTCATCTTCAGGACTTCAAATGAAAATATAGGAAATATAAAACAGATTAAAGTTCTCCTATGCTTTGTTTAACCAAAAGTATTTTAAAGTCAAAGAAATCACTAAGTGCTGCTCTCAGACTTTGAATGCATTTGCCTGCGAGCAAGGTATTTATATCTTCTTGTAAGTGCTGCAAACTCTGGAAAAATTATTTGATTGAGGCCAAAGTCCAATTTCCCTTACATGTGAGCAAAAAATCCTAGTCATGCCAATAGAAGCAGCAACTGTCCAAATCTGCACGCCAACATATTGTTTGTGGAACACTTTGCTGAAGAATGTTTCCTTGCTCGGCTTGATGTGCTGTAAAATTCAAAAAATAACTCTACTTTCACAAGCAGCATAAGCTTTTGCTTCATATAATAGTAAATCATACAAAATACCAATCTTTAAATACAACCACGATTGTTTTTTCCTACAAAACTCATTGCCAGTTCTCTCTCGTTTATGGTTTTACTTCTGTGTATTTATGGTTTCCCTTAAATACAGAGTTGTTGTTAAGCTAAAAAAAAAAAAAAAAAAAAAAAAAAAAAAAAGCCAGCACCATCAGCACATTAAAAAAACACCCCAACCAACCTTGCCTGAAGGTGTGAAGGTGGGATGAATCCTTAGAACATACTTATGCTCATGGAAACTTTACCATAAATTAATTACTGCAACTACAGCAGCCCTCAAAGGAAATTTCCAACAGAAAGCAAACACCTTCTCTTTCTCTAAATAGCCACAGAAGAGAGGTAGGACTTAGACCTGCCATTTTTAAGCTGTATCTTTCTCAATATTTAGTCCTCCTTCTGAATATTTATTTCTTTCATACATTTTGCCTTGCCCTGCCCATCTTTTGTGTCTAATAGCAGCACTCCAGTTCCTAGAACTTCTAAAAACTTTTATTGGTGATATGAAGTTTAAAGAATTGTTTTCTCTATTGCCTTGTTTAAGTTAAATCACAAACCTTTCTGAGCAAACATCCTGAAATCTAAACATTCACTGCAATTAATTAAACTTATTTGAACTACTGTAATTGTTCTTTTCTACCAGTACTGTGTTTTTTATGATCCTCTTTTTTTGGTCTTGCTCAAAACTAAAGGGGAAATAAGTTAGCAAGTCAGAAATAACAGGAAATAACTACAGCAAGGTGAATACCACTGTGTACAAAACTGACATGAATTGACTGAACAGGCACCTCCTTCAGTGAGAACAGCCCTAGGTGTGAGCTGTAAGAGTGAGCCACTAAATTCACCTCCCAGGGTGAGGGACACACCAAGGCAGGTACAGCCAGGCCCCATTCCCTGCAACAGCTCCCATAACCCAGCGCACAGCAGCAGTCAGCAGCACAGGGGGATAGAAGGAGACCCAAGATGGATAAAGCAGCATGTTAAAAATCTTTATGCATGCAATTAAGAGAGCAGGTTCTCTGATTAAACATCTAATTGATGGGTTATGTTTCTCCACATATGCAATAAATTTAAACAGCTGGAGGGGCAAATACCCACAAAATAAAAATATCCAACTCACTGCTAAGATGAGCAGTTTTAGCTTTGCTATAAATAAAGCTAACTTCATCTCCAGTCCAAAACTTCAAATTCCTGCTATTTCATTTTCCAAAAACTCTTAGCGTTGTCAATCCAACAAGAATTGACCCAAGAATAAGCAGGTACTAGAAGCATGTCAAACTCAACTTTCCTTGTGACCTATACAACAAAAACTAAACAACACATGACTTCTATAAAATTTTTTTCCATAAATTCAATATGTTAGTTTCCTACAAAATCAAGTCTGATTTTTATATGAATGCCACTACTCATTGAATCTGCTGCATATTCTGACACTTATCACTGTACTTTAACTGATTTTTTTTTCTTCTTTACAAGTCTAAGAAATCACAAATAGAACTACTTTTACAGGAATCACTGGATTCACAGGCAAATACGAGGTGGAATGTTAAAGCAAAGGTAAAGAGCACAAAACCTTTGCTATACTGATTTGTTACAGCAAAACAGTAATTCTTAGTAATAAATATTTTCATATATATGTATATATCATATATAAAAATATATATAATAATTATATATATTTATTTTAGCAAATAGCAAAACTTGAGAATATTTGTCCTTTTTAAATTAAAAAAAAAAAGGAAGAAAAAGAAAGATTCAAAAAGATTTAACTCTGCCTTTAATTTTGGAACATAAACTAAGAAGCTAATGTAATAGTTTGTAATGGCTCCCTAGACAGGACTCATGGTCTGCAAAAACAGGAAGAATTCCTCCCATCAGCTTCCACCCTTCCCCCCCTCCACCATAACCTGCAGAATTAAATCAAACACACAAATCAGAGGTTTCCCTTGAAATGAAAGACGTTAAAATGAAGAGGTAAGAGGTAGGGTTTTTTCTGCTTTACAGCAGCATGACACCACAAGCAAACCAAGTATAGATGTGGAGTTGTGATTGCATCCCTGTAATAACACACGCACTACAGATTATGTTTAGGGTATCGTTAATCTCTCACACCCACCAATTTCCTACTGACAGCTGGAGGTCAGCAGCAAAGTCCTAGTGCAAAAGTTCACTCAAAATCAGCAGGAACAGACAAGCTTTCAAAATAATGCTGAAAATTATGAAAACAGACCTAAGCAGTAAGTTTTCAAAAAAGAACATGATAACTTTTTGCTTAGTAAAGACCAGCAGCAAGTCTTTTGTACAAAAATAATGGTCAGAACTTCATCTCAGAAATATATACTTTAAAGAGTCATCACCCACTTTTTTTTAAAGGAATTTCCTATTTCAATATTTTGGGTTGTTTAAAGTAGGAAATGGACGCTTTGCAGGTTGGAGAAATTGAAATTGCTCAAAACTGCAAATCAGTAATTCTTGCTTGGAGCACATTACACGTTAAGCAAAATGGTTTCATGCAAATACTCAGAATTTGTTGTTCTTAAAAGGAAATAAACTCAACATGGTCTATGATTTGAACACATGCCAAAGAAAGGGTATGAGAAAACTGGAAAGGGAGAGAAGCCAAAAATAAAATATATCTACTGTAATAAATTCCAGTTAAATTAGTACCAATAATTCTTACAGAGTTTCCAGCTAGTGCAACACAAGATAACATCTATAGTTCAATTTTTTTCAACTCCTTTATACTCTTATTTTATACAGATTTTCTCTCACCATTCCCTCCCTCTTCCTTCTCTCCCTGTTTCTCAGAGCAAAAACAAACACTGACCTACAGAGGGGAAAAAACCTCTTAATTAAAGTGTGATTTAACCTCACAAGATTCCGTGAAGAGATAAAAAGATTCCAAAAAGTTTATTAGTATTATAGAATGACTGACTGGGAGATAACAGAAGAAAAACAAGTTAATCAAATCTCAGGAAAAGAAATGAAGGATTTCCAGGGATTTTTTAAATTATTCACATTCTTGGTACCGAAGGTCTATCTAGTGTTAAGTAAGGCCCCAAATAACAATTTTTTTGGACCGTTGATAGTAACACAGAACTGTTTTTAATCAGCTCAGTCAGTCACAAAGAAAACACTCAGTTTTTTCTGGGCACGGGCTGCTTGGCCACTCTGCCTGGAAGGTATGAGCATATGGCACAAAAGCAAATACTTTTGAGCAAAACTGCTTTGGAGACTCTCAGCAGCAGCAGCAGGTTATTGTTTCAATGTACTCTGCTGGCAAACACTACCACTCCAAAGCAAAACAGGACACTGTGGACAGAACAGTTAATAAAAATTAGGAAGAAGAGCAGGACAGGGCATGGAAAAATTCAGAGTTGAAAATATGTCCAATATTCATTGGCCTTGGACACATACTCAGTGTATTTTGGGAGTGAGAAGGCAGGAAGAAGGAGAAAAAATTTGTCATATAAGGTCACTACTTCACTTGACAGTTTGGGGCTGTCCCAATCCCAGTGGAAATTCATCCAGTATCTGACCTGTTCTCAACCTCTACCCTCCAGCCTTTCTCAAGCTAAAAGCCCTTCAACCACACCCTACCTGCACATCCCAAACCCAGCTTAGAGCAGCTCAGCAAGAAGCAGCTCCAAAGACTTCCCAATAGGACGCTTGGAATAGCTGCCCTCCCCTCCCCAATTTATATTCTGTGCCCAGTTTGAGACAGCCCATTTCACAATACAAGTTTTTTGATAAGCCACTCAAATCAGCAGTTATTTCATCTATTTCAAAAGACTTAAGCAGCCTGATACTCTATTTCTAGTCTGTCACACTAATAGCTGTTGTAGTGTTTGCATGCTTAACTAATTTTCTCTTTAGACTCATAATGTTTTAATGTTACATTTGTGATTGGATTACACTGTTTGCAAAGCACCTGAAGCAATATGTAAAAGAAAAAGCTAATTTGACAAATCAATCCAACTCAAACAGGGAACTACTGCAGCTTTTCACATGGTGTGACTAACTTCTAAATGCCCTTGTATTCAGCAACAGCAGACTAGTACTCCAATGGAAATAGTGTATGGAGTTAGACTTGTCAACATACAGTGACATTTGCTTCTGTCCTCCCCTTTAGACCCTCTAACGACAGCCTATTAAGTCATATTAAAAACAGGCTTTAAATCCAGTTAGGAACTATTAATTTAATCACTCAGAAGACAGATGAATGCTATTAAGAGTGTGCCTACATCCTTAATGGGGGCCCCACAAGGGATTCCAAGGAACAGCAGTGTCAGAAATCAATGTGACATCAACATGACCATTCTCTAGTAAGGCAGGCAAACCATATTAAAAGTTTGACTGAGTGTCATTTCAACACACCCCTATTGACTGAGAAGCCAGTTTCTGGCAGGACATCAGTTCTGGATGATGAATTGTGCCAGATACTACAGACAGACATTAATGAGACATTTCACCTACCAAAGACAGAAATAAGCTATTGTCAAGTCCAGTTTGAACCTATTATTTTCTGGCATTAAGCTCAAACATCCAAATTGCCAATGGTTGATATCAGAACACTTTTTCTAGTTCCTCAGTCCGTTGCTCATGAGGAATGAATAACAGACACTGAAGAGCTTAAAAGGAAAAACATATCACTGAAGCAGCAAGATGGAGCCCATATAAATACCTTCACGTAGACCAAACTATGCTGTATTACCAGACAGTTCATATTGTTTCAGTCTTTCACCAAAGCTGGAGCAGTCTGGATTGTGATGACAGGTACTGGCCCAAATTCATGAGACCTGTTTAATTCTTGTCTTTAATGCCATGGACACTGTTTGTTCCTCCTTCTTAGACAGACTGTCTTTAGGAGAAGGTTTTAATGGCATACACTTACTTTATCAAAACAGATTCAATCTGGAGTGGAGGTCATCAGATTACAAGAAGCACTATGAAACACAGTGTTTTATTTCTTTACCAAAGGAAACAAAAACATGCAGTTTTCTGTCCCAGGATGTGGAGGGGGGAGGGCAGGAAGGGGAAATAAGAAGTTTGACCTAAAGTATAACTGCTGTAATCTTTGCCACAGAAAAGCTGCGTGATTAAATACAGCAAATCATTACCATTCTAAGTCTCTAACTTCACACTTTTCCTGCTGCAGGAGTTAAAAACAACCTTAGTTCCTGGGGAACAATGAGAATAGAGTCACTTCATTTACACAGGGTTTATAGGTGTGGCTCACATGGAAACAAATACTTAAGCTGCTCTCACCAGTAGTATCTAAAAACAATATCCTCCAAGCAGACCTGAGGAACACAGCACTGAAAAGTTCCCTCCAAGACTTCCAGCCATTGCACCAGAGGCACACTAGGCATAGATGTTATCTTGCCAGGTAAATGTCAGCACTCAAGCCAGCTCACCTAAGCAGCATCTGAAGCTTATTCTCATACTAGCAGAGTATTTATTACTCCCCCTCTGGGAGCTGCATGTTACACGCAAGCATTCAGACACAGAAGATGTATTAAGTGTTTGCTTAAGCCAAGGAAGTCCAAATGAGTGTGTCCTGGATGTTAGTGCTGAGCAGACAGGACAGAGTAATTAATCCACTGTTTGTGCCATTTGAATCCACTCAGACTTGCACAATAGTCCAATGTTCAGCAGCAGTCTGAATTTTAATATTTTATCTGTCAGCATTTCAACAGCACTGTAAGTTTTACAAGGGGTTTGGTGGGTTCTTTATGGTTAATGATGAAAAAGAGTACAAAATTATACTATTATGCAGATGACTAAATAATTTTTACTTGTTTTCAGCCTACAAAGCGAACATTTCAGAAACAGATTTGCCAAAAGTGATCCTTGAAATAATTTGCAAAAATTAAACTTTAACTATAATCAAGTTGCAGTTACTCAGGGAGCCACACAGGAAGAGGAAGGTATCTGCACAGTCACCTGGGATCTATCAGAGCTTGCTGCTTGACCTTAGCACTGCCCTTTGTTCATCCATGCTTGGCCTCACGTGCACTGATAAAGAAGGACAGAGTTTAATGGGTGCTGCCCGAGACATCTTTACATTCATGAAGCAGCCACATGTGCCTAAGCTGGTAAATCCTTCTGAAACTCAGAGATCTGGAGACCACTGAGCAATTGCAACCAAATAGTCCTGCATGATCCATCTTAGCCCTAACTCTGCCAACACAGAGAGAAAATAAACCCAGTCTCTACAGACTTATTCAGATGTTGCAACACATTCTGCACTGTCTCCAGAATCACAGGTATCTATTTCACATGGGGTCTTCCAGTATTTTTCTCTGTCTGCCTGTATTATCCCAAAAAAGGGATTGTCAGCTCTAAAGCTGTAGCTGCTCCCCTGTTCTTCATCTTGTGTAAGACTTCTTTTAACACACAAGAAAGCTGAACCAAATTTTTCCAGCACTCAAATGTTGCAGCCTGAATCTTAAACGTGACTGCTGAACACTTAGGAAGACACAGGAAAGTTTTTCAGAATCCTGATTAGTTTATAACCTGGACTGACTGACTACAGATGTATGGAACTGTAGTCACTGATTCCCAATAAACCTTCTTACTCTGCTCACAAGTACAGAATTCTCCTTGCCAAACTTTCACCATGTCAAAGGGATGAAATCTAGTTTAAGACAATTATCTAGACTGTAACTCAGACACAGAATGGTGAATCACTCAACTGATTGGAAAGAAATGACTGGTATGAAAAAGAAACATACATTTCAGACAGTTAGCTAAGTGCAAGTGTTGACTGTAACCACTTCTTCTATCCAGAAGTGTAAGGATTATACCTGCATCTTATGTGCATACACAGAATCACAAGAAGTAAAGGGCAGGGATGAAAGATAGACTTACTACAGGAATAATTAAGAACATCATATGGGACAGAAGATCTTTCTTACATAATAAACCAAGTGTTTCCACAGTTCATTTAAATGAAGCAAATTTCACTCTGCAGCTACTTTTACAAATGGGGCAGACAGTTTATACCTGGCCAGCAACACAGCATCTTTTTATGACCCACAGAGGACATCTTTCTCCTTCACATAGGACAGCTTCACAATATTGCTACAATTTAAATGACAGCCTTCCCCTCATCCACTAGGTGAGTGACCTGGTCACAGAAGGACATCATATAAGTTAAACAGGACTTTCTCTTTGTGAACCCATGTTAACTGTGCCTGGTGATCATGTTGTTTCTTTAAAAGCCTTTCAATATTACCCAGAATAATCTTTCCAGAAACTGAGGTTAGACCTATAGGTCTGTAGCTTACTGGGTCTTCCCTCAGACCCTTCCTGTACATGGAGTAGCATTGAGGGGGTCCTGTTGCAACATCCGATAGCTCCTTCAGAACTCTGGTGTGGATCCCCTCAGGCCCCATGGACTTGTGAACATCCAGTTAATACAGCTGGTTCCTTACAATTTCAGTGTCTGCAAATGGCTTGTACTGACACACGTGGTCCTCCAAATCAAAGAACTGAACAGCACAAGGCCTATCAGTGTTATTAAAGATGGAAGCAAAAACAGTCCCTGCTCTTTCTACATCTGTATTAGTCAGGTGAGCACCTTCAACAAGTATCAATGTGTTATCTTTAGACTTTCCTTTGCTATTAATGAACTTTTAAAAGCCCTTCCCTGTTGTCAGACATAGAACTGACCAGTTTCAACTCTAATTGAGTTTTTGGCTTTTCACATCTGGATACAGCTCTGTACTCATCCTATGATGCCTGACCTCGCTTCCAGAGACCACAGTTTCATTTTCCTCTTGAGCTCCACAAGGAGTTTGCTGTTCAGCCAAACTGGTCTTCTGGTCCACTTGCTTCACTTACAACACACTGGAACTGCCTGTTCCTGTGCTTAGAAAAGACAGTTCGTAAAAACTTCACTTTATTAATATTGAATTAACTGAACAGCTAAAAAATCCTAAAAACTGTTTCTAGGATTAACACATGATGCAGTAATAGTAAGACAAACAGAAAACTCTCCAAATATATCAAAAAAGTTATGACTGCCTGGGATATACCTTAGAGAGAGCATCAATCCTTCTAGTGTAAAATACCAGCCCATCACAGGTTTTTCCATGAAAAATACTCCCAAGAGATGCCACCATTCACAATGTTGTCATCATCAAAGCATCTTCCACATTGACTTCTGCACCCTTGAATGATCAGTTTTCCCTTCTTGTGATAACAGTTAAAGCAATCTGGTTTTGTGGAAGGTGTCCCTGCCTATGGCAGGGGTGTTTGAACTAGACGAGCTTTTAGGCCCCTTGCAATCCAAAACATTTTATGAGATGGTTCTATAACTACAGCACAGTAGCAGCCCTCAAAGTATGCAGCAAAACATGTTCAAATATTTATGCACTGTTACTATAAAAACATAAATCCTCAAACACTGGCTCTCACCAAGGCAGTTGCTGAAGTACAATGGAATTTAACATATTTTGGGTTAGGAAAAAAAAGCTTTCCCAGTAACTTCTACAGCCTGGCTCCGTATTTCGCAGCAATAATCACTCTAGAGGAGTACAATTTCAAAATAATTTGTTTCCCTGTTAGCTCTCCTTACCAGATTACACCATGAAATACCCATGTTAGTGATCCAAACTGGGGAGTTTTTTTCACTACAATGCAAAGAATATGCAAAAAATCATCCCTCAACATAGCTTGCTTCCTCAATTTCTTACCTGCAGCAAGTACGACTAAAGCTTGCTGTGTTAAAAGAGTTTGGTCACTTGTTTTAATTACTCACCCCACCATACTGGTGAATCATCTGTTTCCCTAAAATATAATGTCAAACTGAGTAACCATATAACATTTTTTGAGAAAGAAAATTGCCACCTCAAGTCTAAATATACTATACTACTATAAAGAAATATTTACCAACAAATTTGTATTTGAATGGACAAACTTACAAAATTGATGTATTTCTTCCCAGTGTATACTTTTTACCATTGTTGTGCTGCCATATTCCTCCTTTATAATGTGTTTAGACTAATGGCATTTATGGCAAGCACATAATCTTAACAGCACTGAATGTTTAATCAGAACAAACATACAGTTAAAAATTTCAACATTGTTCTTACACAAATGTTTCTGTCACTTTTCCAAGCAATGCACAGTAATATTTTTGTTTCCAAGAACACGAAATATATGTGTGTGTATATATAGATATCCTCTATAACATGCCCTGCTGCACTGTTTCACTTTTTAAATGCACGTGCTTTAAATATTTTTCTAAGAGTCCAGTACACTGAATTTTTTTTATGAAAAACACCCGAGGTTTTCAACTAAAAACATATTACAAATAGTTGCCCAGAGCAAGATTTTACAACCAAATTATAAAAGCCCTAAATCTCAAGTTTTATAATACCATCAGTGACAGAGTTGTAGCTGTAGCGCCGAGACAGGCGCCGCTATAATGTTAACAGCCAGTATGTAAACATTAATGCAGCCTAAGGGGGCAGCAGGGGCAACCCCAGAAAGTGTCCCTTCACAACTGCCACAGAAATTTTAGGTGGTTGTAGTTAAACTTTCTCTGGCTTAATTAGTTACAAAAGGCAGGGGGAAAAATAAACCAAAACAACCAGGCAGCAAGACAATTAATTTCATTAAAACTGGAATTGTGTCCCCTCTTAAAGCTTTATAGTTCTTGAAATTTATTAATACATGATTTCTTGAGCAAGAGTCAACAAAATGCAGTTTGCCATTCAGCTACTAGCAAAACGCAAACGGTTTTGAAACATCAACACATTTACAAAACACTTAAGAGAACATAATTTTTTCCTAGAAAGTAATCACAGAGGTCTTAAATACAGGTCCTCCTCCAGCTATGAGACTTCTTTGTCTTAGAAGTCAGCAAGGTACAACTGATCCAATCAGATTTCCAGTAACAGCCAAGCCTCAAATCACATTTCAACAGCTTGATTCACAATAATTTTAACAAGTATATTCAGTTATTTCCTTGCTTTCTAACAGTCTTAGTACTTCGAGAACACGGCAGTGCCATGTCTTTCAGTCCAAGCCACATATCTCCTCCTTACTGTATATTCAATTCTTGGTGATAACATTTAATAGACATTGAAAAAAATGACAGGAAACTGTAACTTGGAATTACAAACAGAAGTCAAAAGATGCAAGCAAAATATTATTTTTTAAAAATTATAAATAAAATTGCTTCTTATCACCAGTTGGAAAGAACACCTGCACGAGCTAACAAGGATTGTATGGTTAAACAACTCCATACAAAGGTTAATAAAAAGAATACAATGATTTCCTACGGTAGTTCAATGAAATTAATGGAACTGAGTCATATCTCTATTTTTGAGGAGATATTAACACAGATTTTAATGTCTAACACTACAAAACTGAATTCTGTGACAAAACAATTGCATATTTTTCTTTAACAGAAGATGTAAAAAAGGTGAAACTGCAAATAACATTATATTCTTTTAAGTATAATTGTGCAAGTGTACCTATTAGAAGCTTACATATTATTATATAGCCATAGCTATTATGACAACATATATATACAGAATGACTAAAATATTGACAAATAATCAAAACAAATTAGAGCCAGTAAAGATGCTTCCTCCTAATCCTAACAGGCAATCCACAAACCTTGAGAGCACCAGAAAAAGGAAAAAATTCTGAGTTCCACCTACTGGAGTAAGGGACGAAAAGCATAGAATATGTTTGCAATGTGCAGATTCATAATCTCCATGTTTATGTATCTACATTCAATTCTTATCTAAAAATAATTTTTATCAAAACATTACTTAATCATAATAATGTGACCACTTCTCTTCCCATAATCTCACAGAACATTTATGGATACATATACAAAAAAGTTAAGAAGTGTTTTTATTCCTTGGCCCTTTCCACAGATCCTGATAAACTAGTTTTCACAGACGGGACAACCATATTTTATAGTCACCAAATAGAACACACATGGATATATTAATGTGCCATTTATATCTTTATAGACCTGTGGGAGCATAATATAGTGCAGATCATTTCCTGACTCTCCTTGAAGTTCTATGCAATGTCACCTCCACTCCTCATTGCCAGTGTCATGCAAAGCTGTAATTACATATTACACAGATAGAAACTGCAATCCAACTAATTCTGTAACACATTAGAAAACATGTTCTTCCTCAGGGTTAAAATGCACCTAGCCAAGCTATCCATCTTTTTTTCCCACTCTTTCATAAGAATTACACATTGCAAGACTGGTACACATGAACAGCAACACTTGGAAGAAAGTATGATTTATAAGCCTGCTGTTCCCAAGTTCAGGACTGACAGGGACGCTGTGCAAGCAAATGCCCGTGAGGTACTTAAAATAGGGTATCCACTTGGGAAGAGATTAAGTGATTAAGTTCAATGTTGCTGCCAGCTGCTAGTAGCAATTTGAAGGGCTAGAGATATGTTTATGTACTCAAATCAGGACTTTTTCCCACCTCCCTGATTTTTCACTACAATTTGTTCTAAGCTGCTCAGCAGATAACTGAAAATGCCCGTGTCTCCATGTGAAACGTCAGTTTCCTAAGAGACTGTGACTCTATTAAAATCTGATTTTGCCTGTAACTGAAGCTAACAGGCAAACAGATGTGAAATCAAAAAGTCGTATTTCACTGTCAGCAGCAGCATTTTGCACATTATACATAGTTGCCATCTGAGAGCATACCAAACAACTCTGTATTTAAAAAAAAAAACCTTAACTTTCAAATACCTTTTGACATCCTTTAAGAATTTTTTTCCATTAAGAACAATGACCCCACATTTCCATACATGTGTTATACGGTAATACCAACATTTCCTTCTTTCCTTGAACTGATCCAACATAATGGGGATTTTTTAGGCAAAATATCTTAGGTCACACATCATGGATTCTGACAGAAAGAGGAATAACTCTCCAGGAATTAAGCAGTCCAGCATCATTCATTGCATACATGCTGTACCAATCTACTTTTGTCATTTCCACATACCTCTATTTCAACTTCCATTTCTTTCAAATTTCAGATGCTAAACAGAATCTTGTTAACTTTCATACATTGCCACTAAGAAGTCTAGAAAAACCTATTTAATATAAAATTTGTTTGCCTACTCTTTGTGTTACTCTTAACAAGTGCAGCTTTGCAACTTTCTCATAGTTATTTTGCGGTTATACAAAAACCTTGTACAGGTTTGGGCTCACAAGCAGTTTCAACTCGCCACTCACAAATGCTCTGAATGCTAAAGGAAGTTCATAGATTGACAACCAGCCTGATTTCTTCCTCTTTAATGTTATCTAGAAATATTAGAAATCTGGCACAGAAAAGTCTCACATTTTAACAAGTCTGTAGGAAAAGTTAAGCCAGTATTGTCACTGATCAAAGGGAGAAAATGCACTTGCTCTCACCCCAAAATGAAACTCTGATGCCAAGGGCCGTGCTGGAGTCTAAGTAACTAGACAAAGTTCTACTGAAATGTATCCAACTTCTTATAAAGTAATTACAGTAAGATGAAAATCAGTCAGTTAGAGAGGACATTAAAAAGATAATTTACTTATTTGGTAACTTGATTACGATTATTTTCTCTATAGTTACATTAAAGAAAGCGATTTAGAAGTACTCCCACATTTCCAGAAGCTCTTACACATCCTAAATCTTCAAAAACAATGGCTAATGCATTATTTTAAAAGGACAGAACTTTGACATATATAAAACTTGGCATGGGATTTGCTTACTCCACAGTTGAAGTCCAGGAATGGGGCCTGACAGTGAGTCAACAACATCATGATACATATTTGCCATTATTTTTTAATGACTGTTAAGGAGGTTCAGACATTCACAGTAACCAAAAGTGCATTCACACCACCTCTAATATGTCCTTCATCATCTTTGTAAGGAGAGTAATCCCTTACTTTACCTTTCTGCCACTTTATCTTCTTTAAATTAAACCTACTAACTAGATGACTAAAGCATCTCACTCCATAGCAAATTAAGAAAGTATTGTAACTGTCACTATTTATACAAGCTACCAACATAAGCTGAGTTTCAAACAATAAAACCTTACAAGTCAGGATTTCACCTGCAATCTTCCTGTGACCACATTACAAATGGCAACTTTGGGCTATCCTTGGATTACTCAGAGGTTTCTTCCCCCACTCCATGCTTTCATAATGAATTTACCATTGATCACTGAAATTCAGCACCTCTCCTTAAGTGAAAGGCTTTGCTTTCTGTACCATTACATTTCATCCAATTTGAATTTTTTTAGCTCATCTACAGTTTTCTCCACAGAATCCAATAATTCCTCTATCTTAACTAATGTCACATTGTTAAGTCATCAGCATTCTCCCTCTCTGTGACTAATTGCAAACATTACTCAAATTATATTTTAAACAACAAACAAAAACAAACCCACAATTTCATTAGGAAGCCCAAAGCAACCAAGCTTCATCAGGTAATCCCAAGGAACCCAACTGCACATTAAACAACAAAAACAAACCATAAACATGACACTGAATGTTTGCAAATTGTTTTTTCTCTGTAGCTGTCTAGACTTAAATTTAAGCTTGCAAAAGACACTATTTCAAACGAACTACATTCCCAGCACTCTGAAATAAAACCACTGAATTGTCAAATGTCAATCACCAAATGACCAAAACAAGAAACATTACTGTATTAAACTGAATATCCTTAAATACAAACCCTACCTGCTTTTCCTTTCGATGAGAATAGCCATGTAAGAAGCAGGTAAAGCTGCACCAAAGCCAGGAGACCAAAAGTAGAATTTTCCAAGTATCTTCCTGAAAAAGTAATTTGTACACATATTACATGCAAACAGAACATTCATTAACCACACTGTATTTTATCTGCATCATAAAACTACAAATTATTTATTCATTTTGGCTTATTACATTAATCTGTACATATTAATAAACATTAATCATTATATTTTTACAGTTGGATAATTCTCAGAGGAGTTCCCAAAGTGGTTCACCAACATTAAACACCTGAAACACTTCATTAATGTATTCATTTCATTTAAATGGCTACTTTGCTTCCAAGAAAACAATGTTTTCAAGATGTATTTTTGAAAAGTTGCAGATACTAATTACAGAAAAATCTTCTAAAAGACATTACAGCCACTCATCTCTTTGCTACTTAGCCAAATACATCTTCAGGAACATCTGCCTTGTGGAACATAGTGACGCAATCAGGTGAGACAGAAAAGAAATCAAAAATTGTAACATATCCCACACTCCTAAGAGACAATCCATTGATGCTAAAAACAGGAAAATACACATTTACAGTAAGCCAAGGAATCAGTCTGTACATTAAAGTGGAAGCAACAGTGAATTCTCAGTCCTATTAAGCTGAGAAAGCTCTTATTTTTTGCAGCTAAATCTGCATTTCATTCAGAGCCCACACAATTTCAACTATCAACAGTCCTTCAACAATAAGAGTTGGAAAAAAAAAAGTTACACAAATGACAATATCTAAGAAAATCTTTCCATAAATTGGTCAGTGTTATAGGAAGAAAGCCAAACTGCATGTCAGACACAATGTCTCCCACCATGTTTGGTCTGCTCAGGAGACCTGCACCTTCAAACTTATTCAGGCTGATCAGAGGCAAACAAGAGTCATGGTACATGACATGGTACATGGTACAAACATTTGGTAGCACGATAATAAACATACTTCAATTATACTAATGCTGCTCAGCTGACAAGCACCATCAGTGGGAAAACAAAGCATTACAATGGAGCCTACCCTTTTAAAAACACAGCAAACAAAATAAACAAAATGGCAAACACATACAGGATAGAAGAGGACATTTTCTTAGATAAAATTTCATGTTGACAACACAGAAGAGAGAACAAAGATAATTAATCAACACCATCTGATTAGCTCGTTTTCATTCTTGCTGTCAAAGGTATGAGCAGCCTCATTTCATACTTCTGCAAAAATAACATTACCAGCTAGCAATGCCAGCTTCAGTTCCTAAGTGAAAAGAGAGCCAGTGTATCAGCAGCAAGTGATGTAATGGCAATTACACACACTGCTCATTCCCACGGCTGCAAAAGGATAATTTCTCAGGATGACAATGCCAAATGCTGCAGGAGCTAAAGTTCATTATTAGGACTCTCTTGGAAAGTAATTACTGTATGAAGTTTCAGAGAAGTCATTTTAAGCATCTTAATAAGTATGAACACATCTTACCAGACACACCTGTTAAGTAACAGAACAAATGCCTTTTCTGTGGGAAAGAAACAGTAATTTGTTCTTTTGGCATGGTTTAGAATCCTTTTACAAATGCTTGCATGTTTGGTTTGACAAGATTTTGGAAACAGTAACACATTTTACATAATAAAGTCTAGTGGAAATAAAAATGTACAGTCACTAACTGAAACATTTAAACTTCTCTCGAAGTAAATGAAAATCAGGTTTTGTTACTATTTGCATGGTTATTTTCACATGTTCTATGAATAGAAATTGGAATAAGAACTAGGAGTTTTTTCAGGTCATGCATCTAATTCCTCAATGTACAAGCTGTACATGGACAAACTTAATTACTCTAGTTGCTAGACTAAGAGAACCATGTCTTCGTGAGGTCTTACATATAATTAAACCATAAACCCGAAACTCACACCTTTCATTTAACAGATGTAATGCCTGTCAACACAGGAACACAGCACTTCCGTCTGAAGCCCAGACAGATGTAGTCTGCTGGATCTCACCAGCAGAAGAGATTACAGCCCCCAGCTGGACTGTCACACATCCGTAACAGAGATCATCACCCTCACCACTCTGCCAACACAGCAGCCTGTACATACACACTAATTCGTCACACAAAAAAAATAGGAGCTAAAAAAAAAAGTCAAGTTAGCTTGGCAATCCCTTCTAAAACAAGAATATCTATCTACTGCCTATGTCATTGCTGACATGTGATGTAGATATTTTTGATATTTTACCCACCTGTGAAATGATGAGACTATTAAAAAATGCCTGAAATTATTTTAATTCCACATTCTTGCCTAAAGTTTAACATCCCTGAGAATATTTGCATCAGTTTCAATTTTGGTAGTTTTCCTTAGCTGAAAGGAAGAAACTACTGTAAACAGGAACCAACAAGTCCAGCTACAAACCCTTTAATCCATTGCTTTGGTCTAGAACTCCAGGAGGGTAAGAGCAATCAGCTGCATGGGGCTTGCTGGACAATTCTACTTCTGAGTTACTGCTGCTGCTATAATACACCTTTCAATCAAAAACAGATACAAAAACTGCAGCATATATCCTATTGCACAAATCTATCACATCCAATCTCTCATCACTATCTAGAACCACTATCTATCAGACAGGGAGCATCTAGGTCTTCACAGACTCAGACAGTCTCTTTCGATGGTTGCAAATCAAGTTCATAAATACTCAGGCCAGTTATGCAGAAACAGAGGTACTGGTATTTCTTTAATGGTTTAAAATGTACAACACCAAATCACATTCTGGCCTGGATAATCACATACCATCACTCTTGCTCTCAGGGGCTACTGATGGAAGTACCCAGTATCACACAGCATTAAATTCTAAGAATAATACAACTTCAATCAAAACATTAAAAAAATAAATATTTAAAAAGACACAAAGTGGTTAAAAATAAAGGAACGAAGTCTCACATTCCGATCCTCCATCACTCACCCAAGGGCAGGTGAGAGAAGCAAGCTTATATGGCTCAAGCTGCAAGACAAGTAGATTAAATACAAGATATTAAGTACATTCCAAGTGAATGACTTGTCAACATTATGATCTTAGGAGAAACTCTTAAACAGGCATACAGTACTCAGTTTGTAAAGGTGTCATGTATTCATTCAGCTTCCTGGTGTGTTCTCATTTTCTCTCCAAACACTCACTCGGCTCCTTGACCATATTCAAGTGCTGAAGTGAACTTGTTCAAAGAACCTACCCATAATGATCCTCAAACACCTTCCTGATAAATAGCAGCTAGTTTAAAGCCCATCCCTGAGTAAGGACAGAGCTGCTTTTTTCCTTCCGATGCATTACTTTGCACTTCTATCAAATTTCGTAAGTGATTTTAATCAACAGATCTTTCTGAAACAGATGAGAGTCAGTTTTAGATTTCTGTACCCTAAACAATCTCATACAATCTCTCATACTAGTCTTCAGCCTCTTTTCCAGATTCCTTAGGTGCAGCCAAAACAAAGGACACAACATGAACTTCACTAGCAACCTCTTTCTATTATGAAAACCAATTATTTATGCCTTGTTTTGTTCCATATATATTAACTAATTGCTAATCATTTACTAATACCTGGAAGACAGGACTTTTCTTTTTGGAGAGTCCTAGCAAGTACTCTTGTCAAAGGCACTTGGAAATACATGTAAAATGCACCAAGTAGATCATCACCAGATAGGTACTCGTTCTTCAGAGCATACAAGTAAGTTTGGAAAGTATTTCTTCTCTGATAATCATGTTATCCATTGTTTCTGAAATGTCATTTAATAGTTCTTACATATCCTAGTCACTTAATTGTTGAGGAAGTTCATTTTGGACAGAAAATCTGTAAAATTCTCATTATAACTGGACATTCATGTACTTCAATAGGCACCATTCCCATGGCTGCCTTAAACACTTGTTTTGCCTCTATTAGTGATTTAAGTTCACCAGTTTCAATCAGCACTCCAACAACTTTTTAGTTGCAAGTCCTGTAATTGCAGGTGGTGGGCAGTGTGCAGAGACTCTGCCACAAGGATTCTGCTGCAGCTGTTTATTCCTCACGGGCATCTCCTTGCAACAGAAAAAGCAGGTACACCTCCCAAGTTGCTGGTTGGTTACTGTGCAGCACAGCTGTAGGAACAGCAGGGTAAGCACTTTAGCGTATCCCTTGTCACATTTCATCCTTGCAATCGTCCTCTGCATGGTTCTCACCTAGGTCAACCCAAGCAATGCTTCAAGGAGACTTAGAGGGCACCTGGACTAGGAGGCATATCCATTTCCCAGTCTGCATCTGGCCATGCTGCTCTGGAGGTCGAGACAGCTTTAGACAGCTCTGCTCCACGTAGGTGGAAGTGATGCCGCACCAACTGGCTTGTAAGACACCCACTTCTTACCTACTTCACTGGCTAGCACTCTGTAAAAGGAACTGCGGAAAACCATAACACTTCAAACCATACCACTTCAAACCATAGCAGCTTAATTTAGAAGATAACATTTATCTACAGCACTGGAGTAAAGCACTGCAGGTTTACAGGCAAATACATGGCAAAATAAGGAAGAGCATCTAGAGTTCAGAGGAATAAAGATAAATCGATATTAACACAACCTAGATTGCTAGAAAACATCATATTCTTTAGAGCTCATTACCTATAGATTCACTTTGAATTTTGCAAATAATTTACTTGAAAAGCGCTCCATGGCTCCTCAGCCAGCTCCTCCTCCGGCTTTGAAGGAAAGTTTAGAGGCCTCTAAATAGATTTAGAAGTAGGGTATAATGGGTTTGATTATCTTTTAGAGGGCCTGTTGAGTATGCTGTCAGTTAATTTCCAACCATTTATAGCTACTGTAAGCTTTACATACCTATGTGTAACATCTCTTACAATAAATGCATCATCATACTCATAAACAGCAAAGTTGAGTTTTTAACTATCCTGTTATGTTGAAATATATGCTGGAAGCAGAATACAGAGGTGTCTTTTATGCTCATTTTTCAGAGCAAGTCTGTATCTTACAGAATTCCACAAGTTGTGCTGGGATTTCCTTCATTTATGACCATAAAGAAAGTACAAACTTAGATGGCTGGATAAAGTTCAGGATAATTAAAAGTTATCACAGCCTCTGCATTAGGAAAATAGAAATCAATGTCGAATAACTTCAATTATTTCTGGGAAAGAAAGATTAGGCCTTCTTAATTCCCCTCTAGAATGTATTTGAATTTCCTGCAACAATGTATTTTGAATCAGTAAAACAGCAAAAAAGAAGCAAAGTTAACTTGGTAACTCTTGTTAACTCATTTAGAAGATTACAAAAAATGAGAATAAAATAATTTTTAAAAAGCAAAGTTTCATATTCAAATAGCAAGACCAGAAATCAAGATGATTGTTGTAGCTTTTCTTACTCCAAAACATTACAAACAAACTTATTAGAAAAAGAGACAAAATATTATACAAATTGAAAAGTTGCACAAAAATAGCTTTACTATGTTTCATTTTCAGATAGTATACCAACCTTAGAATGCAAAAGCAAGCAATATATAAGGTTCCATTTGCTGTCAGAAAGGAAGTTGACTGCAAGATCTCAGGTAGCAGTTTGTACAAATAATAGTCAAGTTTTCGTTTCCTGAGAATAGCTGCAATCTGAGAGAGAAGGGAAGAAGAAAAATGGGGGACAAACTTGAATCCAGTTAGGCACTTTTTTGCACATCGTAAAGAAAAAGAAAAATGGAAAATGAGACATGCCCACTTAAGTAGTAAAACAAAGCCTCTTAAACTTTATGAACAATAGCACAAAGATTTCCTTTGAACTTGTTCCAGCCGTTACAATATTTATACCAGGAAATACACCAAGCAATTTGAAATGGGAAGTATAGGAGGAATTTTATTACCTTGTTACCGTTGGCCATAATTGTCAGAAACACTGCCTGCCAGATATCAAAACTTTTAAGATGTGATATATCTGCAGAGTTTTGTCTTCAAGACAATTGGACAATCATGTAATTATGGTCAAAATATTACTAAAGTAATCCAAATACAGGTCTTCACCGTGTCTGTGAAGTGGTGATGTATTTTTAAAGGTTTTCTACACCAATTAAATTACTGCAAGTCCTCAAAAAATGTTCACCATCTGCTGGAAGAACAACACATTCCTGACACATTTTATAGAATTGGTATATTACCTAAACAGCTGCCTAGCATGGAAAACAGGCTCAGTCTAAAAAATAAACATTCTTTTTGGTCAGTTTAATGTATGTCCCATGTATTATAAAGCATAAAGACTCAAAGACTAAAGGTCCTCAAACTCTTTTTTGTCTACAGAAATTCTGAAATAGCTAATGGGAAGTTGTAGAAAACAAGGCTTGTCTCAGAGGTACCCAGGGGTAAGACAAGAGGCAATGGACAGGTTCAAGTATGGGAAATTCTGTTTAGACCTACCGAAGAAAAATTTTCCTTAGAGGGTGGCTGAATATTGGAGCAGGTTGCCCAAAGTGCTTATGGACTCTCCAGTGATGGAGATCCTTGAAACTTAACTAGAAAAGTCCCTGGGCAATGTCCCCTAACTGGCCTTGCTTTGACCAGGAAGCTGGGACCACAGGCTTCCCTTCAGCCTGTGTGCTCCTATGACTCCATGAAAGAATACTTTGAGTGCATCATGAGACAGATTCTGTTCTTTTTTTTCGTTCTAATAGCATTATTATCTTTATCTGCACTGATCTCCTCGGGAGTCTCAAAACTGGCTGGAGTTTTCGGTCAACGCTTAGAGAAGTTCCAAACAGAGTGAGGTTCATATTGCTGGTGCTGATGAGAAGAGAGAAAGACATCCTGTCAAACCCATACTGCCAACACCTCTCAAAGCCTTGGTTGTGAGAGGGAGCTATTCTTTTGAAACATTGTCCACTGCATAGCAAGTAGACGTTTTAGAATCAGAGATGGGCCAAGGATTCTGCTAAAACTAACCACAGGAAAGTTCTGCCAAAATCTTGTTTCCAAAATGAAGCTTGAACTAAGGATTAAGAAGAAATCCATGCATGAACAAACCTCTGAAAACAGATTTACACATTACTTAATCAAGTGTCAAGACTGCTTTAAGCATAATGGATTAGGCAATAATGCAATCCAGATAATCTTTCTGTTGAAGGACAGTCTTAAGGTAGTCTAAATCCTAGATAACTAGTTGCTACCCACTCAGCTATTTCTAGCATATTGTAGGAAGGACATGAACACTGGAACAAAATAACAATTTTTTTGTTTTAAGAACACAGCCTTTATACCTAAGTGTGAAGCCTTGCTCCCTCAGACCAAAGTGTCAGAAGTGTAACACAGAAAGATTGGCATCTTATAAATTAACGTCAAATCAAAGTTAAAAATTTATTTCTGTAATGTCTCCAGCAAGTTTTAGATTAATGTAAATTTCTGCTTTTCCTTCTCTTTACTATCCTACTCCCAAGTAAAAAACAGAAAAGAACTGGAAACAATAACACACAAACCATTCCAAAGAAAATTGCTCACACTAATTGAAAGAGATATATGTGTGAAAGCAATAGAGCTTCATGCACACCCACAAAAAAAAAAAAGCAGCTTATAAAAGCTTATAATTTTCTAACTGCTTTACAGACATCAATGAGGCTAAATGTTGTGTAGAACTGAAAGCAGGCAAGAGCGCGCTACAGAGTTCCTCTCCTGTACCACCAGTGGTGTGATTACATGGAAGAAATACCAGATTTTTCTGGATAGCATTTTGCTGTTCCTATCAGTTCCACACATTTCAGAAAAGTATTATTAAAGTGCAGAAAGATTATGAAATCTGATGAAATGCAGCAGGTCATGGCTCCCACTGGAACACACTTCACTCAAGTCAGCAGGGAGCACACTGTGATGAAAACCAAGTTCTTACAACAAATGCACTGCTCAAGGCTTAGCAGTGGATGTCAGTAGAAGAAAGAATGGAAGGAGAAGGCATCAAGACATCCAGTAGGTACTTCCTTGACAAAATATTAATCTCCATGAAGATGCTAACAGATGCATTTTTTAAAAAGTCTAGTCAGTATTAATAAAGAAACAGACAGAAAAAAATATTTTCTAGCATTAATTACATAATTCACACAACGGCATTTTGACTCTCCAACATAAAAAATGTAACTATAAAAAAATCAGTCCACCAGTTTCAGGATCTCAGTTTGTGGAATATCATTACTCAATTATTTTTTATTCTTTTAACTTAGTTTTTTATATACAAATGTTAAGCCCCACGGAACTAAAAAACATCAGAAATTATTTATTCTGTCCTAACCATGGAAAGAATATATGCAATTCCAACACCATCCCTAAACCACAGCTACACAGTCTACTGCAAGATTTGAGCTATGCTATTGGTGTTCCAGCAGAAAAAGAACACAAGACTCAAACCCAAGCTTTGCCAAGGTTTGGGGCACCAGCCAGCCCTGATTATTTTCATAATGTGTCATGTAACGCCTACAAGGATTCATCCTCCAACCACAACAACCTCAGCTTCACCTCCGGGATCTTCAATCCTCACCTATATCCCTGAACTACGGATTCCACAAGAGGCACTGCACACAAAGGATGGTTTGACTTAATGAATGTACTAATTGGCTGACCAATGTACAGTCTGACAGGTTCCACAGCAGGCTAAAAAAACCACAGGCTTTCTGGCAAATCTGTTGCTGTGTGTACAACATTTTTGTCTCTCCCTCCTCCCTCCCTAACCATTTCTTAAGTTTGTACAAAGTGCATGACTTTAAGGACTACTCCTCCAACAAAATTTAGTGGAATTAGACAACCTATACAACACTGACAGATGGAAAACGGAAATAAGCACTACCATCTCTAATTCCTTCACAACATTCAGCTGAAATCAACCACATCCTGACAAACTTTTATTTTCAAAAAGAGGAAAAAAAAGAAGAAAAAATGTTTAAAAAAACCTATAGAAATATGCAGACACTTAGCCAAATCTTCAGGAAATCAGAGTTCAATAACATTTATAAGCACAACTATCTGACATGTTCAGGCACCTTTAAAATGCAAATTTAGAGATGACCAACACAACTGTGCACATGGTTTATATAATCCATATGCTGCAAGTCATTAGAAACTTAAGGGAAATTTTATAAATTAAGTCACATGCATGCTAAAAGCAAAGCAAACCCCAGCAGGTAAACTGGTTAAAAAAATAACCTCAGGTTACTCAAATGGCAGGCAGAGCTTCAAACAGATATCAGATTTCTTTCATAATTATATTCAATTATGTGTATGTTCTTTTATAACCATTTTCAATTTTTTTACAGATTTTACAAGAACATTATTCTTTTGTTTTATAAAAATTCTTTTCAATTGCTTTGGAGTAACTGAATCTCAAAATGCCCTCAGGTAACACCTGGGTTTTGAAAGACACATGTTCAAATAAGCAATTTGTTGCTCATGCGTCCTCTGAAACACTTAGATGAGGATCACCATCAGTGGGTTGGGTTGTTTCGATTTGGAATTTTTAAAATTTTTTGTATCACCCAACCAACTAAAAAAAGAAAGAAACAGTACTTGTGTACACTTTGAATGACATCTAAATCACATTCAAGCCTGGAATCAATCTAATTCCATGACAACTTGTCTTTACTAGTTGTTTTCCTTCTACTGAAATGAGTAGGAGATTGTATTTCATTCCCCTTAAAATGTCTAACTCAGCATAATTTTCAAGGATTGTTCTCCTACCCTGAAATTCTTGCACTCTACTATAAAGCTGTACCAACTTAAGAGAACAGATTTACTCCTTGATAAACAGTCCCTTTAACAATTTTTCCTAGTTCCCAGTATTTGTATTGTCTTTACCAAGAACTTTGCTCAGTCAAGACTGAGGCGTTCCCTGATTTCCAACATTACCGTGATGCAGGCTCCAGGTTACCCCCTTGCATCTTTGAGCATAAATTCTTCAGTTCACCTAAATTCATTATATGATTCTTTTTAAATTCTCAGCATCTCAGCAAAGGACTATTTTTGTTTATTTTCAATTTATGAAAGAATTTCATAGCGTGGCCCAAAAGCCATCTGAACAGAGCCGAATGATTACAGCCTGGAAAGAAGAAGTCACAGGCTCTTACGTTAGTAACATTTAGGCTAATTTTAGTCATACTTAACTCAGAGAATCTAAAGGCATGAAGACAGTGACCTACACGTCATTCATAACAGAGCAGAGAGATACAGGACACTGCACAGTACTAAGATGAACAGATATCCAAAAGAAGGCAATCACACACCACCATCACAGTAACTCTATGTACTGGATCCAACAGAAGAGAGATCACTGACAGGTGACCCAGAGATTCAAGCTGGCATACAGAATCATATTCCACAGTAACACTGACATCCTCCCTAGTCTCCCCACCCTACTTCCAAACACACAAAGCACAAACAAGGAAAAACCACATTTTAATATACCCAGCAATTCTAGAGTATTTTAGAATACAGTCTGGCCAGTACAGCCTTCCTGCACACCTCAGAAAGATGATACCTGACAACTCTATCTACGCTGGCAGATAAGAGAGGATTCACTTTAGTGTTAGCTGGCTCCCCAGCCTTGCTCAGGACCAGTCCAAACAGCTCTCCCAAGGGAAGCTGCATGTGAAGGGAGCCTGATGCAGCAGCAGCACAGCCAGTGTGCACCATCCATCCTTGGGAAGAATCCCTGGTCCAACGCTACAGCAATGTGTGAATGGCCAGGAAAGTGATGCAAGACTCACACTTCATCTTGATCTTTAGCTGGTGATGCTCTCTTACCTATAACAGTTTTCAAAATAATTCATTAGCACAGTAAGAGTTGTTCTTGCTGTCATTACCTCCAGTCAAACAGTGATTTACCTGTGAAGTGACCTGCTAGCTGCCACATGCTGCTTGCACTGCAGCTCCCCGTCCCACACTGTACTCATACCAATGTCCCTCCCACTGACATTGTAGAGGAAGAAGAAAACACCTTATATTCATACAACAGCTGATAGCATTTGTGTCTCTGACAGTATGATATACAATGCTGTCCTATTCCTAGAGAGGTTACAGAACAAACAGTGCAGATCAAGATACAGAATATACATATCGATGGGTTAACCAGGGCCTAGGAAGACAACGGCACTGGAATCCTAAGTAGAAAAACCCCTTCTGACATAGAAAGAGAAAGAAGCAATTGGCATCTAAGAACCTGAAGGTTATTCTAGACACAGGAAGAAGTAGATATGGCACAAGTATGAAGAAATATTAGAAGTGAGACCAAAATGAGAAATGTAAGTAAGAAAATGAGCACGAAAAGACTAAGAGAAGAAATTAAGAAAGAAAAAAAATAGTCAGTAAAACAGAGCAAGTGCTGAGGATCATTAAAATCTGTACTGGAGCAGCAGACTCTGGTTACATCTGTTCTAAAGAGTTGGCTGAACCATCCCTCAGTCCAGAGAACATCTGAAACAGACCTGCTGGCACCCACACCATGCTAGGCCTGCTGCTCCTCTCCTCTGTGCCAGCAGACCTGTGTGGGAGAGGTGTCTGGAGCCAGAGCCAGGAGTAAGCCAAGAATCAGCCTGCACCATGAAATGGCCAGTGCTCAAGCTGTGTTCTGGCTGTGCCCTTTAGCAACAGGAGGGAAAAGCAGCAGATACAGGGTAGGAAGGGGTTGGTGCTGGGGAGGAAGGGCAGGAGATGTGGGTGGAGAGAGGAAGACCTGTGTTTGAAAGGAAAAGGGGCAGGACAGAAGTTAAGTTGGAAAGTGAGGGAGGGAGCCTGTCTTAAATTAGGTGAAGAGAGCAGATGATCAGACTAAGAGAAAGGAAAGGTGAATGGCATGAATGACTCTTGCGTCCCACAGGCAAAAGGTTAGAAGAATGAGCCCTACTCTAGAATTGCTACTACAAAGTAGCAAACAAACAATTCTTACCTTATTTAGATTAGGTGAAAATGTTACCTGATCAGATTATCTCTGATACACTACAAAGACTTCATAAAAATGACTAAGCACATTTAACTACTGCAAAATGTGCACTATCAGCAAACTAACGTCTGAAACTTACAAATCCCCAGGAAACGGAGGACTTGGCTCTGATGCATGTGATTAATAGCACTTTTCCCACATGAAATCAACAGAATCTTGGGAAAGGATGCCGAGACAACTCAAAGCCAGTATTCCAGCCTTTTCCCAGCTTCATGCAACTTCCCTATTAAATCATTCTCTTCTCCTCACCTCTGTGAATTTCTAGAAGTCTGACTTCTTCGGCTTGAAAATATAAGATGACACCTTCCCTTTTGTTTAGCTTTGACTAATGTAAAAGCCAAGTATAGATGGAAGAAAATACAGCAAGTTCTGAGGATGGACTTTTTCACTGAAGTTTTAAGATATCAAGGCAGATAGTTTTCAAAAAGTATAAATACAAGGCTTATGAAAGATTGTTTAGGGTTTCTTCTGCACGTAAAGATGCTAAGCCACTTTCTTTTTTTATTTTATTTTTAAGTGGGTCTCAAGACTTGTATATCACGACCCTTGGTTTGTGAAAACACAAGCAGCCTTAATTACAAAATAGGCATTCCCATCAGCCACTTCATATGGGGAGGGACAATTCAATTTAGATGTGAAACCTATTTTCATTAAAGCAATCCATTTGTACTGGAGCAAAAATAAAGACAGTGCAAGTATGATGTCTCAAGGCTATATTTTTTCCAACTAAAAAAATACTCAAGCACAATTACTAAAAAGAGAAGGAAAAAAAATCAACAACTAAGCAGAGAGTACAGCACTACTTAAAAGCAAAGACTCTATACAGCCATTTACTGGCAGCCAATACTTCACTTACAAACAATATTTAATTCAGCTCCATCAGTCTCCCACTGACCAAAGAGAAACAAAGCACTTAAGAGATGTGGGGTTTAGCTGTTAGGAGTTTGCACTCTGGGTTGTAACTGTCCCTAACCATCTCTCTCAGAGAACAACCCCTGGCAATTCATTCTCATCTACTCATTCTCATTCATTTCTACACAAGCTTTTGTGAAAGGAAACTCTTGCATCTCCTTTCCTTAGTTATTAGCTTGTGGCAACAGGAGGAGCAATTAGAAGCCATTTTACAGGCCTGACATAGAAAAATGAAGTGCATTTTCTGTTGCTGAGCTCTACAAAGGACCAGGACTAAGTACTACCAGAAACATTCTGAACATACACTGATATAACCATAAAGACAAAACAACTTAAGTCCATCCCCTTACATGAACCTCGGAATACAGAAAAGGTCAGAACATTTGTGCTGTCCAACTGTGGTATTTCATTTACAAATAAAAGGTTTTCAAGCACAGCTGTAAGTCTAGCAAAGAATGAATTTTGTGATGACTCTTAATTCAGGACTGTTCTTTCCCTGCCAAGCTATTTAATGTGCACTGCTTCTGCTTCCTCCTTTGCAGTCCACACTGCACCCCCGTCTTCTTTACCTTACACTGGTTCTGGTGGTCATCAAATGCTGCTTAATAATTCAATTCAATTCATTACTGTAGCTGAAAATTACCCCAGCTAAAAGCAGGGTAAGCAACCTCTTCTGGGTTAGCTCATGGAGAGATGAGGTCCAGAATGACACAAAGAAAAGTACAGTTATGTGTCTGGGAGCAGAGACTGGCAAGCGCTTCTCTCTTTAGACAGCAGCAAGATTTTAGAGCAGTTCAGCTTTAGATTACTCTGGCAGGTCAACTTAAACACTATCAACAAAAACCTAAAAGAAACTAAACTAAACTGCAAAGAAGACATGTGAAAACTGAGGCAGAGGTTTTACAATACAGCAGGACATTGGTTGATTTTTATGGGGTCACAATGCAAAACAGATCAGGAAAACATTTTGGATTTTTATGTTTCTTTTCAAATAAATAAAAAGTAGGAGCTTTCCCCCTAACCTGTAACTGTACGACTGAGTGGACCTATAACAAACCTATGAGCAGGAAATCTCTTGACCAGATTTGGGTGTTGGGGAATTTTGATTTAATTACAGAACTACTTAAGCTGCTTTATCTTTAGCCAGACCTGACAGATCACCACTACACCTCTCATGGCTCACTTCAGGCCCATGCTCTGCTGTACAAGTATCTATGCTCCCATGGAGCAAACTAGATCAGAAAACAGATTCAAAGAAAATAGTACTGGGTAAAGGAAGAGGAGAAGAGAGAATGTTCTTCTCCGTATTAGTTTCATGATACAGCTCACTGTATGCTCCCACCAACAGCTGCCACTCCTGTCTGTGGCAGTTCAGAGTGAAAATGTTCACTGTCAAACATAACAACTTCTTAGGTTCACACTGCTACCAGTTACTATTTCATCATATAAATAGATGTCATCACAATTTTCATTCAAGAATCCCTTCAGTGGGAGCTTAGCTGAATTATGTCATTATGCTGCCATCACACTCCTTTCCTTCTCTGTATTGCATAGCTTGATAATTTTGTTGTACCACCACAGGTGCAGACTCAGTGACTTGTGCTTCTTTCTGTCAAGTCAGCTTGGGGGCAGCTCTGGCCAGCTCACTCCTCAATCCCCTAAGAACCACTACAGGACAAGCACAGAGGTGGGGACAGAAGGAAGCGCTCACCTGCAGCGATTCCAACTCAGATCAGCTTTCAGGATATGTTTACACAGATGATGCAAACGGATCCCAGCTCTTCTATCTACGCCCTAATTTGCTGGAAATGCGCCAGCTGCAACTGAGGTGATATAACCAGGTCTAACTGCACACTCACGCTAAGATACCTCACCTGTAGGATACTCTCTGACTACTCAGACTTCTTTAGCCTTGATGTATTTTTTTAAGTCTTGCTTCATTATGCAATGGAATCTCCTTGATCTTAAAGCACTGATTACCAAGGTGTCGCCAACAGCAAGACACACGTGCATTACACTTGCTACTGCCAAAGACACAAAGCTGGTCTCCCAGGCAAACACTAAGGCTTTTTATTCAGGTATCATAGGTATTGGAAGATTACAAAAATACAATGTCCAGGCTGCGCCCCTGCCCTGCTACCCACCAGCACCAATCCTCTCACAGCATGTTATGCCTCCAGACACCACCACCCCCTATGCCCTTCCTCTGCCCTACTTGGCCCAGATTCAACACATTCTCCCTGTCATGCCTTTCCCCCCTAAAACATCAAGTTCTCCCCACCAGACAACCTTCCAGCCCTCAAACCAAACGGGCCCACCAGCATCCCTGTCCTCCCCAGCAGCAGGCTCTCCCCCAAAACATACTATTTGCGATTCTCCCCCTTCACTCCAGGGTCAGGCTGCCCCTTGACTTGTCTCCTGCCCTTTGCCTCCGACCATAACCCTCTCCCCCCACCCCAGACCAGCCTCCCTCCCTTGATATGCCTTATGTCCTTCCGCGCCACCCCAGGCCAGACTCCCCTCGCCATGGCACCGCTTGTGCCCTCCCCAAACATCCCCTATGCCTTTCCCCCTCCGCTCAGGCCAGGCTCCCACCATGTCCTTTATACTCCCCTTTCACCTCAGGCCGGGCTCCCCGCTGCGCCCTGGTATCCACCCAAAACCAAGGCCAGGCTCCCTCCTCTCTGGTACCCCTCCTGCCCTGTCCTCTCGGGCCAGCCCCTCCTTAGGCCGTGCTGCCGCACATATACACGCACACACCCACCAGGTAGAGGGTGCCGTAGATGCGGAGGGACTCTGCCAGGGCGCTCTGGGTGACGTGCAGCACGGCCCAGGAGCACCGCGGGTGCCAGGTGTGCCCGATCTCGTAGCAGCTGTGGGGGATGGACTTGCTCAGCGCCGCCATCTTTGCAGCGCGCGCGCGGAGCGGAGCGCAGGGGAGCGCGGCACGGGGCACGCGCGCGCGGCCGCCGCGTCACCGCCGGAGCCGCGGGGAGAGGTCGCGCGCCGGGGTTACCCGCGGGCACGGNGCTTTTCCCACGCCCCCCGCCCCGCACCGCGCGCGCGCCGCTCGCGTGAGGCCCGCAGCCAATCCGCGGCCGCTGGGGAGCGGCCGGGGGCGGGGGCGGCGCGAGCCGCGGGGCGGGGGGGCGGGGGGGCGGGGGCTGGGCGGCGTCCCTGAGGGAGGGCGTCCCGTGTGTGTTCCCCGTGGCCTTGGGCGTTCCGTGTGTGTCCCGCCCCTGTCCCGAATGTGTCCCGCGTGTCTCCCTTGTGTGCGTCCCGTGTCCCGTCACACACCCGCCGCGGTACGTACAGGCATGTGCCTGTGCGAAGCTGTGTTTCTGTGCTTTGTGAGGTCAGAATCGCAGCCGTGCGGATTTTTGGGATGTCTGCCGTGAGAGCCGCTCCCACGGCTCGGCTGATTCTCCTCACGGTGGTGAGAGGTTTCGGTGTAGGACAGGGAGTCTGAGCTCAGAATTAAAGGTCATCTTGCAGTTGGCTCGCAGCCTCTGACGGCAGCGACATCTCCTTCAGCTCACTCCACCCGTGCACCACTGTTCCTTCTGTTTTTCGTGTCATCCCGCTTCTCCTGAGCCCCTGGATAATGTCAAACACGCTGTTTCCTGTCTTAATTGGTGTGGCCTCCTCACGCACTTAAGGTCTGTCTCCTGTGGTTAAAGTGTTTGCAGGCTGACTCTGCAGAGTTTTGTAAACTTGCTGGGAAGTAGATTGGCATCTGCCTGGGTCCTCGTGCAGAACTGTGTGTTAAGTGCAAAGTCTTTCTAAGAAGAAACTTCTTCATTATGAATACAGTGATACCAGAAAAGTGAAAAAATGCACACATGCACAAACACATCCCGTGTGTCCCCTGTGTGCTGTCACCCCTGCAGGGAATGAACGTAGGGAGAAGCCGCCAGCAGCTCCCTCCGTGAGAGGGGCCCGGCAGCAGCTCCCAGTGCCACAGAAGCAGGCAGGATGGCTGGCCGGGAGATGATTAATTAAGGTTTAAAGGGACCACTGGAAGTCATCTCATCCAAGCTTCCTTCTTAAGCAGGGTCTCCTAAAGCTCGTCACTCAGGATTGTGTCCGGGCAGCTTTTCCATATCTCCAGTGAGGGAGACTCCACAACCTCTCTGGGCAGCCTTTTCCAGTGCTTGGTCACCTACACAGTAAAGAAGTTCTTCCTCATGTTCAGGTGGAACTTCCTGTGCATCAGTTTCTGCCCGTTTCCTCTAGTCCTCTTGCTTGGCACCACCAAGAGCCTGGCTCCATCCTCTTGACATCCTCCCTTCAAATACTTACAGATATTGACGAGGTCCCCTGTCAGTTTTCTCCAGGCTAAACAGCCCCATGTCCCTGAGCCTTTTCTGATATAAAAGATGCTTCAGGCCCCTAATCACCTTTGGACATGATGGAGTTTTTACAAGACCATGAAGGCAATGACTGATGACCCAGTTACAGCTCAATTGCAAAACTTGCATCTGGATCCAGCTTGGAATTTTGTTAATTTAGGGACTAAAGGGGCTGTGTGTATCAGGACCTGAGGATTTTACTTGGGCCTTTGCAAAACAACAGTTCACTAACACTCTGTCTTGATGAAGCAAATACACTCTGTATCTCCTGTGCTGTGGTCAAGTCAAGAAGAGATTGTTTCAAGACCTAGGTGGGATGTAAATCCTGAAGGTTATAGGAAGATCAGCAAACTAACCTGCAGTCAAATGCAGACTTAGAACAGATGCACAACAAGAAAATTCCGTCCTCTTACAGCCTGGATCCAAACAGTCCTGTTGTAGAGTTCGCTTCGCTGATCAGACTTGAGAGTAGCCTGTACTACTCCCAAAAAGATAGAGCAAATTTGTCACTGATTTTGCAAACTCCTTTACTGTTCTACCAAAGGAGCTTGCTGTGAGTGCAAGATCATACTTGCATTTCAATTTTAGCAGCCCATAGATGGGTAGGTTGTATGGTTCACAGAACTTGGGACTACTGAGAAACTATCTGCAGACTCCCAAACAATCTGTAGTAGGAGATCTTTGGCCTAAATTGTTCAATTATGCTAGTTCAGTCAAGCGTGTCTGACCAACCAACCCTCTTTAGGTAGAACTCTGTCTATGACAGTTTGTATTTAAAATCTAGTAGAAGGCCCTAGAGATAACTTTAAATTCAGCTTCAGTGCTGGGGTACAGGTCCCCTGCAGCTGCAGCTGTGCGGCTGCCTCAGGGAGTGAGAATTGCTGTGTGCTGACCCTCACAGGGAAGCAGCCTTGGCAATATAACCTGCTGTAGTGTTGTCTGGACTTTGGCTTGGACCTGGTGTCTTGCTTGCTGTTTTTGTATTACTGTGTAAAAAATTGCTTGTGGGCAGAAAAGGTCATTATTGCCTAAGTTATGGATTCTGGCTCTCTTTGCTTGCATGTTTTGGCTTTGATACTCCTCTGGGCTTAAGGCTTGCTTGCTGCCTTGTGTTTGTAGGCAGAGAGCTATGGCACATACAATAGTAGTAATTGCACAAGCTAATGATTTCACATCTGACACATGTTTTTGCAGGCAGTTGTAATTGTGGGACCACTTGCCCTGCTCAAGTTAAGGAAAACTGGTAGAGAAGGATCCAACAAGATACTTTGTTCATTTGTGCAGCACCCCTGATCTGGCTGAAGAGTTGCCAGCTCAGAACTGAAGGCTTTTGCATGTCTCCTGTTAGGTCAGCTGAGGAAGACTCTGATGATCACTGATAAAGAAGGTAGCACAACCCTGACCTTGCTCCAGACCCTTTTCCACGGGATTGCAGTACTCTGAGAAGAAGCTCTGGGGGTGAAGCCACATGGGAATACTGCTGATGGCCCAACTGGCATTGGATGACACCCCAGGCTACTCTGTCCTGGGAAACCTTCCCTTGACTGGAACAAGGACATAAAAGTCTGAGAAAAGGATGGAATGTCATGAATTAAAATAAAACATTGAAGACCTTTATTTTTGCCCTGTAAGTACCCAGGGTTTTCAGGAATGCTCCTTGTTGCATGAAAAGGGCTCTATTCTGGGAATAACAGGGTGTGTCTATAATGTTACTTACACAAACACAAGTGGTGAATCCTGTGGCATAAAGCCAAGTGATGTGGCACACGCTGTTCAAAGCTTGCCTTGTAATATCCAGGTGCCTTGGAGAGAGCTACCCAGAGTAGTCGCAAAACCAGAGCCAGGGAGAGAGCTAATTGCTAAGCAGCATGAATGGTGGGGGAGTTGAGAGTGCTCAGCTTAGTCCCTGGTCCTTGTTGATGTAGCAGAGTGAAATATACCAATGTGTCTGAATAAAAATGTAGGCTGACAAAAATATGCGCCTCATTAGACTAGGACAGCAATGATGTCCCGGGCTCCATGCCTTGTATCACAGAAGGGAGCAATGTGGCAGAAGCTCACTGGCATTGAGACTCTGTTCCAGTTGCCCAGGTAGCCATTTGCAGCTGGGTTAACAAAATGCAGCTTCCAGCACAAGTCCCTGGCCAGACTCACTTTTTTAGCAAGGTACCTTAACTGATGGACAGCACTGCAATCCTTTAGTTTACCTATGCAGATGGTAACTGATTATATTAGGGAGTCAGATGGCTTGGGTAGCAGTTGCTGAATGAAGAAAAGTAGTCCCCACCTTTCCAGGTTTTAGTGGGTCTCACAGTTTGGAACATTCTCTGCTGCTATCTTCAGCATCTGCTAAGTCTGGTATCTACAAATAAATTACATATCCCATGAGATTAACTGGAGGTGTGAAGATTTTTCTCTTGCGTTCACACTGACCAGTTATCAGCGTAAGAAAGTGGCCTAACTGGGAATCCAAGGCAGAGCATTTAACTAATTAGAACAAAATCAGGCAGAAAAAAATAAACTGAGGAAAAAAGCCAACCAGGGACTTGACATTTCAGGAGGCTTTGCCTTCCAAATGTATTGGGATCTGGGAAATATTCTTTCTAAATATTTTTAAATATCAGAACAATCTGGAAACATTTTAACTTGGAAGAAATGTTATGCTTTGCCCTCTCCATTCCCTCATGTTGCTTTCCAACTTGTGTGCTCTTTTTTTTTTTTTTTCCTATTTGTTTTCTCCCTTGGGACAATGGATCCAACTTTTCCCTGCTACTCATACCATTCTCAGTGCCTGCTCTTCGGTTCTAGAAGTAACTTCTCTTGTCTGATAAGAACTGCTCTTTCCACCATTAGGGTTTTTTTTGCACTCACTTATTTTCCTGCTTTTCCCATTCTTCCATTCTCATTGTTGTTATCCCTTAGTTTGTTCTCCTGCCATCTGTGCTATTGTCTCATGCCTCTATCATAAAGTTTATGCAATCCAGACCAAAAAATATTCTGCTGTTAAAAAAGCTAGGGATTAAATTCATTCTTCTCCTCAGGTCAGTGGTGACAATGTGTATATGCAGATATCTACTTCCTTCAGTAAACTGCATAGGAACTTGGAGATATTGCTCCAGCCTCCATTTCTTCTCAAAATCCAGGACAAATGGTAGGTACAGTATATAATTAGTTTCTTTAGAAATAAAGCACAATCTTGTAACATACGCCACTAATACATGAAATAGCTGTATTGAATGGGAGTGAATGGCCATTAATTGAGTGGATTTACTTTCCTCCAAGGAAAGAAGGGCTCTTTAAGAACTACTTTTCACCCTTGTGCGTGAAACTACTTACACTTTTAACTTAATCCATTTTGCATTATTTGAAGAAAGACTCTCTTCTGGCTTGCAACCATGAATGCTATTTGTTCATTTTCTGGCAGGGGATAAGCTCAAAATACCCTTATGTTTGCTGATATTTCAAGGTAAAGGAATTATCTGGAAGTTTTCCCATTTTCCAGATGTAGTTATGTCCAAACTAAATATGGGATGGACTGTGGGATAATACCCTGTGAACACTTTAATACACGCAATAATAGCCTCATGTTTATACAAATATGGATTTTTTTCCAGACATAAATGTCGTGTTGCAGCCTTTCAGCCAGAGGTATCAAGGATTATATTAAGAAAACAAAATCATAACGTTCACCACACTGACTCTGTGGGCCAAACCAAGAGATGACATACTGAGCCATATTCATGCTACTGGCATCAGTTGAATTGTACTTCAACTGTATTTAGACTATGGTGTTGCTGTTCCTGGAGAAGGTGATTTCTTCTTTCTAAATCAAGTGACAGAATTGGTCATTAAAGGCTAAATTAAGCCACTGCTTTCACTACAGAAGGAATGAGAGGCAGCACATGTGGACACACCATCCCAAGAGCAGCCTGAAACAGCAACTGTGATCCTGCTGCTTCTTCGCTGCTCTCCTGCTTTCCAGGAATGTGCTTTCTCTAGCTCTGGAAAGAATGTAAAAGTCAGTCTTGCATCATCCGGGTACCTCGGCGTACTTCTGTACTTGAAACTCCCTTGCCTGGTTCTCTACCTTTGTTTGACTGAAACCACTACAACACACCTTCACACCACCCATACAGAGCAAAATCTTTTCTGGTGCTATCAGAAGGTATGGCTGCCCGTGCTCTGCAGTCACAGTGCTGTGTCTGCAGTTCATGTCCTTCCTCTGCTATCCTCTTGTCTTGATGGTTATCAAATTGAGCAGTCAGGAAAGACCTGTCCCACATAGCTTCGGCGTCCTTCATTTCTGCCTACCAGGTGGGGGCAGCAGCCTTCAAACATGCAGGTGATAATCACTTTTCCAAGACTATGGGTGGGAAGTATGGGAGCAGGCTGGGATTGCACGCTGCTGCACACAGGGAGCTCAGGGACAGCATCAGATGGGTCTCCACTCCTAAAAGAGATCCAAAAAGTGAAGTAGAGCTCTGCATCTCTATTATCTATGACACCTGACAGCTAATTCACTCTTTGGCACTTTTTGGAGGCCTTTTGAATGATATCTGAGATCAATATGCAATAGAGAGGTCTGGCCAGCCAGTCGTTGTCATTTGTCCATAGGAGCAACAGTGAGTATTGGGCTGTTCTTCAGCACTATCAATGCCAAGGATCTTTCAGAAAATAGGAGAGAAAAGGAAGACAGGAATGAATGATGGCATCCTCAAGTAAAAACTTTTGTTTGCCACTCCCAATTTTCTGAGGTCATTATTGAGACATTATTTATTCTTCAAACACAAGCATTTTTCAGTCATGACCTTAAGAAAATACTCAGGAGGTGCCATTTTTTTTCTGTTTTGGAGTTTCTAATGTGCTTAAAGCTTCTGTAATAAAACTGTCTGCCCATCAAGTTGGGCTGCTGAGGCCACAGACAGAAATGTAATTATGCCAAGGCAATTGAGCACCCAACAGCTCCTTTGAAAATTAATGATAGTTTCTAGGAACTCAGCACTTTTGAAAAGGCTTTCAATTTAATCCTGATTTTCTTTTTTTTTTCCAGAAGAATAATGCACAGTAAATTTCAGCTATGTAGTTTTCAAATGCTCATGTTGAAATAGCCTCACGACTCTGATCACTCGTGCTGCCAGCACTTGGATGTCACAGCAGTAGAATTCAACAGCCTGAGTAGCAGCTGCTGAACTGATCATTTTTCAGGTTTGTATTTGCAAATAGACAGGCAGTGATTTTAGGTTATCCTGGGTTAATAAATTACATTGTCCTTCAGCAGGACTGTGGATGTCCAAAGCGCTGAGCAGGGTGAATGACTCAGAGGAGGCTCTTTGAGGCAAGCTGCTCCCTTTGCCTTTATTTTCCAACTTTGCTGCCAGTTGTCTTGAAAGTGCTTTAAATTGCAAATTAAAGAAACAACACATCCATGATTACTACTAGCTTTTGAAATACTGTGTTTAGATGGGTGGATGTGGCTTTAGACATCCACATTTGGACCTCCTGTCAAAAATTGAGGCAGTGTGAAAAGCAGTTGTGGATTTGATGGGACTGCAACATCAGACTGCTGTTGGTTCCTCTCTGCTGGACCAAGCTTTGTGAGTGCATATGAACAAGAATCAATGAAATAAGTTGAATCAAGCTAGATAAAACTCTCAAAAGAACCATTTTTAAACATAGGAGCATTCAGAGAACAAAACCTTCTATTCAGCACCTCTGGCTCATTCCTAGAAGCCATTTCTAACATTTCTGCTAAATCAGTTGAGAAAGTCATTAAAGCATAGCAACATCACAGTGTCCCTAGGAAAAAAAGAGCACCACAGAGCCTTGAGAAAACTCTGAATGATGCAGAAAGCAAGAACAAATGTTTTATATATGTGGTATTGTTAAAACTCTCAGGCGGCATAAATACAATAAACAATAGCAAAGAATAGGATATTTCTGTTTGTTTCCCCACACTTGAGATGACCTAACCTACCTCAAGCATGGTTCCACTTTGGGACTTGTGAGTTATTTGATCAGTCTGAACTTGTGAAAATAAACACTATTATTCTACTGTTTTACATTCTTTTGTTCTCTGTAAATAGACTGAGAGCTAGCAAAGTAAATTATAATAAAATACAAATCAAAATAAAAACTGCAGATAAAGCAGAAACAGCACAAGGGGAAAAAGTGTAATAAACACAGAAATCATGAAGCTAAATACTCATCACTGAGCACAGCTCTGTATGCTCCAGATGACTTTGCCACTGTTTTATGATTGAGTTCTGATCTCATTTACAGACATCTCCAGCAGAGACTTCCCTCCTGCTAACCCTGGCATGGCCAAGAGAAAAACTTAACATCTTGGGGTCAGTATTTTCAGCGAATCCTGTGGAGTTAGGTGTTCAGATTTCATTGAATTTCAGTGCAGGTTGAACACCTAACTTTGTGTCTGAAAAAAATCCCCTTGTAAAGTAATAGGCCATTTCTTTGGCCCTACCTATATTGTCTTCCAGATACTATTTTCCAGTGTTTTTTCTGGTTCTAAGTAAATGCTGTGGGTCTATATTAGTATCTGAGGACCCGGCTAGAAGAGATGAACTTGATTGTAAATTCTTTATTAAGAATAGGTTTACTCTCTGGGCACTAGGCCCAAAACTCCATCCATTCCTCTGTGTGGCAGTGACATCTTGAAGGCATGTTTTGCAAATCACTTTATGTCCAGATTTGTGCACATTATGTGTTAAGAATTACTATTGTTCATAACATCAATGATAGGGCTTTCACCACTCCCTGAGAGAAGTCATTTTGCAGCCTGATATATGTCACTGTTGGAAAGCTTCTCTTGATATTTTTATAGTGGTTATTAGCACTGCAAGACTCTGAAGATAGAAAGGAGAAAGCTCACTGCGTTGGCTAGAGCTCAGTATGCATGTGCATATGCCTGTGCATAGAGATGAGGTAACTGGTCAGACATGGTATCATTTTACATTCCCCTCCCACACCAGAAAAGCACCTTCCTTCTTTATTCTATTTATAGAAAATACCAAATTTTACTTGGTTCTTTTTTTGGACAAGAAATGTAATGTTAATATTTTATACAGATCTCTTGGGTCAAAAGCCCAGGAGGGAATCCATACAGCCCTGGCTGGGAGAGCATGCTGCCCCTAAAAAGAAGGCAGTAAGGGTGGTTAATGACCTGATGACCACTGATGTCCAAATTCTGTCTCAACTTCAAAAAAAAAAGGATTAACCCAAATGATATAGTTCAAGTAAGTTCACTCATAGCAGAACTTAAGCAAACTTCACATGGGAAATCATAATGTATGCAAGAAATTATACCTCCTCCTGGCACTCCCACACCCACTGAACTGCATCCATCTCTGCTTAAGGGAGAAAGATGTAAAAATAGCACAGAAAAGCATATTTTCAGAGGATAAAGTGGAATTTTAATTTAACTAAATAGCCCAGGTTGAAAGAGTATGCAGCTTTTACCAATGTATGAAGGAGTTATAATTACTGATGATCCAAAAAAAGAGATATACAAGTTTATGGACTTACCAGAAGCTCATTGTCTCCAAACAAATGTCGCTTAACATACAGCATCTCAGTTTGGCTTAGCTGAAGAAAGTAAATCCATCTCTTACGGGTACAAGTTTCCAGAAGGATTTTTGAAATCCTCTTCTCCCTTGTGTCTACTTAACAAATGATCTCTGGAAATGCTGGCTGTTTACTTACAGAAATCTTGTTCTTGGGACTCAGTTCATCCTTTCATAATTCAGAGGGTGGAGGGGCATGGTATTACATTTTATGTGCAAGTCTTACAATAAAGATGTTAAAATGATCCTCTAGTCAGGCTGAAGAATATTTATCCTACAGTCATGCACTGTTGCCCAAGGGTTCTTGCATAAATTCTTCCTTAATCCTCACTCTCCTATTTAACTTGAGCCTATGCTAGTTCCTCTTACCTTTACCCAGCTGCCTGAAGGAGCTAAGGAACAACATACACATCCTGAGTTCCTTTGAGAGGCAAAGGAAAGTGAAGCATCTCCGCTGCAGCCACCTTAGATCTGAACTGGACTCTTAACTACCTTCTCTATCTGCCTTGCCCACATGGTATTCAATGGAGACTAACCTAGCACCAGCAAAACCTATCAAAAAACTGTATCATTATATCAGATGCATAGGAAGGAGACGCAGGCTTTGGGGCAGGACAGAGAGGGTCACTGGCCTTTGCAGTGGTTGCCTTCCACTGCAGTCATCTTGGCATGGTGGCAAAGAGAGCCTTTGAGAGCCTTTCCTGCAGGATCAGAACATGGAGGGGTCGCTCTGCCTCAGCCTCAGGAACCAGCTGCACTGGAAGAGCAGATACGGTGGCTTTTGTCTAAATTTGGAGCCCGATTCTTCACTGCTTTGACCCTTATGATGAGAGCAAAGGGGTTTGTTTGTGTGTTGATATTCTTTCCAACTATTTTGTTCATATATCTAAAGTGATTTTGTGTCATAAAGTGAATAATAACCTTGCCTCTCAATACAGCACCATGCCCAGTTGTGGCCTGAAATTTTCATATTTGGAAAATAATTTGCTCTAGTTTTACTTGGGGAATATTTAGGTTAGATAGCAGCTTTCTTATGTTTTTTATGCACACTTTTAGGAGCTTTATATTTTTCATAGCTCCCCAAGGATGTGTGTATAGTGTCAACAATACTGAATGACATGAACTTTTACTGTAAGGAACTGAAATGTCATGGTAATCTACTTTTCATGGTAATTTGGCCCATGGAAGTCTCTCCTAGGAATAAAAATGCCTGAGAAAAACGGAATTCACATAAACTCTCATTATTTTCCAAGTTCATGTATGAGTCTGTGGGGAAATAGATGAATTGTCAGCCTCCAAATATAAATTACACTGCCTAAGAATGAAAGTTCAGTACATATTCAAATTCCAGATCCAGCAATAATAAAAATAAAATTCAGCATTAGTTCCATTGATAACAAAACCTCAATACAGTGCAAAAATACCACCATGATCAGCACAGTATAAAAGAATAAGGGTGCGGTTCCCTCACGGCTGAAGCCAAACTAAGCTGATCTGTTTCCTTTTGTGGTCACACCACCCCTCCTTGTCATCATAGCACTATTTATTTTATTTTGTTAGTTTTCTAACAATTAGTACCTGGACCTACACTGCCTGCCAGGGAGTCAGAGGAAGAGCACATATGTACAAAGTGTGAGGTGGGTTACACTCCACGTAATCACCTGTATGAATGCCAGGAACATAAGGCAAATGTAGAATGGCAGCAAAGCCTTCTGCACAAGACAGAATGGCATTATTTATGCACAGACTAATTTGAAAGTGCTTTGGTTTGTGTAACAGTAATCCATATGATTAATTTACCAGCTTGGATAGAAATTAAGAAACCTGTTTGCCAAAGACTTGCCAAACCAGTCCTTCTCACTGTCTGGTATGACATTTATGTGTTTGTCTTGCTGTGAATGTAGCACTGCTTTAAGTGTATAGGAATAGGTAAAGAAAAAGAAAAGCCATGAATGTCATATACAAATGGCTAATGGATGAGCAGCTCTGTCTGTGTGAGAAAAGGGAATAAACGATCCTGGAAGAGAAAGCAGAATAAAGCAGGTATCTGTTGCAATTGCATCCCTGCTGGATGTATAAATATATTAGCAAAAACTCATCTCCTTAAATGAAATAATTATACAGTTGTCAAACTGAATGCATACTGTGATCATTTAAAGAGAAAACAACCATAAATAAATTAATTTTTTTTAAGTTAGAAAAAAAATAAAAGAATTGCAGTAGAGACAGGAATTTGGAAATAATTAGCTCTCAGTAACTGTGTTTTAAATGGCCCACAAAGTGAAGAATAGTGCCCCTGTAAACTGGGCAGTCCAGCTAGAACTGGAAGACTCAAGTATTGCTGCTTATTTGAAGCTCTCTGTGATTCTATAAGGACTTGGAGGCAGTGGTGTGTATAACTTAAAGCCATGTTACTGGTGCATTACGTGGCTCCCGTATCCGCACTGGGACAAGTTTCACTTCTGTGTCCAGTTCCCCCTTTGTGTATTCATAGGCACCACAAAAGCAACGTGAATGCAGCAAACTTCACCTCTTGGCAGATGTCGAATTTCTTTCCCAGGAGAATGACCCCACTGCCTGCCTAACACAATACAAAGAAGGGTTTTTTCCAGCCGTGCCCTGCAAGTCAACACTCGCTGTTATGTAACTAAACACAGCATATCAGCTCACATAGCCTTTTTAATGGGGAAAAATAGTACTTTTTAAGATTTGTGGCCAGATTCATCACACGCCTGACAGCTCTGTGCTGCTCCAATGACACAGAACAGCTTTTAGCCTGCAATAACTGATTGATTAAACCAGCTCGTCATGGTATCACTGGAGCAGTGCAAACCAGCTGAAGCATAACAGTAAACCTACCTTCTCAGCTTTGATTTTGAGGGATTTGTATCTGAGCCTGATACAATTTCCAAAGAGAAAATATTTAATGGATTAATTCATTAATATCTATGCTTAAAAGGTTGATGTTTAATTATTTGGTAATAAGTTAATTAATTTAAATGTTTGAAATCTTAGTGTTTACTTCTTGGGTAATACATTTGAGGAAAAAGCACTACAGATTTATATTTTTCAAAAATCTTTCCCCCTGTGACCATAAGCATGTTTGTGTGATGTTGGTGACAACTGGATGGGAGGACCAGGACTGAGAGCAACCTGGGTGAATTAGGAGCAGCAAGTTATCTCAGCATCTCACATAAGGCAGAAGAGCCATTCTTAAATCAAGTCCACTGAAATTTGCTTCACAGAACGTGCAAAATGACACCAAAAGCCAAGTACAATATTGCTTATAGACAGCAAACACACAGGAAATAACCTCTGATGCTGCCATAGAATTGAAGCAAAACAGGATGGAGAAAGGTTTAGTGGGAAAGATGACTCTGCAAAAAGGAAACTAAGCCTTATTTATAAAGCAAGACTCATGACCTCTCAGGGAGAGAGAACTCAGTCTGTCATTTTCTACCACAGCTAAATCACGCCTCATGAGCAATCAGTCTATTATTTCCAAAATTTTCAGGCTAATTTGCTATTGCGAAAAGAAATTTCTTCAAACAAGACAAAAAGTGCATTCCTCCTGCAGGATTGCACTCGGCACATGCTAAATCTGAAGTTACAAACCCAAGCTGTTTTGGACTTATCTAAGTATTTAAAAAAAAAAAAGGGGGACCTCCGAACAATTCTCTGAGAAGAAAACTGTTCATCAGTTTCCAGAAAAAAATAATCATTTGGGCTAAGGTCAATGTGTGAAATTTCAAGCCAAAATGTGAGTTTCTGAGCATTATAGAAGTAATGGTGAGCTGCAGTTTAAACTGAAAGTCGTTAAGAGAGAAAAAAACACAAATTCCAAAGTTCATGCTGAGTTTTGCCTCCACCATGCTTCTGATTTTCAAAAGTCTACTAATTTTCCCAAAGGGAAGAGGTGTTCTTGAAACTGGTCATGCTGTATCTCTGTAGCAGCTTTCCTGAGAAGTCTGTCAAAATTAGGCAAGAGAAGAGGGTAGGGTTTTTTGGAAGGGATTTGTATTTTAGCGCAACATTTTATAAATGAAGATACACTATGAAAAACTGTGCAAATGTTTTTGTCTGACTAGATCCTGAGAGTAACTTTTCCTCACAGCTTCTTGCCTGTTCTGCTAATCTGGTTGGAGAGGTATATCAATCTGAATTTTATGAGGAAAGAGGCTTTTGGAAAACTGTTTAAAAAATAAATAAAATTTGAAGTTATTCTTAAACTTAGAAAGATAAATACCTGTGTGAAAAAAAAAATACTAACACATAGCTTAAGTGACCTAAGTGGCCTTTATATGGACATCTTTCATCTTATGAAATTATGGACGGCTTTGCTCCCTGTGCCCCATGGAAGATTGTGTGTGACAACCTCTGTGCCACCTGCATTTCTATCCCCACCCATCATCTGAAAAATCCTCTTGTATTGTTGAATGTTTTGATGCTATCTAAATGCAAAGGATTTCTCAAAATTATGCATATTAAGTAGCACTGAAATTTCCTGTTTACAATGCTATAAAACCAAATTCTGAGGTCTCTGTGCAAACCAAATATTGACTTTTAAAGGGTCATGGAGCAACCATTGACCCAAGCTGGCATGCAAGGAATTACACATCTGAATCTAGATATGGGATCCGTGTCACAGCTTAGCTGCACCTAAGCACCTTAAAGAAACTACAGTCATAACTGCATGAAAACAGAGATTCACAGCCTGTCAGGAGACTCACTGCTGATATTGTTTGGGTCTCCCTTTGCACAGAGAGCTGGCTCACATGTAGACACCAAGGGCAGAAACCTAAACAATATCCTGAGAGTATCAGGAGCCAAACGCCACTGGATCAGGCACAGAAGAATGCTGCAGTGTGCTATGGCAGGTAAATTTGCACCTAATATACACATTATTTTAAAGACTGGGACAAGTCCTGCCCCACTGAGATCAGTGTTGACTGATTCCACATCACTGAATACGAGTGCCACAATGTGCATTACCTTGTGCACTGGTGTTACCTGCTCTCTACAATTACCTGAAGCTGGGGGAGGGGAGGGGGGCAGTCTCTTCTCCCAGTGAACAACAGAACAAGAGGAAATGGCCTCAAGTTGCACCAGGGGAGGTTTAGATTAGATATCAGAAGAAATTGCTTTACTGAAGAGGTGATCAAGGACTGGAACAGGCTGCACAAGGAAGTGATGGAATCATAAGTGTTCAAAAAACATGTAAATGTGGCACTTAGGGACATGGTTTAGTGGTGGGCTCGGCAGTGCAGGGTTAGTGCTTGCACTTGATGATCTTCTCCAACCTTAATGTTTCTGTGGTTCTGTGAATACTTTATATATAAAACCCCAGATATTTGTGTAAATACATTTGCATATATATACATATATATATGCATAAATACATATGCAGCTCACTACACTGGGGTTTTTCCTGAGATTGCATAGAGTCATGTTCACTGGAAGTGTCATGACAATGTCACTTCTTTTCTGATTGTTACTGGACAATTGAAATGATGATGATAATGCATAAATACAGCAGGATAAATGCAAATTGGGGAATACATGTATTTCCTGCTTTAAAAGGCTCAGCCTTATGAAGTACAGAAGGAAGGGAGAAAACTTATGTTAAGCTTGTGAATGGTAATTAGGAAACCATTTAAAATATATTGCTAGATGCTTGAAAAGACATCACTGAATAAAGCAGATGACTGATTTAGGTCTTGATTTTGAGAGAGAAGGTCCTGATTTAAAAATTCCACTGGAATTCAGATGGAAAACATTTTTTAAAATTCTTTAATAAAACTTAAAAATTATAAAGTTAATTAAGTTTAATAAAAGCATAAATGTGAAAGAGTAGGAAGGAGACATTAATTTGAATGAATATAAATCCAAAAGGAATGACAAGAATGTGATAAAATATACAAACAAAAAAAAATTAATGGACAGATGTTCAAAGACAATATTGTTTTATGTAAATAGAGACTAAAAGAAAGTCATTAATGGTAGAAGTCTGTTACTTGATGGAAGTTGTGGAATTGTTAGTAAACAAAACAGATAACAGAGAGGTCCAACAGTCATTTTTGTTGTATATTGAAAAATATGTAGGAGATGAGTTGTATAATAGAGATAACTAAGACTAATTAAGTAATTCATAAAATTTCAGTGTCCCAAAACTGCTCTAGAAGTTATACATTTTAAAATCCCTATCTGTTTAGATTATTCATATCCAAGATCTTTAAAAGAACTTTCTGGCAGGCAATATCAATATTCTTTGTCATCAATTCCCAGGAGACTGGCTGGGAGACAGGGACTGTTCTCACCCGGCACTAGATACCTCTTTGAGAGTTTTCACCTCTGGGCTGTTCATCCTACATTCTTTTTACAGTCAACTGAGAGATAGAGGCATTTCTAGAATGAAATTTATCCAACTAAAAGCTGACATCTATGTTTGGTTAAAATAATCACATCCTAATGTGGTACCCACATTTTTTTTTAGGAAACCAACAGAATGCCCAAGCTTTCTCAGACCTGCCTGCAAGGCTTCAGTCCTGGCTCTCCTTGCAATGCTATGGGAGGGATCATGTCCTTGGAGGTCTAAGCAAGGTTATCTTGTATAGAACTGAGCTTTTGACATGAGCATCACTCCAATGGGAAAGCTGAGCCATGTTCTACCACTACAGTTCAGGCAAATGTTGATGCATTGAAAATGTTCAGAGAAGTGTTATGAACCTTCTTAGATACCCTGCAAGGCAATGGAAGACTCAGAGAGCCTGATAAGCATTATTTATTTTTGTAGTGTAAAAATATGCCCATGGCTTTAATAAATATGCAAAAAAATACATACAAACATAAGGGAGAAATAGCAAAAACAAGATAATAATAAGTAGAATCTTGTATTAATGTCATTCCTATTATGTAAGCTGCCTTCTGCAAGTGTCTACTTATCCTGACTTTAGCTAACTCTAAAGGGACCAAAGGTACTTAGAGTACTAATTCAGACACATCTATTTATACTGTAAAGGATGGTTTGGGCTAAAAGTGGTATTTAAACAGCAGGCTAAAAGCTTGCTCTTTTAAAATAAAAAGTATGATTAAAGAATTGGGAAAGACGCCTTACAATACGAAACTCAGGAAGTTCAATCTATTTTGCTTACTTAAAAAGGCCAAAAGGTAACTTAATCACAGCCTGACATTACCAACAGGGTTAATCCTAATAATGACTTCTCAACCTGTCTGGCAAAGACAGAACAAAAGTCAGTGGCTGGAAGCTGGAGATAACTCAGACTAGAAACCAAATGTAATTATTGGCGGTGACAATAAATAATAATTATAAGGGTGGCTGCTGATCCTTTAACTAAAGAACCCTCAAAATCAAATTTATATTAAAAAAATATGCTGCAAATCAGCCAATCAATAATTGAGGAAGGAATATAACTTTTGCTGTGCCAGATTCAGGCCAGTGTCTCACACTGCCCAGTAATCTAAGACTCTATAAATCCACTATCCACGAGGTTTCCTATTTTGATCTGTTTAAAGAAAATGTTATCTACATGCTTATCATGGTGACATTGAATCACTGTTAATATATGCATAAGGTTCAAAGCAGGTTAATTACCATTTTTTCCAACTCCAGCCTCTCGTATGATTTGCCATCGCCTCTCACAGCACTCTTGTTTTGAAAACTAATTCCCATTATCTAAAAGACTTTCCAAAGCAAACACAGCAGTGTAGCACTTTCTAATATTTATTTTGTATTCTCAAAGAAGAGGCAATAATGGTAGGAGGTTTTCTGGGGGGAAGAGTTCTTCTTCCACAAAGGTACTTGTGTCCACTGTAGTTTTACTTAGCCCAAGGACCATGTCCATGGGCCAAGGGCTTTTGCTTTGTAACTTCTGAATATGCAGTAGGTGGCTTATTTCATGGAAATTAGGTAAAGGCCTTATTCTAGTAGCAGCAAACTCTGCTCCAGTGCCTAACTGCAACAGGAGACAGCAGATGCAAAGGGGTTTCATATACTAAGACAAAGGTGCACAGCTTTTAAGGTCACTATGATTCTTCCTCTAACCTTCTTTCCTACATAATTTGGAAAAAAAAATTAAACTCCAACCAAAACTTTCTCCCATGGAAGCCTGCCACTTGCTCTGAGGTGTTTGACTGCATGGGGAGCACCATTCTCTGTGCTTGTGTGCTGTGGATGGTAAACTCTGTGGTGCTGGGAACATGTGCAGCACACTGTGTGCATTCACAGCATTATCACCCACCCAGATTAGCAGCTGAGCACGGCTAGGTGCAGACAGCAATGCCTGCAGGTAAATATGGGCCTTGCAAGATATGGTTGAGTTGCTGACTCCATTGCAGGCTCCTTGCCTGACCTTGGGACTGGAGCACTGTCTGCTTCTGTGTTTAAAAAGTTAAGATAATATTACTTGTCTGCCTCACAAGGATTTTGTGAGGTTAGAGACGCTGTTTATTCAAGCTAGATGTAAAGTGTTACAGCAATGAGAGCTATGTAAATACCTATGCTCATGAAACCTCAATTAAAGCATGACCCATCTTGCTAGAGGAAAGCACACTAAATGCCCATCAGTCCCTGCAATGTCCTGGGACAGCTCACACACAGCTTTCCCCCTCTCAGAGGTAAAGAAACCCCAGTGGCGCTGGAACCTCAGAGGGGAAACCTGCGGTGAGTGAGCACAGAGCACTTCATAGCACGGGTTTTGCTGTGATTTACAGTCTTGTGCTTGCTAAGGAGCAATAGCTGGGGGGTGGCTTATCCCATTAGTCCTGGTCTTGGTTAACCAACGGCACTTGGGAATGATGGGGAGCAGCAAAGGCCCTGAGGTACGTTCAGAGGCATAGCTGCCTGCGACAGACACCCTCAGGAGCACACACACACGCCACATGCTGTTTGCACACAGAAAGAGGTTGCCTAACCAGGGCTTTACAAATATTTTCAAAATGCTTTACAAACAATTCATTAATAGATTACATATTTTTGCTAAAGGCACAACCAGCTTAACCAGATTTTATTACAGGTGTAAATAATATCAAGAGAATTTAAGTGTGAGTCTCATTTCTATGCCCTTAATCCCTCCTCCTGCTGACATGTTAAAGGTCTGCTTAATCATCCAGCCCTTTCCTCCCAAATTCACAAATGCTTCATCCACACTTACTTATTTTACAGGGATTTATACAAATGCCAGGAGGTACCTAGCAGTGCCCTGCAGGTTTCATGGCCCCAATGAAAAAACAAACAACGATACAGCCCAGATGTGACCCAGCAGTGCAGTTTAACCCCTTGAGAAATCAGCTTAGAAAGCCACCCTGGACATTTTTAACCCGACAGTGGAAGAGCTGAGCACTTTGGGCTGGAGAAAGGCCAGAAGTGAGGGGAGGATTGGGGCACGATGAGCCCAAGCACATCTGCAAGGGGCTCAGCCTGCCTTGCCTCTGTGGAGCCGAACTCGGGGAGCCCCTGGGACCAACAACCCATGGTGGGAACACTGGGGATAGTGACGATGTCTCCCAGGGGCGCTGGCCACACGGGACAGAAGGGGGAGAGGAGACACGGACAGGAATCCCCGGGGATTCTAAGGGATGAAGGATGTGCAGGTGGTGGGTCACCAAGGAGGAGGGGCCCCTGCGAGGAGCGGTGGGATGCAGCCGGTGCAAGTGCGCTCCTCGGCGTTGGGGGTGAGAGTCGGGGCTCCCCAGGGAGCGCGGGCGGGGGGGAACTCCCCGCTGCCAGGCTCCGGGCGCAGGTAGCACCCCGTGCCGTGCCGTGCCGTGCCGTGCCGTGCCGTGCCGTGCCGTGCCGTGCCGTGCCGTGCCGTGCCGTGCCGTGCCGTGCCGTGCCGTGCCGTGCCGTGCCGTGCCCTGCGCGGTGGCACGGCGGGGCGCTGGCGGGGCGGGCCCCCGCGGCGGGGGCGGTGGCGCCGGG
>VZTJ01005553.1:1313190-1347185 GCA_013397795.1 Orthonyx spaldingii
TCGGTCCTGGCTGGCTGCGAAGGGAGCGCGGCTCACGTTGGGCGGAGGTTCGGGGAACCGGCGGTGTCCCGGCGGTGTCCCGGCGGTGTCCCGGCTGCCCGCAGCGCGGTACCCCCCGCTCGCCCGCCCGCGGAGGCTGCGGTGACTCCCGGAGCTTTCCCGGCCGCTGCCCTCCGTCCCGGCCGTGCCCCAGGTGCCGCGCCCGATTCCATGGGGAACTGGAAGCGGAACTGGCCACAGGGAGCAGGGGCAGCTCGGGACCCCGCCGGGAGCTTCACCCCCAGAGTTTCTTTTCCAGGCGAATGGCAGGATCCCTGTCCTCCCCACGGGCATGGATTTCCTAAAACAAAACCCAGCTTGTTTCTCGGGGCAGAGTTCCCGAGTCAGCACTCAATTCCTCTCACGGTGTCGCGTCGCCGAATTGCTATTATTCAAAAAACGAGAAAACTACAATATTTTATTACCGTTGTAAAGGCATACATGACCTTATCGTAAAAGAAATACATTTTTCTAGGAGGATCGTGAAGCAAAGTATTTCAATAAATGCTTTTTTTCCCCTATTTGTTTCTTAGCTGGAATATCCAGGCAATGCTCAGAACAGATACACGCATTTGTTTAAACCACTTTAATTCGGTTTTCTGCTTTCTTAAATTGTACCCTTGAGGTTTAAATCTGGCTAAATCCCACTTGCTTCATTGGAACTGATGGGCTAAATTTACATGGAGCTAATCTAGGGAGTAAAATGTTCGGGCTTTGGCTTCAGACCACATTTGAACTGAAAGAAGACAACATTGTTATTTTTTTTTCCTCTTTTGTTTTTATTGTTCTTGGTTTATTTGTTTTATGCTGCTTCCTGTTTTTTTAAGGCAAAGGACCAAATATTACTGCTAAAAAGGCAAAAAAAGAAAACTTGTTATATTTCAACCTGTTTAATTTTCCCCTGCCGCACTCATGATTTCTGTTTCTCTCTTCCAGTTCTTCCTGTGTTCAGTTTATGTCCCGATGTGCACAGAGAAGATTAACATCCCCATAGGTCCCTGTGGAGGCATGTGCCTCTCTGTCAAAAGAAGATGTGAACCTGTTTTAAAAGAATTTGGGTTTGCCTGGCCAGACAGCCTAAATTGCAGCAAATTCCCACCCCAGAATGATCACAACCACATGTGCATGGAGGGCCCAGGAGACGAAGAGGTTCCCCTGCACAGCAAGACCTCCTTGCAGCCTGGAGAAGAGTGCCACGGCATGGGATCTAACTCGGATCAGTACATTTGGGTGAAGAGAAGCTTGAGCTGTGTCCTGAAGTGTGGCTACGATGCTGGTCTGTACAGCAGGTCAGCTAAGGAATTCACAGATATCTGGATGGCCATATGGGCCAGTCTTTGCTTCATCTCCACTGCCTTCACGGTCCTGACCTTCCTGATTGATTCATCCAGATTTTCCTACCCGGAGCGGCCAATCATATTTTTGAGCATGTGCTACAATATTTATAGCATTGCTTATATTGTGAGGCTAACTGTGGGCCGGGAAAGGATATCCTGTGATTTTGAAGAGGCAGCAGAACCTGTTCTTATCCAAGAAGGTCTTAAGAACACAGGATGTGCGATAATTTTCTTGCTGATGTACTTTTTCGGGATGGCTAGCTCCATCTGGTGGGTTATTCTGACACTGACGTGGTTTCTGGCTGCGGGACTCAAGTGGGGCCACGAAGCTATTGAAATGCACAGCTCCTATTTCCACATCGCAGCCTGGGCCATCCCGGCGGTGAAGACCATTGTCATTTTGATTATGAGACTCGTAGATGCAGATGAGCTCACCGGCCTCTGCTATGTTGGGAACCAGAACCTGGATGCACTGACGGGCTTTGTTGTGGCTCCGCTTTTTACCTATCTGGTCATTGGGACTTTATTCATTGCAGCAGGACTCGTGGCCTTATTTAAAATCAGGTCTAATCTCCAGAAAGATGGAACTAAAACTGACAAACTGGAAAGACTGATGGTCAAAATTGGGGTCTTTTCAGTGCTGTACACCGTCCCAGCAACGTGTGTCATCGCCTGTTATTTCTACGAAATCTCCAACTGGGCCATTTTCCGCTATTCAGCAGATGATTCCAATATGGCAGTGGAGATGCTCAAAATTTTCATGTCCCTTCTGGTGGGTATTACGTCAGGTATGTGGATCTGGTCAGCCAAAACTCTGCACACGTGGCAGAAGTGCTCCAACAGACTGGTGAACTCAGGGAAAGTGAAACGGGAGAAGAGAGCAGACGGTTGGGTGAAACCTGGGAAAGGGAATGAGACCGTGGTATGAGAAAAGGACAACATCCCGGTGGTCTGACTGCTCTCTTGTGAAGGACTGATCATGTGTAAGCATTGCTGTGTAAATGTTGGGAGTAGAGTAGGGAGATGGTTACACAACCTGTCTCTGGGGATGGGGGGGGATGGGGGGGGGGGGAAAAAGCCTTAAAGAATAAACAGCAAAAAGATCGTGCTGCAGACACAATAGCCATATACTATGCTGCCCAAAATAGGAGAGCCCAGGGAGGCTTTAAAAACTGTGAAGTACCCAAACATGTTATCTTCCTTTTTTTTTTTTTTTTTTTTTTTTAAAGCAGGATGCAATTACTGAAGTTTTGAAGTCTTTAGAAACTGAGGTGCTGTAGCCCATAGCTGTGGGATGATGTTTTCCTTTCATCTTATAGCTGATGGAGGAAAGGCAGTCCAGGGCCAAATTCTGAGCTTGATTAGGTCCAGTTACCAAGTTACCAAAAGATGGAGTACCCAGGGCCTCAGTTAGATGTCTTCTTTCTGAGTTCAGCATTGAGAAGGAAGCTCTTGATGAGGATTGTGTCTTTATGCCCTGGGGAATTCTGGTGTTCCAATACACTGTACAGTTCAGTCAGGGATAATGTCCTGTAACAAACAGCAAATGGACTTTCCAGGTCTTACCCATGATGAGTAGGATTTAGTGAGGTATTAGTGAGAATGACTTTTAAGTCTTCTAATGGCCTAATAATAATTTCGACTCATTCTTTTTACCATTTGTAACCTGGTGTGATTCGAGAATTGATTCTGCCACGTGGGAATTTGAACCTCCCTGTGTTTCTTCTCACCCGAATTATTCTGTGGTTCCATCAATATTTCTAAATTCTAAAAGCTTTACTCAACGTCATCCTCAGATGTAGAGGAATCAGCTCAAAGTAGGAAACTGTGTATGGTCTTCTGCATCTATTATCATTCTCCATCTGCCTCCATTCCTGCCCTTTCAGGTGCTCTTGCTATTTCTAGCAGACCACTTTATTCTGCTGCATTTATTAGCTTTAAAAAGTCTTAACAATATAGTGTTCCTCCAGGAAAGAGAAAAATTAATTGAAGGTACCTTCAAACAATGCCATGTTTCTCCAAGGAAACTTAGTTGTCTCTCTCTGGAGACTCATTGCATGAAGCAATTAAGTCTTAATGTATTTAATTCAGTGTGATGCTATCTCCTCTGTAGATGCCAGTCTGGGGAGAAGCAAAATGTTCAGTTCCTTGGCAACCTCGTGTTCACACAGATCAGTTGTATAATTATGTGTGTCAGTTGCAATTAAAAGAAAATTCTCAGCCCATGACATTGCAGTACAGCTGACTGCCTCACTATGATGCTTCAATTGCTCACTGACAGCTATGGAGACATTTTTTTCATTGTATATTTACACACAGAATGTGAGCAGGCATTCAGTCCTCAGGAGCAACAAAGACCTTTCCAGTTTTTGTAAAGGGATCCAACTTCTTGGTGAATAATGTTGTTTCAAAGCAACTGTTGAGTTTTCATGTCCTTTTATTTGAGGAGGCATTGGCTTGTGCTCGTAGGGAGCTGAACATAGTGTCGGGGGCTTGTTTGGCTGGTAAGAAAGGTGATTCAAATACAAATATCCCAGAAGCACTTAAGAGAACACTGTTCTGATGATCTATCCCTTTGAAAGACCTTTGGTTTTATCTGTGTGCCCCAAGCTTTTGCTTCCTTTGTTTGCGTGGAACCTGATCAGCTGCAGAGCATCCCCCTGGTGCCCCAACTCCCATGATATTCCAGGGCAGCTGAGAACAGATGCTGCTTTATTAAAGTACTTGCTTTTCACACAGGTGCCCGTGTGCTTCCCAAACCACAGTTCAATCCAGCTCTGGAAGTGAGCACTAATCTGTCCCAGAAGCATGTATTGTTTCAATGTCAGTGTCAAAACATGTGCTAAAGAACTTTTTTTTTTTTTTTTAACAAACAAAAAACCAGACCCCAAACAAGCCCTAATGGCAGTCTTTGCGGTTGGGCTCCCTCTCCAGCAGAACAAGTGACAACTTGACACATTCTGCTCAAGACACACAAGCACTGTCTTGGCCAACACCACATTCCAGCTGGGCCTTTTCACCCTCTCCATAAAGTCTCTTGCTGTTAGTGTTGTGTTTGGATCTGGTTATTGCTTTGTGGACAAGGAGTTTTGCAAGTGTGAGATCTTCAAATGGCTGAGCTTCTCCATCATACAGTCTTTCTGCTGGCGCAGTGAGGAATTTGAAGGCAGCAGCTGTATGTTGGCTTTCAAGGAGTGAGGATGTAGTATGACCCTTTTTTTGTAACGTAGTATTTGGCTGTGCCAAGGCGTCATGTTCACTCAAGGTGTACTTCACTCTGAAACACTTTGGATGCTCTCCTGGCCAATAAGACCCATGTTTGAGCAGACTGATTCAATAAATGGCGTTTTTAACCTTGTTCTGTACACAGAAGTGAATGTTAAATAGTGCCTTATTATGAAATCCTTGCATCCCTGCCTGTGACCCTGTGGGCTGTTGACAGAGGGATGCCCTTGTGATGTGAGACAAAGTGAGCTGGATAAGGATGGCACTGTGTAGCCCTATGAGGGACCTGGGGGGATATTCCATTAAAGCCTGTGAGGGATTCAGATGCTATGGAAAAGAGGTGGGCTGGGAGGAGACACCAGCTGCTGTTCTTGAAGAGACATCTTTCCCCAACAGTTGGGGGAACTCTGTACTGACCCAAACTGAAATTAGTTGTTGCATCAATTAAACCATTCCATCAATGCATTCACCTACATGCATTTACCTGGCTCCACTTCGGGGCTGTATGAGTGGGAAGTCACAGCAGACAGCCTAAAAACCGGCACTTGCGAAGAGCGAGTATCAGCAACTCTTATGTTCTCTCATTTCAACATTGTTATGAGCTTAAAGCCAAAACTGGTGTGACTAATCCTGTCTCGGAAGTGCAGTTGCTGTGGTTATACAACCAGAAACTTTACAGGCGTTTCCTTCGATTGCGCAGGCCCTGCTCCCATCTCCCTGCTCAGCGTGTGCTCTTGGCACTGCAGGTTTCAGAAGCGTCTGCCAGAGAGGTACAAGCTTAGCTCTTACATTAAGCAGACAAGTCAGCTCCTTTTTCTGAATTTTAAGGAAATAGACACTGATTATTTTGGGGTGTACAGAAAATATATCTACTTCAATGTATGTACTGTAAATTTCTAATTTATCACTGTAAAAAAACCAAAACAACTTTGCTATTTAATTTTTATATCAAAATAAAACTTTAACCTCTGTGGATAACTAAAGAATTCCTGGCAGCCTTCACATTTTTGGTGAGTTTGTTTCTTAAATAGGCTTCAGCATTGCTGGAAGTGGTTTTTTTCCCCTGATGGAAGAAGGACTGAAATGCTCATGCTGCAGTGAAAGGATGCTTTGAATGGATTAATCCAGCATGGTTTGGACCTAATAACTGAGAACAAGACATCGTCAGGCAACAGTGAAAGTATGTTCATGTTTGTGCACATGGGGTGGACAGAAACCCTTTCAAAGACAGCACACACGTCCTGAGTGCTGGCTGGGGCTGCAGCTATAGCTTTGGTGTTGTGCGAGCATGTCCTCAAGTCCCAATGGGAAGGCAGTATGGAAACAGCCCACTGCTGCTGCAGCACAGCTTGCTGTAATGTGTCTCCTGAGAAGAGCAGAACCTCCTCTAAGGCTCTGTTTATTTCAGGTGTTATGGAATACATACATCCAAAGCATGAGCGTTCAGATCTGGAGCATATGGTGAAGGAGGACAGCGTTACCACTGGCCTGTTCAGTATACTGGAACTATTAGTGGCTTTTGGAACGGGAAAATCCTAATCTTAGTAACCTGCTCGAAATGAATTCATCCCTGTGGGTGACTTCAGTCATTTCAACCCTTCAGAGGAGAGATTCAGTTGAATGTCTACATTTTCTATCAATGGTTTTCTAAAAACTTGAGCTTATTAATGCTCTACTTTTCGTTCCTGTTTGTCATTTATGTTCACAGTTGGGATATATGTGGCCAGCAAGGAATTGCTTTTTGTGTGCATCCCTCACCAGTTTCTCTTGACACTGATAGAACAGTATGCAATATTAGTCATCTAAACTGACTTAATTGTCTCCATCATGAAATATTCTGTGTGTGGGATTACTTAATTAACAAAATGTTATTCTAATAAGAACCTCAATCAGACTGGAGTGGATAATAGTGAGGGTGTGCTATAAAGAGTAGCAACTATCACCTGTGTATCTGTAGCTAATCAGGTTTTGAAGAGCAGCATCTAAAACTGGTAATTATGAGTGATTTGCTCATGCCTTTGGCAGCTCATCATTGTAATGTTCTCAGGCTGATGATTAATGAGGTCTCTCAATCTTATCCTAATGAGTCTTTAATAAAGCTTCCGCTAACTGTAACAAACATAAAAGAGCTTCTGGGGAAAGAAGCAGGATCTGCCTCTTGTTCACACCACCTGAAGACCTCAGGTGTAGTGTTCAATACGATGTTGGCTGCTCCAGGACTCTCTTATGGGTATTTGCCTTCACACACATCCCTCACATTGAGTGTCTCAGAGCATCACCTGTGAAGTGACAGAGGATTGCTGGAGTGGCTCTGTATGGTGAGTAAGCTCCCCAAGCCATGGGGATGACAAATTCTGGTTTGCCTGTTGAGGGAAGTATGTATCTGTATACAATGCTCACAAAAAATTAGCCTCTATGAATACTTTCTGTGGTTGTTTTGATATTTAGGCTTGGGTTTTTTTACTTGGTTGGTTTTGTCTTGTTTGGTTGTTTGTTTTTAAAAGCTGTCTTTAAAGAAGGCAAATGTTCGAGAGTTTGTAGAGAAGGAGGCCAGAGTTGTGCTGCCAGCAATCGAGCAGCCTAAGCTCCAGTAATGTGAAAATATGGTATCACCAAGTCCCTGGCCTCAGTGGTGGTTTCCACCACACCTCTGTCCTCAGCCACTCATTCCCATAATGGTGCCGCATTTCAGCTCCTCCTTCACTTTGCCAGTACAACTACTTGTGGTATGGTGCAGGCATCATCCTGCAGAGCTACTTCCCAAGCCCTCTCGCACCATCATCCCCCCATCAGGCCAGAGCTGTGTCTATCTGTGAGGTTGTAGGAATGGGTGAGAGAGAAGTGACAACTGCCTGACTGCCTCCAGCTTCCCCAGCCTCGACTAAAATAGCAAAGCCTTCAGTAGGGCTGTTGATACCTCCCTAATTCTTTAACTGGGATGACTGGGTCCGGATGTGAACTGCTCACCTATAGGTGAACGACCCATTACACAGCCCCATAGCAGCTGTGTTGCTGATGCTCCATAGTGCCCTTTTCAGCATGCTTGGACTAATTGGCTCATAATATAGGCCAGGAGTTTGCAGCCTCTTTCTCAACCTAGGATGGCTTAACCAGACTGCCAAATACTGATGTGGCTTGTGTACAGAGCAAAGCATCTCTGCATGCTTGCAAAGCCAACACTGGCTGCAACAGAAATGAGGCAGAGCACGGTCCTGGCTGGAGCAGGGTTGTGCCATCCTGCTGCACCTCGCCAAGAGGGATGGATGAGATGAGGTGTGCAGGTCAGGCAGCTCTCAGCTGATGCTGAGCTGGTGCAATAGATCCCGTATCACTAACTGTTTCCTGCAGCTGGGAAATGATTTCTGACCAGAGGCCCTGCACATCCTGGCAGACTCCAGCTGTTGTAACAGCTTTGTGTTGTTAGCAACCAGATGTTTTGTTTTATGCTCTGGGAACAGCCTACCAAACAGTCACCACAGGGCTGGAAGAGCGCAAAGGTGGCTTAGAGGGAAACAGCAGCAAATGAGGACTCACGTGCTAAGGTATCACTGAGAAACTGTTGTTTTCTTTTCCTAGGTTTTTTTGGGGGAGCAGGGGGACCTCCTGTCTGCCAGATGTTAGATGCAACACCAGAGAAAACAGGTTAAATGCCAAAGACAAATATTATTGCACCAGAAAGTTTACTGTAATTTGTAACTTTGATTTTGTTGTTGTGTTTCCTTCCAGAAGGGAAAGTGCTTATTAATTAGATCCACTTGGAGGGCTCAGAAAAGGGATACTTTACTTAAATATTGTCCATTTTTAAACTGATGATTTGAAATATTAAAAATAACCAAAACAAAACAAAAACCCCAAACAATTACCCTTGGCTTGTTGATACACTGGCAATATAAATATCTTCATCTTATATTTCCATCAGCGTTTAGCTAGTTTCCTGTCTGGTTCTTTAATTTCCTGAGCTTACTCTGAGGAAGGGAAAAACATCCGTCCTGCAAAATAGATGCAAATCGTTCAGCAGACTGCTTCTGCTTCTACAATATTAAGTTTTAAAACATTACTGTGCAGAGAAACAACCTGACAGTAAATGTTTTAATGGATGAAGTGTTTTCTTCTGAAGCAGCTCAGAGGCACTCTCACTCAAGTACTTGGTAAGGGATGATAAGTGGAGTGCCATGGAAAAGCAAAAATTTAGTTTTTATGGGATTTTTCTTGCATTTGACAGTCTTCTGCCTTGCAGCAAGGAATGGCTGACATCTAGTGGCAGCTGCACCCTGGCCCCAGCTGCTCGAAGCCTCTCCCAGCCCTGCCCTCCACTCGTGTCCTGGCATTCTCAAGCAGATGTGCTTTCTGTAGCACTGTTGGGCTGGGATATAAAGTGAGAGCTGCTGCCAGACTGGGGCTCATCACCTCTGCCCACACCCTGGCCCTGTCAGGCTGCACCCCAACTCCCACTGCATTGCTCCCAGGAGAGCTGGTATCTCTTTGGTAGAACCAACACCACATAGACTTTCATAGAATCATAGAGCAGTTTGGGTTGGAAGGCCATCTAGTCCAACCCCCCTGCAAGGAGCAGGGCCATCTTCACCTGGATCAGTTGCTCAGAGCCTCATCCAATCTGGCCTTGAAAGTTTCCAGGAATGGAGTATCTGCCACCTCACTGGGCAACCTGTGCCAGTGTCTACTGACCCTGACTTTCTTCCAGGTTCCTAATATGAAACCCATTACACGGGTGTTCAGAGGCAATGGTGTGCAGCAACAGGAGGACCATCCATCCTCTCCCTCCATTAAAGCTCCACATCAGCATAGGGAAAGGTGAGAACAAAGCAGGGCAGGTACCTCAGCTACTGATGGTGAAGGCTTTGTCCAGCATCACATTCTACCAGCTCTGGGCTATGCGTTATAGTTTCTACCAAGTACCAACATCAGTGCATCAGCTAAGAAAATCGCAAGCTCACCTGTTGTTTAATAAATTGAAAGATGTTAGATTAGATACTAGGAAGAAATTCTTTATTGTGGTGGGTGGTGAGGCTCTGGCATAGGTTGCCCAGAGAAGTTGTGGTTCTCCCATCCCTGGAAGTGTTCAAGGCCAGGCTGGATAGGGCTTGGAGCAGCCTGGTCTAGTGGAAGGTACCTCTGCCATGGCAGGGCGAGTGGAACTAGATGGTCTTTAAGGTCCCTTCCAACTAAAACCATTCAATGATTCTATGATTCTATTAATCTCTCCTTGTTCAGCCCTGGGCTAAAGGCTGGCATGGGTTGATAACAGCGCTTATGGAAGAAAAAAAACCAGACCTGGTAAAGTAGCATGGCAAAAGGGCCAATGGGACATTGGTCCCCTGCTGTGGTGAGGAAAGCTGTTCTTGGCAGAAGCCAGCAGCACATATAGTACAAAAAGTTTATTTGAAAGACTTAACACAATCTCTTCCTTGGCCTCACACTAGCTATGTTTATAAGAAAAAGGCCTAGGGGACCACAGCAGAAAAGAAATCCCCAGCCTGGGCTGACAGCCTTTCTTTTTTCTGCTGTCATTTGGCAGTGGTGGGAAGGGCTGTGAGCCCCAGCAAGAAAGAATAAAGCATTTGCAGTCACACACAAGAAACCTACAACACAATTGTACATCTTGAAAGGAGGGGTGCAGGAGAGGCCTGGAGATGGGGAAGAGGCTTCTAGAAGCAGGAGGGAATATATATATATATATATATAAAACTGAAATAATCAGCTGAAGAGGCCCCAGCATATGAAAGTTATGACAAAAAATAATACCATTCCACTCACAAAACAATCATGTTGCTACAGCTGTGGCCTGAGCAGAGCCAAAAGAAATCAGGAGCCATCCATACCTCCCTAGAGAATGCTTGTACAACAAAAGCAGGGAAAGGGACAGACCTTACTCTGAGACACCAGTAATTCACCCTGTCAGCATCAGCAAAGCTGGCCCTCAGTTTGTCCTGGGATGTGCTGGATTTCACTTTTTCCAGCTCTCAAGATCCCTCCCTCTAGAGAGCAGCATCTGCTTCTGCCAGAGTCCTGCCACCTTCGGGATGCACCAGGACACTGCACATGGCCTCATGCCTTCTTCCCCCTGTTCTCAGAGTATCAGGCGCTTTTTCTTATTTTGTCTGTGAAAAGTCAAGTCTGAGAGACACAGCCATCAGCCCAGTTCTCCTCTTTTGGGTGGCCTTTCCAGCAGCTGCTCTCTGCAGCCCCATGACTCCCTCCTGCAGCCTGGGCTCCCATCAGGAGTTTGCAGTCCTTTTCCAAATCTGCTACTGAGCTGCTGTCTCACGTCCCTGAGGGATTCACCCAGCCATAGTGAACTAAGAAAGAGAGTAGGATTCAGCAGCTGCCGTGGCTGTTGGGACATGAGAGATAAGACAAGAGGAAATGGCCTTAAATTGCACCAGTGAAGGTTTAGATTGGATATTAGGAAAGAGTTTCTTCATTTCTTCAATATCAAGCCCTGGAAGAAGCTTCCCAGGGTAGTAGTGGAGTCGCCATCCCTGGAGGTGTTTAAATGATGTGTAGAAGAACCTAAATAACCTCCAGGGGAAAGAAGAAAGACTAAGAAGTCTGAGGATCTGTTGGTCCAAAGAGGCACACAGAGTAGGGTGAGCAAGAGAAGAATCTCCATGTGAATAGATTCACAGCTAAAATGAAACGTGGCATTTCACATTCTATTCCCTATTGCACCTGTTGGCTCATCACCTCACACCTAAGGAAACACTGAGAGTTGTTCCACACGAGGAGGTGAAGAATTGGCCTTATTTTAAAAAGTACTGCAAAGTCCTTTCTCCATCTAGCTTCTCTAGTTCCTCTATGAATTTACACACAAATTTGACTAAGAGTGTTTTTCAACTGAAGCAGACATGCACCAAGACAGCTCTTAGAAACTCCTTTCTCAAGGATTGGAAAGCAAACTGGACCTGAGCCCTGTGGGGCAGAGGCAGGAGGGAGAAACCAGAGAGAAGAAACAAGAACAGCATAGAAGGAGAGCCCCGAGGTGCCCCAGAGTGTAGGCAGATGTCTGTCCCATGCCAGCTGTGGCTGCTCAGCACTCCCAAAGGGCTGCCAGCAAAGGGAGAGCATATGACACCCCCAGGGTGCAGGGTGATTAAACTGAACTGGGAACCACTGCACAAAGCAGATGGGGCAGCACCCAGGTCCTGGCAGAACTGAAGGGTCAGTAGCTGCCAGCAGAGCAAAAAACCAAGAGCAGAAGGCTTTCAATAAATGCAGCCATTTGCCAAGTGAATATCTGTGCACAGCTGATCAGAGAAACATGAAATCATTTGAATTGGAAGAGACCCTTAGGATCTTCAAGTCCAACTGTTAGCCTAACACCCTTTATCCATTTTTCATGGCTTAATATATTAGAATATGTTCTCACTTTAACAAGAACACTTCAAACTGGCAATTGAACAGGGCAAAATTAGCATTGCATATTAATCTGATACTGATGTAGGGGTATTGCCAGTTTCAAGCCACTATCTCAGGTTCCTCTTTGGTACTTTAAACGAGCTAAAATCTGCTGAGGGTTAGGGAAGGTGATTTTGACTGTGACTAGAATGTATAAATTAAATTCTCTGAGGGCTACCTTGGTTCTGGCAACTCTACCTGCAATTCAGTACGACTCTATGAAACCAGATTTCTATAGTTACCACTTATGATAGGAAAGGAAAGGAAAGGAAAGGAAAGGAAAGGAAAGGAAAGGAAAGGAAAGGAAAGGAAAGGAAAGGAAAGGAAAGGAAAGGAAAGGACCAAACCTGCTTCTCAGGAACAACAATTAATGGTAAAAACATTGGAAGGGGCATTTCCATAGCACAAGTGTGTGGCAATACCATGCAAATTCTATTTCTCCTTGAAATGGGAACACATGAAGACAGAAATATTCATTTCTATTGTTTCACTGGGTTGGGATTTTTGTTAAATTATTCTATATAATGTGAATATAGCTTTAGCTGGATCCACTATCTCAACAACTTTGCTGAACAATTTTAGCTCATCAGCAGGAAAAAATGGATTTTCCTTCAATTTGTCTTCAAAATCTTCTGATTTTGATTTTTGATTCAAAGTACTTCAACCTAAATTTTGTGACAATAAATACAATTTGATTGATTACTCTCAAAATATTGACTCTGAAATGAAGTGTTTGCTCAATGATCAGTCTCTGAGCACTCTGAAATCACAGAGAGGGAGGTGGGAGGAGTGTGTGTACTTACTTGATGGATGCCAGACTGGTGAGCAGGAGGAAGGCCTCAATAAATCATTTCTGACATTAACCTTGCAGAAACAAATTCCCAAGAGTATTCGTATTAGTTCTGCTGCCGGTGCTTGTGCAAACACTGCTGGACAGAATTCACACCGCTATCTTTCTGTGACTAGTTTTGCAAACGAAAGTTCCTCATTGACATTCAAGGCAAAGTCAATGGAACAGTCAGGGATGAAGGAAAATGCACTTTGTTTATTCAAACAACAGTTAGTGTGTCATTGGAAATATGCATGAAACATTCATAACAGATTTTAGAGTTGATAAAAAAAATAAAAGAAAACATGCACTGGACTAAGCAATGAAACATCACTTTTATTTGTGTAAATAAGCAGAATGTTTCAGACATCCAGCATCTGGCATCTGTACTTTTCGTATGTGTTATTTTTAGTGTTAGCTTTATATATGCCACAAAATTTTCTCTGCATTTGTTTTTTTGGGTTTTTTTTCTGGCATAGTGATTATGAGGTAAAGATGGTAAAGGGCAGACCTTCTTGGTCTCTCATGAGAAACAGTTGGATATGGAAACCTCTGTTTCTGAGGACAGACAGAGTAAGTTGGTAAATAGCAAGTGCAGGGTACATATATATATGTGTGTGTGTGTGTGTGTGTGTGTGTGTGTGTGTGTGTGTGTGTGTGTGTTTAATTTAAAGTTCTCCTAGCGATAACCTTGTGCAGAATTTCTGTATTTTCTTCAAAGACAACAAACCTCTAAATGTAAAAGCTGTAGTGGAACATCATTCTGCAGGGATAGGGATCTGCTTGCTTTTGTGCCAGCGGGAACTGTGACTGCTTGTCTGAGCAACACTGCTTGAGGTCTGCCAGCACACAGGGGCATCACATCACCGCCACAAACAAATGGCTGACATCTGATACCCCACCGATGTACCACCATTGCCAGAGTGGGACTTTTAAGTGCTGCCTGTTTCTAAACAGAAAGTCTTTTCCAACAGCGAGGCCTGAAAACTCATTTTTAGATTCTGAAGACCAGCAGAATGCTTCCCAGACTTTGCATGTTCTAGAGATCCACCATGGAGCTCAGCCATTCCTGTTCTCCACTTCTTCTGTTGAGAAAAAGTGGGATAGTCGTGCTTCTCCCACTAAATTAAGTAGGGGGCTCTGAGCTCCTTTGGGGGGCAGGACTTTGCCCTTTTCACTGCTTAGGGAAGGCCATGGGTTGGAGTCTCCCAGCATGTGATGTGAGTGGGCTGCTCAGGCCCACACGGTGATGGGGAGGTGTCCAGAGGACTGAGGATATTCCTGCTGTGGTAACACTGCTCTCTCCCCACGCTCCTGCATGGTCCTGTCAGGCACAGCCCACACATGGTTCCATCACCCAGGGTTTCTGCCTGATGGACCACCTATCCATGGATGGAGAAGGGTATCTCAAAGCAGCAAAAAGCCCTCCAACCCGGGTTGTCCAAGTGCTGTACCCCACACAGCTAAATAACACCAGCATGCCCAATCTGGGATGGATCTTTCCACCAGACATGTCTCAGGGTCAGGGAAAGCTTTATTCCTCTGTAACCCCTGATATCACTCCCTTGGAGTTAGAGGCAAAAAAAAAATCTCTGACCTTAGCAGGGCCCTCAGTGAACTGCTACACTCATTAATAATAAACCACCACGCTTTCCTGACTGCTCCTGTAACTTTTGCCACATGTTAAGCCCCCCAGCAAGGAGTTGGTTCTCAGGGGTCCTTTTTCCACAAAGATAGATTAAAATTCTGCCTTTGACAAATTAGCAGGAAAACTTCCCTGGTGTTTTTCTAGCAGGTGGTTCTTCCCACATCACCAGACTCAAAGTCCCTTGGAAATATGTTATTTTTACTTGACAGAAAGGTGAAAAAAACTGACTGAAACGTGAGAAACCAGCATGTGGGCTCGACAGACCTCACTGCCCACTAACCTGCCATCGCTCATTCATCGAGGCCATTGCAGTGAGAGGGAAAGGAGTGATTCTCTTTCCTCTTCTGGGAGCACCAGTCTGGAGAAAATAACCCCTGTAAGTCTGTGCTCATCATTCAGCAGGAGAGCCAGGGCGCCCCCATGCCATCAACCACCACTGGACTCTCTCCAGTACGTCCCTGCAGTGGGAAAGAGTCCAGCAAAAGGCCACAAAGATGATAAAAAACTGGAGCACCTCTCCTGTAAGGAAAGGCTGAGTGTACTGGGACTGTTCAGCCTGGAGATGAGAAGGCTCAGGGGGAATCTCATCACTGGAGATAAATACCTGGAAGGAAGGTGCAAAGAGGATGGATGGACCCAGGTCCTTTCCAGTGGTGCCAGGACCAGAGACCATGGGTCTAAACTGAAACACACTAGAAGTGTCACTCGAATATCAGGAAACTTGTTTTTTGGTTTTTTTGGTTTTTTTTGGTTTTTTTGTTTTTTTTTTTTTCGGCTCCAACCAAAACCAGTGACCAAACACTGGAAGAGGTTGCCCATAGGTGCTGTGGACTCTCCATACTTGGAGATAGTCAAAATCCAGTGGGACATGATCCTGGGTAACTGGTTCTAGATGGCCCTGCTTGGGCAGGGGCGTTGGATGAGATGACATCCAGAGATCCCTTCCAGCCTCAACCATTCTGTGAGTCTGTAACGGCTGACAAAGACAATTCTGCAGCTCTGACAGTAAGACAAATCTTCCATTTCCACCCTGAAAACTGAATTTCCCAGTGATCAACACAGGACTTTCTCCTTATTCCCAGATCAATCTTCCTTCCACCCTGCTGATAGAGAGCATGCTCACCAAATCAGAGTGCAAGAGCTGCAAATTCAAGAGGAGCTCCTCACTCCTGAGCAGCCCCTTTCCTTTGGTAGATACAGACTGCTTCAATCCCATGTGTAACCTTCACCATGCCTGCAAGAGGAAGTATAGGAAAACAAGTCTGCTGCCAGCAGCAGCCTGAATCATGTCTTAAAAATCTGTGGGGATCTGAAAACTGAAAATAGGATCAAACCTTGTGTTCCAGTTAGCATCCATCATGATCCTTTTGCCTTTACATTAATCCAAGAATGAGGAATAAAGAAACTATTCTGCTGTCAGTTTAGCTATGCATAAGCAGTGTTGTTTTGCAGGCAGGAACACAGCCTTATCCTGTCCCCTCTATAGAGGGAACCAAGAGGAGCATTTCTCCAAGTCTTAGGGTGCTCAGACTTTTATTAAATGCTGTAAATGTTCTGTTTGATGGATTATGTAGAAAGTTTTTCTGTTGAAACAACTGAAGAAGTTGCCCCCCAAGAGAGAAAGGACAGCCTTACCCCAAGGCACAGGCCTGAACACTTGGAAGGAGGAAAGAATTTGTCCAATAAAGTAAGAATGCCTGGAATTTCACCTGGTTTCAGGGTATGCAAGTGGAGTCTGCAAGCAGAGGGACTGCTCAGAGATGTCATCCTCTGCCTCTCTGTTTTCTGTAATCTTGGCATTCAGCTCCAGACACCCTTTGCTTAGAAGTAAAGATGTTTAGGTGTAAGTTCTGATGTGGAAAGGACACTTCTAAGTCTTAAAAATTGTCACAAAAATTGTCAAGAGAAGCTTTTATTCCTCCCGATACAGGTAAAAGAAAAAGGTATTTGAAGAACAGGCATTTCTGACATCTCTTGATTCAGGGTAGGTTTGGGACTATTTTCTCCTGGTTTAACTTAAAGGGCTGAGCATTTTGTAGATTTGTGCTGCTAATTCCCCGCCCAAGGCACACAGGAGCTCACTTGGCTACTGGTCAGTCAAAGGCAAAATTGTGCTCAGCTCTAAAACCTGCATCCACTCCACTGACAACGGGGACCAACTGATGGGGGAGGTGACACGTATTCCTCTACCTGTTCTGTACCAGCAGCACAAATTCACCCACTACCTTGGCTCTGGGCTGATAAGGGACCTTTGATAAGGGGTCTGGCATGTCAGCTGCACATGGTGCACTTCAGCAAGCTGCCATGCTCACAACCGACTCGTTTCATTTGCATTTTGCTCTCAGTGGTATGAATTGTGCCTTAGCTAGTTCTTCCATTTGCTGGCATTTTCACAGTGCCCTATGAAAGTTTGTTCCCAAGCTGTTCTCACTCCCTTCTGCTCTCATACTTTATAACTACGTTACTTTATGCAGTTTCTGGGTCTTTTGGGAAAAGATTCTGAGGCACCTCTTTAGCAGGGCCATCCTACACAGAGACACAAAAGAAGATGCTTTAAAAGTTATTCAAGACTGTGACAATCTGTGACATGAAGACTTCCATAGACTGTCCCAGCTGGGGCTTCCAAAGCTGTCGCTCCTCTCTCTTCTTTGCTACTGAGGACCTGCCAGGCTTGCTCATCTCCTGCCAACACATGGCTATTAACTTTTGTACTGGTTCAAAATTCGTCACCCTCAGCCCTCTTCCTATGCCTACTCAGGCCTTGTAAATCTTTCACAACATTAACTCTACTGTATATTTGCAAAGATTTCTGACCTTCATCTGTAGTCAATCATTCCCCATGGTCTAATTGGTCTCTTTCCCTCTGCAGCACCTTCATCACCCTGCCATTGGCTGTAAATTATTTACCCAGTTCTTGCAGAGCACTGAGTATCCCTCAAGGCATGCACAGCTCACTTGCAGTTCTGCTCTGGTTTAAACTTCCCAGATTTTCTGGTATCTCCTTGCAGATGTCCATGCAGATCTCCTTGCCCTTGGTTGCATCAGCATTCTCTTCTCATTTCCAGTACAGCAGGCTGCATTGGGAAGGTTCTGAACATAAATTTTGAATTTGTATTTTACACTTTACAGAGATGTGCAAAGTGGGCAGGAGCTTGTGTGGATGGAACAGTGTAGATCATTGGTGTGCAGTTTTGGGAGTGTGCCCCTTTTAGAATCATAGAATCTTAGAATCATTCAAGTTGGAAAAGACTTTTAAGATCATCCAGCCCAGTCATTAAACCAGCACTGCCAGGTCATTAAACCATGTCTCTAAGCATCACATCGACACTTTTTAAATAACCTGAGGAATGGTGACGTCACCACTTCCCTGGGCAGCCTGTTCCAGTGCTTGAAACTCTTGCAGAGAAGATATTTTCCCTCATATCCAATCTAAAACTCTTCTAGAACAACGTGAGATTTTTTTCTCTTGTCCTATCACTTGTTACCTGGGAGAAGGGACTGAGCCTCACTTGGCTGCAACCTCCTTTCAGGTGGCTGTAGAGAGTGATAAGTTCCCCCTTGAGCCTCCTTTCCCCCAGGCTGAACACCTCCATCTCCCTCAACCACTCCTCATGAGACTTGTGCTCCAGACCCTTCCCCAGCTCCATTTCCCTTCTCTGGACACGCTCCAGGCCCTCAACGTCTTTCTTGTAGTGAGGGCCCCAGAACTGAACACAGGATTTGAGGTGTGACCTCACCAGTGCTGAGTACAGGGGGACAATCACTGTCCTGGTCCTGCTGGCCACACTATTGCTGATCCAGGCCAGGATGCCATTGGCCTTCTTGGCCACCTGGGCACTCTGTGGGCTCATGTTCAGCAGCTGTCAACCAGACCTTCAGGTCCTTTTCTGGTGGGCAGTTTTCCAGCCATTCTTCCCTAAGCCGGTAGTGCTGCCTGGGGTTGTTGTGACCTAAAGAGATCTATGGTAAGAAACACAACCAGACCTAGAAATAACGTCCTATCTCTGTCCATGGCTCATGTACAGCTCTTCATTCAGCTGTCAAATTAAAGAGGAGAAATTTAGATTAGGTATTTGGAAGAAGTTCTTTACTCAGAGTGTAGTGAGACACACAGGTTGCCCTGTGGATGCCCCACACCTGGAAGTGTTCAAGGCCAGGTTGGATGAGGCTTGAAGCAGCCTAGTCTAGTGGAAACTGTCCCTGCCCATCACAGGGGGAGCAGAACTAGATGATCTTTAAGATCCCTCTTAACCCAAAGAATTCTATGATTCCATGGTCACAGGATGACCACAGAATTTGACTTAAACAGGAGTTTGGAACCTGCCCTGGATGCCTGCAACTAGAAGTTTAATGTTTCACTTCCCAGCACTGCTGTGTATAGGTCCCTTCGTTTTTTCCTTCATCATGTATATTGGTTTCAAGGTGTGCAGGTGGGTTTCTGTGTGGTTGCCACACACCTGCTGCAGGGAAGGCTGGCTCACAGAGGCTGTTGGAGTGTGAACCAGGAGGGTGACACCAGGAAACAGAATTCCTTAAAAGGTTGGCAGGGAGCCTAAGCAGAGCAAAACATCCTTAAATATGTGGAGATCCTTTGAAAATATGTTCTGATGCTCCCACTGGTGCTCTTACAGACAGCTAATATACCTTCTTTATACCTCGTGGAGTCTGAAGACCTATGAGATGGTCTCCAGGGGCCGTGGGAGCAGCTCCTGGCTGCCCGGGATCTCGCGTGTGTCACCACTAGGTGTCACGGCTGTCCCACAGAAGCCATCCTGTCCCACAGCCCTGAAAGCAGCCAGGATCTCTTGCTCTTGGCAGCCGCGGCAAACCACACAGTACTGATAAAAACCCTGGGGAGGAGGCAGAACCCGTGCCCGGCTGTGTCCTGGCTTCATGGAGGAGTCAAAAAATGGGAGAATTTAGGGTGTCACCAGAGCCATGGGCTGGCTCGGCACAGCACAGTGAGGGGAGGGAATTGGAGGTGCAGGACTGACTTTTCAGATTGACTTGAAAGAGTGTATTCACAAGGCAAACCATGTCATAAATAGGGTCTACATTCCCCAGATGTTCCAGTGTATGGTCTGTGCACATGGTCCAGGAAAATTAGTATTTCTTTCACATGACTAATGGGTGTTGTAGCAGGTGCTTCTGGTCAAGTTTCACACACGTCCTACAATGGTGTTATTAAGAGACTTAAACTCTTTCCCTTCCTGTGGTATATTTCCAAAAACGTCTTTCCCCGGTTCATGTTTAAGCACTGTGTGCTGCTTTGGGCTGGGATACTTTTTTCTATAGTAGCTTGTATGGGGCTGTAGTTTGGATTTGTGCTGGAAACTGTCGATAATTCAGGGATATTTTAGCTACTGCTCAGCAGGATTTACAGAGAGTCAAGGCTCTTTCTACTCCTCACCCACCCCACCAGTGAGAAGACCGGGCATGCACAAGGGGAGGGAACACAGCCAAGACAAGTGAGCCTGACTGACCAAAAGGATAACCCAGCCCATATGACATCATGTTTGACAGATAAAGCTGGGGGAGAAGACAAAAGTGGGGGACATTCAGAGTTATGATATTTTTCTTCCCAGGTCACAAGTGATGGAACCTTGCTGTCCTGTCCATGAACATCTGCCTGCCCATGGGAAGTGGTGAATGAATTCTTGTTTTGCCTTTTCTTTGCCTATTAAACTCTCTTTATCTCAACCCATGAGTTTTCTTACTTTGTTCCAATTCTTTTTCCCATCCCACCAGGGGAGGATGAACAAGCAACTGTGTAGGGCTGAGCTGCTGGCTGGAGTTAAACCATGGTACTCTGCTTCTCCACAAAAGGAAAAGTGACAAATGCTTTACATACTGCAATTTCCACCCAGATCATAAATCCAACATTTCAGAGAAATGGTCCCTAAAAGCATTGCTACAGGAGGTTTATATCATCACGTGTTCAGCCAGGTTGTGCTGGAGATTTCATACAGCTAGGCTGTGTCTGTGAGAAAGGAGACAGCTCATTTACTCCATTCCTGAAGCTTTCTCTTCCTTGCTACCATACAGCCTACAGGTCTCCTGCTCTCTTTTAGCACCATCCACATGCCCATATTCAGCCAGCCCCTCTGTTTACTTTTCTACTGCTGGAGCTGGGATTACCCTCACTGGGAGGCTGTATGGATCAGCTGCTTCCCATTGTGATCTGCTTCATTAGTAAAGCTTTTTTTGGGAGTCTGTTTTCAAGATGACATGTGGGAAATGCACACCACCTCCAGTAATGTGAATTAATAGCAATTGAGGTGTATGAGAGATTCCCTGTGAGCTGCTCTGCAAAAACAGTCCTGCAGCACATGTCAGGAGTCATTAACACATCAGCTGCACCACATCCAACACTCTGGAAAATATTTAGGAGGGACTAATCCCTCCAGTGGCAGAGCTCTGTTGGCCTTTGGCAGAGTTACATCATGGGTGAATTTAGCCTCCATTGTCCAACATCAGACAGACTTGGCACCACAGGAATCATGATGACAATAGCAGATGAGCTTGACACGCCTGAGTATCACTTGTTCCCATCCTACTGTCAGTTCAGAGGGAGTTCCTGAGCCCACTCAGTTATCAGACCATGTTCAGAAAACTGAAGTCAGCACAGGGAGCACACACGGGCTGCATCCTGGCATAACCCTTCAGGCAGCCTAGCAAATTTTCTGTCTTCTAATTACATACATCATTTCTGATGACAGCTTCATGAAATGAAAAGTTTTTTTTATTTTCACTCAAGAGTCACTAAATGGGATCACTGCTATAGTTCACTGTGATTTGGCATACAAGGACAGGAATTGTGGAACAAAAGAAGAGAGCAGGCTGTCATTTCACAATGCAGGCACAGGATATATTCAACTTCAATAATTTGTGCTTGCATTTATGGTGTTTTGGCAAGAGTTTTGGTGGACTGCAAGAGGAGGTTTGCTGCCTTTATCACAGAATGGAACACCAATTTGGGTGTTATTCACAGTCCTGTTAAGGGGTGACCGTCAGCCAGTCATTTAATCTCACTTCACCTCTGAGCATCACTCCTCCTTTCCACCACCTTTTTATCTGACAGGCTGTCTTTCTTTTTCTGCTTGTAAAGAACTTGGTGTGGTCTCAGCTGGGGCCACCAAGTGTGTCAGTGATCTGACAGAGTGCACAGCAAGCTCCTCTGATTTGGAAGCACTGGTGGGGTGTTTGTCTCATGTAGGAGCCAGGATCCCAGGGCACTATCTTTGTGTGAAAACAAGAGAGTTTGCAAATCTATTTGGATGACTTCACACGGGAAATGCACAGAAGTCAGCATTAAAAGGACAGGAGAAATGAACAGAACTTGCTGTACTCCACTCCAGGAACAAATTGTCAGAAGTCTGCAATTAAACTTGCAGCAGGAAGCCTTCTGGGGTAGAGTTGTTTTCTGTATCAAGTACTTGACAGTTAAAATTGAAGTTTGTTGAACTTTGCTACATAAATATACATGTGTTTCTTTTAACTGATGAGTCATACAGTCAGTTTTACTTATTTCTGTGAGATGAAGCTTTAAGAAATTATTTAAAAAGCAGAAGTGTGGCCACTGATGATGCTAAACATACCTGTCTACAAGGAAACTCAACAAAATATTTGGGAAGAAATGCATTTTACATGTGGATGGTGTTTATTAATTTTATGGCAATGTAACGTGACCAGCATAGCCTTACATTTTTAGAAATTAATTATGCTATTTTAAAGGCAGCTGGTCCTCACATTAAGCAAATGAAAAATACAACATACAAATGCTTGAGCTCTCCTCAGGGTGTTGTACTCCAGTGTGGGCAGCAAGTCCCTTAATGAGTTTTTATCATTGCCAATCTCAAGTCCCTGTGCTATTTGCAGTCTGAAAAATCCTATCCATGTGTAAAACAAAGATTTTTTTTTTTGTTTTTCTTTTTTTCTGGTATGAATCTTTTTTGCATGTCTGCTATCAAATCCTGAAAACCTCTCCAAATTTTTGATAAACTTCTTCTCAGTTGCAGCATGGGATCACTGGTCAAAAGTGATTGACTTTTGACCCAGAAGAACAGGTTGATCATACCATGTGTCTGGGACATGAAGGGCATCTTGTAAGCTTCAGCTCTCCCAAAGTCAGACTTTTATTTAGTGCTTCTTTTTTTTTTTTAAGAGAGATTAAATTCAGGTCATTCCATCCAGTCTGAGGAAAGGGTCCCAGTCCCAAGATTATTGATTATTCTGGTGATCTGTCTCTCATTTTTCATTACAAACTCTGGATGTTAGTTTTATCCCTGATGGGAGATTATTAATGAAAAAGCATTTTAGTTCATCAGAATTTATAGGATGGAAATATAGTTGAGATGCTGACCCTAAATTTTTTACTACTGAGTTCAAACATTGTAATATTTGTAACAAAATATATTTGCTGGAAATAAATCCTGCAAAATACAAGCTTCCATGTCTCCATAGCTCCCAGTTATACTGCAAGTCAACCAGAATACTGTTGCATGCCCAGAGGATGCCCAAGGATCTGTCAAACCTTAAAATAGTTCCTAAACAAAGAGATTTCAGTTTCTGTAGACGGAAGAAACATACCATTGGAATTACCAAAATACCAGATACTAATTCTCAACCAATACCTACCCACAATCTCAAAAGCAGAAAAATTAAAATGCAGCCTGAATTAATAATGCCTACAATGTATGAAAAGCAAAATTGCTTTCAACATGAGGCCTAAGAGCATCTTTCAAGGATAAAACTGTATCATGTTTGTCTAGAACATCTTGATATGAGGGTGTAAACTTCTGGAGAGTCTGCTTCACAGCTTGACATAATGTTGATTGGCCTGATGATTGGCCTGTGAGAATGAGAATTAGAATTAATATTTGAACATTAATTGCTTGTGAGAGAAAAGCAGCTGGGCAGATCATGCTCAAGATGCATGGCTAGGACTGCTGGGATGGGACAAGCCTTGCCAAGGGAATAAGACCTCAAGGCTTCAGATGAATGTCATTCTTGGGAGCTTCTTAAGTGAGAAGACCTATTTAATGAGATATCCGGGGTCAGAGCTGAAGGATGGAGTCAGGTGAGAATGAAGGCAGGCAACAGCAGAGATTTTGCACCACACCACAACACTTATGGGTAAACTTTTTATTATCCAAAGGACTGAGTTGCTCTGTGGCAACCACAACCATAGAGGAGACTGGAAAGCAACCTCCTTTCCTGGCATTTCAGGCTGCAGCGCTAGACAACTGGTGTCATAGAAACGTAAAATAGGAGACTTTGACAGGGTTTGTGTCTTGCTTGCATTATGACTATGTTTTTATTCATTTAGCCAAATTGCCTACTTAGCTGTGGGATTTTCCACAATGTCTCTGAGAAAGCTGCACAACAGACACAAGGACCAACCAACCCAAATCAAGATGCACTGTCCTTAGAGCAAAGGCCTACAATGCCAGCCTTTATAATATCATTGTGCTAGAGAAACACAAGCAACACTCAGTAGAGTAAGGAGTTTTTCTGTCTTTCTTCCTTTAGAAGAAAACAACACTATTGGAAGAAAGCTGTTAACACAGAAGAACACGGAACAAAATCTAATCTCTGATGTAATTTCAGGAGAATTTCTCTAGAGATTTCTCTGTTTTATATACTTATTCTGGAGGGAAAAACTTCAGCGAGAACATTTGTATCCAGAGATGACATTCTTTGCTGAAACAGCCCTAGGTTTAGGTATCAGCATCCCTGCAACTGCAACTTCAACAGTGCTAAGAAGACTTATGTTTATAAATACAAATGTATACACATAAATACATATTTTACCCATGTATTTTTCAAATAAAGAAGAAAGATTTCCCACATACACAGTGGAAGATCCAGGGAATTCAGGCTTTTCATGGCGGCTGCTTTTAGTTATCCCTGTCATACCTTTGAAGGTATTGGCTTCATCCTGAGATTGGTGAAACCACGAATATTTTTATAAGTTGGAAAAAACTTTCTTCTACTGAATTTTAAAAATAGCTCATGCTCCCTATCATTTATATGGGAATGAGCTGGAGGTTCACATTTTGACGGTCACAGAGGATCCATGTTACACTTTGTGGGCAGATATGGGATCAGCTATAAGCACAATGCACCCAGCAATTTTCTCATCTGCTGCCCATGTGCCATGTACATCACCCATCAGCTAGGCTGGGCCACTCCTGAGCTCTTCTACATGTGAATTTGGGATACCCTTCAAAAGCATCCAGCAGCCTATGAAATGCTGCATTACTGCATCATCTCAGGTAAGTTTTTCAAAATCTGCATCTGTCACCTATAAAACTGAGACAGAAGAGCTTGTTTTCTCCATTTTGGATGTTTGCAGACTGGAGGATTTTTGAGACAGAGTTCATCTCAAGCCGTGGGATATATTTAAGACTGGCCAGGAAATGTTTTTCCTGCCCTCTGTGAAAATACGGTTCACAAATGTTTCCAATCTCTCACGCAAGCAAAACAAGCACCTCTGGAAGCAGAAGGAAACCTTGACCAGCAGAACAACCTCGAGGCACTGCTACAGCAGATGACACAAACGTCAGATGAGAAATTCTTCCTCATGGGAAGATAATTTCTTCTTTTGGAGAGTTCAGTACGGGGTGTGTTAGTTACCAATGCTTCCTGCTCCTTCTGCTCCACCTAACAAAGAAACCTCACATTGTAGCACTCTGAGCTTTCACCATTCATACGCCACTCTTCCCTTCAAACCTTGGAGAAAATTCATTTAATAGGAAGACTCATGATTTTTGCTCCGTTACGTTTCAGAAGCAGCAAGGAGGAGAAAGATGCAGAAGCCACAAGCATAAGGAACTTCATGATGCAGGTTTCCCCCTTCTGTTTATCTCACTAATACCTGAGTATAGGATGTTGCTTGCTTCTCTTCCCTGGAAGAAAAATACACATATGGAAAATCAATAAAGAAACAAGCTTCTAGCAGGACTCACCCCAAGCTAGTCAACAAAAGAAAGACTCCTGGCTCTAGCAGTCATGCTTTCTTAGTGTGTTGTATATTTTTGATTAAATTTCATCTGTACTGGGCTGTAACACCTATACTATTCCCAGTTTCTGTGTAGTAATGATGGGACCTTGGCAGAAACAGTATTAGGGGAACAGTGGTGGACACATCAAAGGAGCATGATAAACTTAATTTTATTGAATATATTTCTCCAGCAGGATTTATTTGCCTCTCCCGGGCCTGTAATTCACCTGAAATGAAAAATCAGACATTCCTGATGTTTTGTGAACTCAGACTCTAATCCGATTTTCAAGTTTTTTATCAAATTTTAACTACTCAAGAGTGACTGAATAATATTGGTTTTACTTGGTCCTTCTCCCCATCTCTAAGAAGAGCACTTGTGATCCACAGAGGTATAAAATAATCCTTTTTTTTTTTCCTCTAAAAGAAAAAAAGTTATCTGCAGCACAAGTTATCCATCTGTATTTTATAAGAGCAAAGAGACAAAACCAAGATTTCCAGCCAAAATCAACAACCTTGAAAAATACAGTTCTGTTCACCACCTTAGTCATCCTGCATGTTGCCCATTTGACTGGATTTTTAGCAAAACAAAGAATTAAAAAGAATAGTGTGTGTCATGTTAGGATCTGTAAGGGAAAGTCTGTAAGGGAAGCCACAGAAAAAATGACTCACACACTGGGAAGAATTCCACCTGTTCCCATCCAAATTATGTTTCCCTGTCAGGCTGGAGGCAGCTGATGCACTGATTCCCATGGGAATATTTTCATCCTGAACAAAATACACTTTTAAAGCCACTTCCTGAGTTTGTCCTGTTTATTGTTTGCAGTATGTGCTGCCCTCTAACCAGCACAGAGCCTGGTACTGCCTGAGCCCTTCTGCACCCCCAGACTTCAGCGCTGCTCCCAGTTTTTAAGGAAATTAAAGGTAACTCATGTAAGAAAGGTGTTGCTATCTTCAGGACTGGGAAAGCCATTAAAGAAGTCCCCATGTGAAAAGGGAGAGAGAAACAGGAGTAACGGGAAATGGATTTGCTTGCAGAGATATGCTAAAGAGCTTTGAATTCCAAACAAAACCATACCATATAAAAATAGGCTCACAAGTTATCTACAGTAATGGTCTAAAATTCACTACCTAGACATGCTTCATGAATGTTTCCTCAATAATTGAGAATTGATTATTAAAAAGTTAGTTGATTATCTGTAGAAGAATACATCAGTAATTAAAAATCACACCACCACTGCATCCCAGTTCCCACTACAGGCAGCTCTTCCTATGCTACAAGGCCACAAAAATAAATGGAGATAGGGACTGACCATAAGCAGGCAGATTTTATAGGCACCTTTTCAAGCTATTCCTCCAAATGCCTCAGAATCACAAATCTGTGGCTAAGACAGCCTTGAACACAGGGAGCCAATAAAGTTGCTCCATTGCATTCCTTTGTTGGTGTCTGGGTCATGGTGAGGAATGGTAGCAGCAACATGTTCCTGCGTCACCCTTGATGGCAAGTGAGAGAATTGGGCATGAAGCTGGAATTTGTGGACACGCCTGCACAGACTCATACAGGCAGATGTGAGCATGCCTTGCTGTGCTCTGAACTAGCCAAGTATCAATAAGATGGATGTGATTTGATTGTGCCAGATCTGTATCCATCTCTATGGATTTCTGTGATTATCTTCAGACGTCTAGTTTTGATATTACCACCAATTTGTCTGTGACTGCACAGTCAGAATTTCAGACTTACTTTAAAAATGCAAAACTGAAGACCATTTTATATTTTTGGATAATTCAGAATAGTGCTATTCTACAATTCCTCCATTTGCTGTTGATGAAAGGAAGACATTTCACTGGTTCAGTCCTAACAACTGGAATACTGCAGAATGTTCCTATACAGCTGGTTTTCAAATAAAATTAATAGCCTTTAAAAGTGGATCCAATGAACCTCTGGCTTAAAGTCATGAATCTTTGTGTAACATATTCATAGCATAGATTTGAGCCAGATGTTTCGCATTTCTCATGCCTGAGTCATGAGCTGAATGTCAGACTATTGACCCACGTTTTGGAGTGAATACGTCAAGAAATCCTTTGCGGTAACTGTAGTTTCCTGTCAGATGGAAAAATGTTGGAAACTCTTTCTCATGAACTTCTATCCCTCACTGGCTCTATTTCCTGTCCAAGACCTTTCTAAGTGGGTTGGCATGGTGACAAGCTTTATCTAATATGCAATCACTGATTAGGGGAAAAGGGAATGTCAGTGGCAGTTTAGACAAACTATAAGGCAACTTCTTTCCTAACTCACTTTTTTAGGCATGTGGTGAAAGAATCTAATTGCAATTTGTGTATCATTCAGGCTAGTGTCCTCAGAGCAGTTATTAGCTGAGATTTCATTTGTATTTGGCAATACTTGCATCTCAGATGTACTTGAGCAGATAAGGTTTTGTAGTGGTAAATAAGAAAAAACAGTATTATTCTCTGTAAACACAAACACTCTGACTGTGCACATACAACTCTCGTCCTCTCTTAAGATGTACTTAGAAGCTGTTCACACCATGTGTCTGTCCCCTCCCGTTCACCATATAGCAAGTTGCTTTTATAAATTCACACGGATGAATTTCATTACTGTACAAACTGTGAGCTCATGTAGTGACAAGACCGTTTAAATCCCTTAACAGGCTTGGTCTAGCTCTGATCTTAGTTCCAGCTTGCAAAAGACACCAAACAGTTTTGCAGTTAGAAAGACAAGACATGACAGACAGCATGGAAAGATCAGATTAAATACTAGGAAAAAATTATTTACTGTGAGGGTGGTGAGGCACTGGCACGTGTTTCCCAGAGAGGTTGTGGATGCCTCATCCCTGGAAATGTTCAAGGCCAGGTTGCATGTGGCTCTGAGCAACCTGGTCCAATGGAAACTGTCCCTGCCCATGGCAGGGTGATTGGAACTAGATGGTCTTTAAGGTCCCTTCCAACCCAAACCATTCTATGATTCTATGATGTTCAGGAAGAAAGAACTCTTCAAGTATCTGAGCTTGACCAATCCTTTGCTGGTGTAGAGCCAAATATCAGAACTTTCATCCACTAATTTCTCTTGTCTCCAAAAACATGATGGTGAGCAGGAAGGTGAAGTAGAAGAACAGAAGAAAAGTTGAAAACCTCCAATAGCTCTGCCCAGGTGTTCAGGACATAATGCAATCATATCTTTTCTAAAATTTGTCACATGGCATTTGTCAACAAAGCAAAAATTATCATAGAATCATACAATAGCTTGGGTTGACAAGAACCTGTAAAGGCCAAGCCCCTCACCATAGGCAGGGACATCTTCAACTAGATCAGGTTACTCAGAGCCTTGTCCAACTTGACCTTGAATGTTTCCAGGGATGGGGCATCCACCACCAAATCTAGGCACCACCCCCAACATAAAAATTTTATTCTGTATGTCTAGACTCAACCCACCCTCTTTTAATTTAAAACCCTTACTCTTTGTCCTGTTGCATCGGGGTCTGCTAAAACATCTTTCCCCATCTTTCCTATACACTCTCTGGAAGTACTGGAAGGCCATCATATAGTCTCCCTGGAACCTTCTCCAGGCAGTAATGACGTGTTTTTCTGTGCAAGGGGTATAACTGCACGTAGAGGCTCTGTAGCAGCACCCCAGCTGTGGCTGTCGCTGCAGGGCTGGCAGCAGGGGACATCTAGTGGTGTTTAGCTGTAAATATAAGAATAAACAGAAGCCTGTGCGTCGTTCTCCTGGTTCCAGAGTAAGGTTGCCCAAGTGCTGCAGAAGCAGCTGTGTGCTTTCAGGAAGCATTTGTACTCCTGCTCTTTGCAACTCCACAACATACATCTGCATTGCACGGAAGTGAGGTATTTATGCGCGCAGGCTCGAGGTGCCAGTTATAATTTGTATACTTAGGTATACGTGGAGGAGGAAATCTACTACAAAATTGTCTTTTAATGAAGCTACGAACTAAGCTGATCAAAAAGATCACTTGTAGATTTTTCTTACAAAAATTACAATGCTGAGGTGTATCATAAAAACCTGAACTAAAACTAAATAGCTGCTAACAAGACATAAAATTATGTTACCCCTTGGGATGAGACACTGCTGCAAAAATTCAGTGTCGCACTCCCAGCAACATCACTATCACTTGCCTGTGAGTCACTTTATTAGCCTCTCCATGTGAGAGTGCAAGACTTACTCTAAATCCATACAGAGAAAGCTTCACATAATGCCTTTGTCATATATCTGGAGAAGAATGACTCATTTTATTTGTTTACTTCTTTATTTAAAAATTTCTTTGAAAATGGAAGTGAGGAGGGCCACTAAAAAGGCTGCTTTTTTTTTTTTTTTTCCAGCTGTGTAAAGCATACCTTTGGGACGGATTTTCAACACAGTACCCCTTTGGCCCTGATCCAGAAAAGCACAGGAGTCTGAGGCTGAAGTTAAACAGGTACTTACATGCTTTGCTGAACTAGAGCCAGAATGCTGAGTACTTTGCACAGCCAAATCTCCAGTACAAAAATAACACAAAAAAGTCACCAGAAGTTCCAGCTGTGTTCTGAGAATTTATTTGTACACTCCTGGGAAATAAATTTGAGTGCTGATCAGAAACCAATCAATAGGTTGAAATCAAATGCATGTGGCAGACTCTTTGGTGATGTTAATGTTGTGAGCATGTTGTCAGTTTCCAGCCCAGTAGAGTTTTTTAAATTATCCTGTTCCAGAAACCAAAACAATTTGACACTTGATTGCCCAAATTGATAAAACTCACATAAAAACATTTTTCTTGAAGTCACTGCTTTTCCTTTTGTTTGTTATTCTTGAAAAAGAAAGAAAAAAAGCATCCAATTCAAGTTGCATATTCCAGTGCTGGCTCCTGGATATTATAAGCAGTACTTTGTTTGGACTGAAATATTGATTTACAATACTAGGAGAATGCCGTATCCAAATAAAAGAAAGTGCCAAACATCAGGATACCCTAACCCAAAAATTTAAGTTATGTGAATGATGTTCTACCAGACCATCCCTCTCTTTTTTCATCTGATGCCCAGAATTTCTTGCCCTCCCATCATGAATCATTTTGAAGAGTTTGGCTCTGTCTTTCTGACTACCTCCTCATAGATATGGAAAGGCTGATACTAGGCACTCCCAAAAAGTACTTTTCTCTGGGCTGATCAAGCCTGTTTTCATCTGCCTCTGCTCACACATGTGCTCCATGTCCCTGATGATTTTAGTGGCCTTCCAGCTGACTTGCCCAAGTTCATCACTCTTTCTTTTACTGAGGGCCCAAAAACTGGTCACATTACAATATTCCATGTGTGGTCTAACAAGTGATTCGTAGAAAGGAATAATAATCCCTTCCCTCCAGTATCAGCTACATTCCTGTTAGTATAGTGCAATACCCTGCTAGTTTTCATTGCTGCCAGGGCACACCACCAACTTCCATCTGCGTTGTTGTCTACCAAGGCCTCCTAGGACCTTTTCAGCAGAGCTGTTCCCCAGACTGTCATGTCCAGCCTGCATCACTGTGATGAGTTCTTCCTTCCATGGGGCAGGACTTTGCAGCTTTGTTCAATTTCAAAGGGTTCCTGTTGACCCATTCCTCTGAATGACAGTCCTGTTCTCAAGCATGCCAACTACTCTTCCCCTCCTGTGGTTTGGTGTACCTGCAATGTTGATAGGATACACTCTCTCTTATCTTCCAGGCCATTGATAGAGATTTTTAAAAAGATATATGCCAGGACAAAGATCTGGCTATCTTCTTTTGTAGCCAGCTTTCAGGAAGAGTACAAACCCTTCCCTAAGACTATTTGAAACTGACAGCCCAGCTTGTTATTGAGCCTCACACAGTAATCCACTGAGTCAGACCTTAACCCAGCTTGAAAAGAAGGATGCTGTGATTGTGTCATAAGTCTTGATGAAGTCAAGGTAGACAACACCACCATTATTTCTTCATCCTCAGACTCAGCTACATCATCTTAGAAGTTAAAAATGGTATGACACTAGGCAAATCCATAAAATAGATATAACTTTTCTTTACTATCTTGCTCCAACATTGAGTCACTTAGATGAACAAAGTACTATTGGAACATTCTGAGTTCATCTTTTACCTGTTATGAACTTAGTACACGAACAAAGAGCTGACACAATGTCAATTTTTGTAGTGAGTGAGGCAATTTATTTCACTTAGAAGACCACTCTGGAGATTCTGAAGCATGGCTGCAGTATCTTCAACTGAACGTTTCTATCTCTGTATCTCATCAGTGATGCTTTTTGACAGACCTAATATCATGTGATTAGAGACATTCATTCCATAGTTTTCTTTCCTCTTTAGTTCTTGAAATAAAAACTGTGCCCTTGTTAACAGAAGGGTGGGCTGAATAAACAAGATATGTTCCGGGCTGGAAATTTTGAAACAAAATCATAGAATGGCTTGGGTTGGAAGGGACCTTAAAGATCATCTGCTTCCAACACCTCTGTCATGAGCAGGAACACCTTACTCTAGACCATGCAGATTAAAATCCCATCCAACCTGGACCTGAAAACCTCCATGGATGGGCAATCCACAACTTCTCTAGACAACGTGTTCCAGTGTCTTACTGGAAAATGGGGAAAAAAAATAGAAAAATAGAAAGCATAGCAATGAAAGAGGGGACGGGAAAAAAAGAAAAAAAGAAAAAAAGAAAAACACTAAAAGAGTTGTTCTCATTCTTGTTGGTAAATACCCAGCAGCTCGGCGGCAGGGCAGGGCACCCCTCGGGCTCAGCAGAGCCCGGCGCAGCCCGGCGGGCGGGGTTCAGGACCACGGCCAGCGCCCGTCGCGTCCCGGGTGGGGCTGGAGGACGCTGAGCTGCGGGGATCCCCTCTCGGCAATAGGGGAAACACCTCCTCGGCCTCTTCCGCAAAGTCCACACAGCCCTGGCTTTTTAGGAACAGACGGGAGGGACTTAAGTGTGTCCGTGGGCCTGGGCTGCACTTTCCCTGCAGGGGTGGAAGTGTTAGCTTTTAAGCATTAGCACATGGACCAGCTGCAAAGAGAAATGTTTGTCCTTCTCTGTCCCCAGTGATTTCTTGGCTTGGATTGAAAGTTCCTGAAAAAATATTTGGAAATGACAGGTTACTTTGCTATGATACTTCAGTCTTTTTCCTCCAATTTAGCTGACAGAGGCTTACAATGGCTTGCAGTGTTTTCTCTGAAGAAAAAAGTGTCCATGAGAAAAGCAGTGGTGGACTCTTGAAGATGTAATCATAAATAGATGTTAGGAATTCATGACATCCCAGTGCATTCCATGCTATTAAATGTGAGAATAGAAAGGGGAAAAAGAAAGGTCTGCAACATGGGGGACATTAAGACCCATGACTTTATTACTTTTTTTTTGCTGTATTAAATTCACACGTGTGGAGTCCTTTCTAGTTGTGTTCCATTTGATGGTGGCTATCAGGTCTCAGATCCAGTTGCCCACTGGCTTCTTCCATGCCTACAAGTGATGGTTTCTTTCACGTAATTTCTCAAGAAATTAAGCTTCTTGTTTTTACGTGGCTACCACTTGGAAAGCTGGTAAATCCTGCCCTGCTAGTTACTCGTAGAGCTTGAGTGTCCTTTCTGTCTTTCCGAAACTCTATGAAAACCAACAGGACTAGTGCCATGGGTTAATACAGGGTCTTCATTCCTGAACCCCTTCACAGACCTCCTTGTGGAGACATGTCTTGCTCTTGCAAAGACTTATCCATCCATCAGCTTTTGGAGAGCGCCAGAAATGAATGCAGCACATTTTCATCCTTCCTGTGCTATTACAGCCTGTCTCACCTTTCCCGACACCCTGTCTTTGCAGGGAGCACTCACTTCCCTCCATCAGCACAGCTGCTCGCCAGCTCTAGAGCTCTAAGAGACCTCGCAGCCCCGGGGAGCCTGGGGCAGGGGGAGCAGCGGGATGTGACTGCCCTTACCTCATCACACGAACCAGGGACTGCAGGGAACAGGTGAAAAAATATCCCTCCCTCCTCCTTGCGAGCCGAATGGCAGCGAGGACCTGCTGCTGCCCTTCCCCCGGGGGCTGGAGATGACAGCCCACCCATCACCCTTTGCCTGAGGGACGGGAGTGGGGACACCCTCGCATCCTCCCCATAGCAGCAGGAACGACAACACCCCCACGGCTGGGGGGGCACGGGGAGGGAGGTACGACTCCCACGCCAGAGCCTCGACAACGTGGGGACACACACACACGCATCTTCCCCGGCCGCCGCAGCTCCGCCCTGCCCTCGGGTCCCTGCCGCGCTCCCGCCGCCGCCCCCTTTGCTGCTGCTGCTGCTGCTGCGGGCGCGGAGGGTGAGTGCGTGGGACTGCACGGACTGCATCCCACGGGAACGGGGGCTGGAGGGCAGGGACGGGGCGGTGCGGCCTCTCCCGCAGCTCGGGACGCTGCCGGGAGGGAGGAGTCGTGCAGGTGCGATTAGAGAAGGTTAAAACAGTGCAATGGACGGAATAATTAATGGACTTGGGG
>VZTJ01005553.1:1347592-1426511 GCA_013397795.1 Orthonyx spaldingii
CTTTCCTTTCCTTTCCTTTCCTTTCCTTTCCTTTCCTTTCCTTTCCTTTCCTTTCCTTTCCTTTCCTTTCCTTTCCTTTCCTTTCCTTTCCTTTCCTTTCCTTTCCTGCCTCTTCTGCTGGAGTAGCCTGAAAGAGAAATTTGGGTGGGAGCAAATAAATTTTAATTTGGACATTTGGTTTGGAAATGGTCATGTGTTCTTTGGCAAAGGCTCAATGCCTGACATTGGTTCTCCCTTTTCACTGTTTGGGCTCTGCCATACATAAATCAGGCATTTATACCCTGCAGTTATACATGAGTGTAAGAGCAGGTGCTTCCAGCTGGCCCCTGCTGCCCTCCCTCCATGCTCCTTCCCTACAGTCAGTATGGGAAGCTGCCAGGGATAAGGTGATGAGGACATACACAGCATGAGGTGAACCTGCCCTGGCTCCCAAACCAACCCTGGCCTCTTAAGCCAGCAGCCAGGACATAAACACAGCAGGCGTGCTAACAGCTCAGTGCAATTCACTTAATAAACCAAGTGGAAGAGAAGATCACTTTATATCCTTACTGTTCTCTCTCATGCCTATTCTAAGAAAGCAGAATTTTGTGGGTTTTGTATCAATGGATCATTGTGGTTTGAGTAGGAAGAAATCAAGTGACATGCTTTGGAAAATGTTTATAGAAAGTGGTAAATAGAGAACAACCATTTGGACCCTGTGTCAGAGACACACATCCTTTCTTGATGCTGTATGCACTGCTTGGATTATTAAACTGGCTGAGGGAATGGTACAGAGTTGTTGGTGCACCATGAGCCCTTCCACAGGGCTTGCACCTACAGCTCAAGTGCTGTCAGTACTAGATCATCAGAGAGCTGAAATTTAGAGCATCTGTTAGAGAAAACACCACCGTCAAGCGCTACTCACAAAATAATTTGCTACATTGAAATAAATCCTTTTCTGGAATAATTTGTTCTGGAGGTGGTTGAGGCTCCACTCATGCAGGGAATCAGAGTCCCAGTTATTGTATGCTGATCTGGCAGCAGGTTAAAGGGTCTTATTATTTAAGAAAGAAAATCCTGTACATACTTTATTATAAACTTCTCTTTATTATAAAATTCACTTTTTTGACAAGGAGTTAAAGAGTTCAGGATGCTGCAGTTCATTCTAATGTAGCAGATCTGAGCAGAGCAGACTGCACTGGCTTCCTATAATCTTCTAAATCTGTGATGACATGTTCAGTGATTTCACTGGGGCCAGGATTTTGCCCTACTATGTTAACTGGATGTCTCTTTCCAGACATATGAGTTGAAAATACAGTTTGAAAATACAGAGGATAATTCAGTGGTATTTCCACACTGCCCAAGAAAGCACTGAGCAGAAATGGCACTAGTCCATCCACAGAGAGAGTTTAGCTGCCCAGGACAAGGCTGCTTAGCTCAGTTACAGCATCAGAGTGACAGAGCTGGGCTGATCCTGGTGCCAGGGCCAAACTGACTATGCTGCCCTCCATGACACACAGAGGTTTACTCCGCTCAATTTTATAATAAAAGCTTTTTTTATTTAAAAAACATTTGCTCACCTATTTGCATGACTCATAGAAATAACTTTTTGTATTTATGTATTATGTAATCTATATGTAATGAACTAGTTGGTTTATTCTGGATGAGGACAGTACTCTGTGAGCCATAAAAACAATGAGTTTTAGCATCATGGAATCTTTTAGGTTGGAAAAAAATTTAAGATAATTACATTCAACTCTTAATCCAGCATTGCCAAGTCCATCAGCAAACTATGTCCCTAAATGCCACATCTACACATCTTTTAAATACCTCCAGGAATGGTGACTTCATCACTTCCCTGGGCAGTCTGTTTCAGTGCTTGACTACCCTTTCCATGAAGAAATTTTTCCTAATATCCAACCCTGGTGTATCTTGAGGCCATTTCGTCTTGTCCTATCACTTGTTGCATGGAAGAAGAGATCAACTCTGACCTGACTACACCCTCCTTTCAGGGGTTGTAGAGAGTGATAAGGTCACCCCTGAGCCTCCTTTTCTCCAGGTGAAACACCCCCAGCTCCCTCAGCTGCTCCTCATCAGACCTGTGCTCCAGACCCCATCCAGTTCTGTTGCCCTTTCCTGGACATGCTCCAGCCCCTCAATGTCTTTCTTGTAGTGAAGGGTCCAGAACTGAACACAGGATTTGAGGTGTAGCCTAACCAGTGCTGAGTACAGGACTGTCACTGCCCTGGTCCTGTTGGCCACACTATTACTGATGCAGGACAGGATGCTTTTGCCAGGATAAGCCAGGATGCTCTTTCCTTGCATCTCAAGGCTGGGTGCTAGCATCTTAAAAATGGAAGAATTTCTGACATCCAGTCATTTGCTGAAGGGCATCTCAGAAACAAGGATCTCTTATTGCTTACAATCCATATTTTTGGCTTTCCAAGGTATTTTAAAAGTACCTTGAGTCAATCCTTAGTTGGTCTGACTCATGCAAATCAGACTCAGGTAAGTGAGCTGAGAGTGTAAAATCTTCTATCCCTATGTATAGACCATCTCAGCTGTCACAATATTTTATGTGTGATTTGTAACCCACAACACTCCTTGCAATGAAAGAACTGCCCTGTGAGAGTCTTGATACCTCATTTTCCTCAGTGATATGTCCAAGGTCATATTAGAAGTTTGTGGAATATAAGGGTACACCAACAATCCTGAATAAAGGAGGACCAGAATTCAGGCTGAAGCACTGAGCACTTGGTCAGCCACATTGCTTAGCTGGTAGTCCTGTCCCTGTGTTATCCTTGCTTTTCAAACATGTCTTCTAAGCTGCCACTTACTATGAAAAAGAATTGCAGCAGTATATCTTGATTTCATCACAGAGATATGTTTGATAGTTATTTTGATGACCACTGTAGACTCAGAAGTAAATTCAGCATTTTAAAAAACTATTAAATTTTTTAAAATTATGACAAGATAGCAGAAATTTTGGTAAAATACAGCAGATTAATTACATAAAGTTATCTTTTATGTTCCTTGTATATTTAAAGAAAAAAATCATTCAGATTCAGCCACAGGTGTATGATCCTCTTCAGTTTGATTTCAGGGGAGGGAGGAAGAATCTCTTTTTGGATAAAGAAGCTATCAAATAAACAAAATACTGGGCTAGGGAAAAAAAAGGTCTGAGTAAAAAAAGAAACCATGTTCTAGCAGATGACTTGTTTGACTGGGAAGAAACCTAACTGAACAGATATAAGACAGCATTAGAGACTGCAGCTGAAAAAGCAAATTTACAACAAATGACCTTACACAGATTAACTTGAGATAACTGCAAAGCCTCTGATCACCCTCAGCCTGCCTTACTGTTTATTTATAATTTCTAACCTCCAACAAGTACTTACTGGGAATCTCTGCTTCATCAGAGTCATCAGATTTAGATTCTCATCCTAAATCCAAAACACAGAACTATGCCAGGTACTAGGAAGAAAATTAACTCTATCCCAGCTGAACCCAGGACAGTGAGATGAATACATAGGCCCATGCAAGCTCCAGACAGTGGACAGCCACAATCAAAATGGTCATAACATGAGCAACACAGCAGCAGATGTTTCTAGAAATGCTCACTGTGAGAATAGCACTGTTCAGAAATGTTGCTTCCATTGATTTCCTGTAGGAGCAAAGGGACCCTTTGCTTCATTATTTCAATCTTTCTTGGCACAGGTGCTTCTGGGGTCATACTTGACTTGCCATGGCTTTAATCCTGTTTGGCAAATTTTACTTTTCTAGCTGGAACTGGACCTGGAAATAATAGTTTAAAAGAAGAATGTGAAAGGAAATAGTTAGAAAAAAAGATCACTGGAAAAAGTGTATCTTTGTTTAGCATTTAGTAAATATGGTTGACAGATGTTAAGAATGACATATCGCAGCAGATGTTCTGTGTTTTAGGAAAAAGAAGCATCACAGCTATAGCACGACGAATCTATTTGTTAACCTTTCTGGCAGGTGCTGAAGGGAGGGCTTACATATAAAAACGTAATCTGCTGTAACTTTGGAGTATTTGGGGAAGGTTAATCATCCTGCAAACCTGTGTTAGATCCTCAGCTGACATAAAATGATGTAATTCCACTGTACTCAGTAAAATTAGGTTGATTTATGCCAACTAAGGACATCATACCTATTCCTGTATTTTATTTGTTTACCTAATTAGAATCAAGATCAGAACATAAGCACTGTTCAGCACTCCTTCAGGAGTTATTCCACTATTTTAATTCTTAGAAGAATGAAATTCCATAACTTTCATATCCTAGATTGAAATAATACAGAACTCTACAAAAATCTGATCAGAGAAGGACTTATTCTTGAGAGTCTTGGTTTGTAATTTGTATTCTTGGTCATCTGGGAATTAAAATTAATTATTAACAGCCTAAATGACTCCCCCTGAATATAAACCAAGATTCAGCTGGAGTATGTTTGATAGAATCAGGATGACAACTTTCCCTGGTCATGAAAAAAAATGAAAATTAAATAGTTAGTAATAATTTACAAATAATTATACATATCTAAATTCACTGGAAAATACTGTCCATTCCATCATTCACCACCAAGAAGAGGACCCCTAGAAACCCCTCCAAAGCAATAACTGCCTACTTGTTAATCTCACATACTTGAGAGATGAAAAGCTGGAAAACAGTCTTTTCAATTTCTGTTGAAATTTTCTGTTTGCTATTGTACATAACAGCAATGAACTCTCATGCCAGAAATTCCAAATTTATATTTGAAGTATAGTATCCACCACGAATCCTGATCTTATATCCTGCTGACTATGTCCATTTGTTGCAAATGAGTGGTTTAGGCCACTTAAAAAATCACCATCCAAAGGTATTAGCAAAAGTAGGTTTTAATATAAATCTGTGGAAGTGTGACTTAAGACAGTTCAATGGCAAGGGTCCCTGTATTTCTGATTGCATGGATGAAGCATACAAAGGAAAATGGGATCAGAACCAGTTTTGGATCATTTACACAGCAATCAGGGATGAAAAAAAGCGAGGGTGCAAAGAGTAAGAGTGCAGAAGGGTTTAGCAATAACAATGGTACTGGAGACTGTGAGTCAGGTGGGGAATGTTTTGGGGTTGTCAGGGGACAACTGGTTATTGCTGTTCTTGTCCTCCATTTAGCCAGGCATCTGTAGTACCTGATATGATTAAGGGACCCTTCACCACCCAGCTCCTTACACAAAGGCCAAGGCCTAACAGGAATCCCTGAGATCATAGAGCAGATCTGAGGAAGGGCAGGGGTATGCACCACCACAGTGTCTTGTTTATCATTTCCCTAACAATGTTTGTACCAAGATAATTTTATTCATTGGAAGTTTGGTTTAATGACACTCATACACTCTTCACTGTTGCACTAGAGATTACACTCCAAAACCAAGGCAGATAGGACACAGGATCTTTCTTCCAAGGTGCTTTTAAAAATCCCACTGGGCAGCTCCATGTTTCTTTGGGCATGCAGATATGCTAGGAAGTCTAAATCTTTAGATAAACAGGCTCATGGAAAGCTGAGCTGATTAAAATATTCTATTAGATATCTACTGTAATCCAGAGACCGGTAAGGGACTGGTCTTAATATAGAATATATAAAACATTGGTCTTAGATGACAAATAACTTGTGATTTTCCTGCTTCCTTTGGGAACCTATGACTCTAAGCTACCTCAGCAGAGTTAATTAATTTTTTCTGTAATTCATTGTAAAGTTTCCTGTACATAACTTCATCCTATTACTCATAGTCTTACCTCATGGCACATGGTCCCTCTGAAATTTGAAATTACATATTCTGTGTATGTAATACATACATTAGCTAGTTTCTATGTCCCCTAGCACTGCCATTAGATTACATTATATATGTGGCTAGATTTCAAAAATATTTTTAACATAACCATTATTGTGTCATTAATGTTTAATTAATGACTTGTTTACTCTCTACTTCTGGCAGTTTGTTACTGCCTTTTGTTGCTCGGTTGCAACCCACATGAGCAGTGTGTTAACCTGGACTGCTCACTGGGTCAGTGCTGCAACAAAGCTGCAATATAAATCTACACAAGTCTAAACAAACATATTGTTGTTTTATGCCACATTTAAAAGGGATAACTCAACCTCTACCCCTTCCTAGACTCCATCTGAGTCTTCTAGTATGAGATCATTACCTTTCCTCTTGCATGGCATTTCTTTCCTTCACACCTGTTTTAAATGTGAACCTGAAGCAGAGTCTTCATTGAAATGGAGTGAATAAGCTCTGCAGAGTTTTACGTTTGAAATGAAAGTGAAAAATAACAGAAAACAGCTATCAGTGCTTCAAACCCTCTATTTTGATATTGAGACACACACAGGAGACAGATTATTCTTTTCAGATAAGAGTGCAGAGGAGATAATATGCAAGAAATAAGCACTCTGAGTTACTCTGCAGACAGGGCTGGTGGAAAAGCAAGAGAGTTAAGAGAGTTAAGTGCATTATTTTTAGACCCACAGTTTAATGTGCAACCCTTATGACCAGCTGCTTGAGGGAAAAGGTAACTGATGCTGGCAGTCGGAGCATGCCCAGGTATCCTTCCTTTTTGTCCCTTTCATCAGCAACCCAGAGTAAAGTACCTTTTCATCTGTTCTTCCATTGCATCTTTGAAATTCTGCTATAACTATAAATACAGAGCATGTCCTGTTCCTGTCTCAGGCATTTTTGGTGCTCTGAACAATATGTTCTGGTTGAAGATATTCCTGTTCATTGCAGGAGTATTGGACTAGATGCCCTTTAAAGGTGCCTTCCAACCCACTGAATCACTATTCGATGATAATTCTTGCTACTGTTGTAAAAACCCTTTTTAGCTCCTGTACCTCTGCATTAGTAAGGATGGAATTTATCTCAATTTCAGGCAGCCCTGCTGCAGGTGTTTGTTTCTATGCTAGTCGTCTCACCTTATGGCACTTGCATCAGTTGTGTTAGAAACGTCCATCCCAGGATGAAGCGACTCCCACCTGGCAAAGCACCTGGCAAAAATATATCCCTGCTTGCCACCAGGATAAACTCACTGATTCATTCAATGTGTATCATATGCTGCTGAAGTTTGAAGGGGGACAGATGAAGTCTGAAAAGGACCAGATTAAGCCTGTTCAGAGAGCCATTTGTTTCTTTGGTTGCTGTTGCTGCTTTAATCAAACTGAGGTTCAAAGTCACTGATTTTCTCCAGTTAAATGAATTTTGTCCACTGCTGGAAATAGAGGACAGCTGCCTCTCATCTTCAAAAGGCTGAACTCCACATGAGCTCATCATTTTGCTTGTTCTTGGACACTATCATGACCATTCTGTTTGATATCGTGACACAGTGAAGTCTGTGGCAGTGGCTGTGCCCCCTGCCCCACTCCTTTTCATCATAATTGCATCCAGAAATAAGACCATGGTTTCACTGATGAATACTTCTACTGTAGTTCAATGATATTTTTACTGTTGAAACATATTTGTATGCCATAAGAGTCTGTCGGTCAGTTTGGTCTGACTCTCCACTACTTGAACCTTGTGTTATTTTCACTAAGATATTTCTGATTTGATTTGATTTTAAAATTCCCATTATCTTGAGCCTATGTGATCGAAAAACATGCAAGGAAAAATAATGCTTCCCTTTTACTCTGTTAAAAGAGCTAGCCAGTTTTGGTAAAGCCACACAGTGTAAGGGTTTTCATGGGGATGAGAAATGTGTGGTCCAGGCTTCCTGCTGTAAGGAATATATTTTGGGAGTTCTGTGGCTCTGAACCTGAGGTGTAGGGAAGAGGGAACTTGTAAGCCTGTAGAGCTAGAAACATGAATCACATACAAAAAATGTGATTAACTCACTTGGTGCTTAAATTTCTGAAGAACCTCTGCAGTTTTAATGCTATTGCTTGGTAACACTTCAATTTATCTTATACAAAATATGGTCCCAAAGTTGGTATTTGTTTTACCTGAACTTAGTAATCTAAAAATAGTAATCTAAAAATCTAGGCTGCTCTGTAACAGTTTTACACCCCTTTTAATTGCTAAAATGAGGCAGAAGAGTCAGTCCTGCCCAGGTGCTGGAGAACCCATTTCCGGTGGCTCTGGAATAGACAGAGAATCACATCTGGGGGAGCACAGTTTGTCCACAGAAAAATACAACAGAAAGGGAGTTTCTTCCTTGCTTATATTGAATGCTTTGAGGCATATGTTTACAAGGTCAGAATGGTAGAAAGAGGAAAAGAAACTTTATTAGTGAACTACTTTATGTGCTAGGTTAAGCAGAAAGATTATTATATGGAGTGGGTAATTGGAGAGGTTTGGCAATTTGAAACTAGACTGAACAGCTGAAAGTAGTCCTGAGGTCTGAATACTTACTTGGAAATTGGTGTGGTGGTATTTGCTCACTTTCCAACATACGGTGTGTGGTTTTGTAAAATTAATAGTAATTTACCTACAGCATCAGAGAGGAAAAGTAACACTGGAAGGAAAGAGAAGGCTTGAAAAACATCTTTAGGAAGTTTATGCACTGCAAAATTTCTTTTTGAGGCAATTCTTCATTCCTGGAGATAAAGAGCCAGAAATTAACACCTTTGTGTTGGAAGGAAAATAATGTCAAGTCTAGTAGCTATCAAATCCCTTCTGGTTGTCACAGAATCAATCATAGAACCATAGAATGGTTTGGGTTGGAAGGGACCTTAAAGACCATCTAGTTCCCAATCCCCCTGCCATGGGTAGGGACACCTTTCACTGGACTGGGTTGCTCAAAACTCTGTCCAACCTAGCCTTGAACACTTTCAGGGGTGGGGCATCCACAGCTTCTCAGGGCAACCTGTGCCAGTGCCTCATCACCTTCACAGTAAAAAATTTTTCCCTAATATCAAATCTAAACCTACTCTCCTTCCATTTGAAGTCATTCCCTCTTGCCCTGTCACTATACATCCTTGTGGAAAGTCCCTCTCCGTCTACTCTTGTATACCCTTTAGGTGCTGGAAGGTGCTAGAAGGCCTGGAAGGCTGCTATAATCTTATGATTGACTACTGCTACCCTTCTGTGTAGCCATGCATTTCACTCTCTTACTCCAGACTGATGCAAGCTAGTGCTGGAAGCTTGGATTAGGATTCCTCTGTTTGTCTTCAGTGCTCTTAGTTGGCATGTGGAGTCATACAAGCTGGAAAACCGGTCCTGACTTTCTATGTCCACAGGTTTATGCTCATACACAGGTTTATGAAGAACCCTGCAGAGCTGAGGCTTCCCTGGTGCTGCTTGGTCTTTTGAAGCTGGCAAATCTTCCTGGTACTTGTGTCTCAAAATGATTATTCTACAATTGCAGCTTGTCTGAGCATAAGTAACCCTATTATAAGTAAATTTGGGCTCAGAGATAAAGATGAAGCCAAAAGACAAAAAGCAGTGAAGTCACACACTTCAAAGACAACTGCTCTGCTGCAACAACCCTCTACATCAAATTATCATTTAATTTACAGAAATCCATGTCCTTTTTTGAATTCTTAGATTAATATCTTAAGTAAATAAGATACATTTGGGCAGTCCATTTTTTTATCCAGTTCTACTTTGGAAGGATTTTTTTTTTTTACATCAAAGAAGCCAGATTAATTCATCCAGTTAATAATAAGGAGTTAGAGAGATATTTCATGGGAGTTAGTTGTGATTTGAAGATACATCAAGCTATATTCTTCGGTTGCTGAAGGTCATCATTCAGGACAGGAAATCTATGGAGATATAGTCAAAACGACAGAGACTTTCTGAGATTTTCACATTCTCCTTGGTTCAGGTTTGAAAAATAAAGTATTAAGCTGTGTTTCTAGGTTTCTGAATATCCTGGACTAGCTCCATGGGATTGAGAACTCTTGTGTCACAGATGGCTGCAGAGAAAGGGCAGGGAAATCTCTGCTGCTGTCCAGTGCTTGTCCTGGCATCTCTGCTGTTTGCCTACCAGCCATTAAAATGCAACAGTGCTTCTCATGGGTATAAAGCTGTGGTGACTTATTCAGTGGTAAGGTTAAATTCCACTTCAGCTAGATACATGGGTGGATTTCTGGTTTTCCTGTTCCTTCTGTAGCAGCTGTGGAGAGTCAGTCTTTTACAACACTATCTGCAAACCAATGTGGTACTAGGCTCTAAAGTAAAAATGCACAATAAAAATGCTAACAGAAAAATTAAGTTGTGACAAGATGTTTAATGACTTCCATGAAAACTTTAGGTTTAGGTTTTACCGTCTTAAGTGAAAGGCAAAAGATTTGTGAATAGTTCTGGGTGAGTGCTCTACCTTGGCATTTCAGGGATAATAGAAGTGGTGAACCCATGTCCTACTTCTGCAGTAATGTGCTTAGATATCAATCACCAGTTGTGGCACAGTGCAGCTAAATACCTTTGTATTTCTTTACTCTTAGTACCACCAGCCTGATGGTACATGGGCTCTGAGCATACATCTTGGTCCCACAAACAGAACTTGTTGCTTCTTTGGTATGTTCACTCCCTTCATTTCCACTGTAACTTGGTGATGTTTCCTGATTTCCTCCTTGCTGAATTTGTTTGTCCAGATCCAGCTGATTCACGTCTGAGACAAAACCCTTTATTTTTCTGCCTTTATCTATAGTGAATGCCTCATGCCCAGTGGAGATGCACAGAGAGCCACCTTCTCCCAGGCGTGTGGGATGAAGAAGCTCTGGGCAATCTGCTACCTGTAGTTACTGTATTTTGCTCCTCCAGTACATTCTTACAGACCACAGGCACTGTGAAATTATCAGTGACTGAGAACACCCATTTGCCCAGACCAAGAAAGGATTCCATGCTGCTGTACAGGATTTGATGAACAGAAGAATGGCTGAAGTTGGCTCTGATGAGCTGCAGAGTGAATTTCAGGGCTGGAGAGAGAAAATTGCAGACAGAGACTTTTGAGAACAGCTGGAGATTTTACTGCTAATTGCCTGATCTAATGAGATGTTCTTGGCATACAGCTTTGTGATAGAAGGAATTACAGTGCCTGATTACCAGCCAGAAATGCCTAAGCATAAAATCCACCTTGGACGAGGAAATGGGAGACTTGTAGGCCCTCTGTGTGGGAAAGGGCTTAGAGGCACGTAGAATTGCTTACAGGGAGCCACATGATCTTTACAGGGCCATATACCTTTGCTGCATTCAAGGGGGGGGAGACAATTCCTGGTCTTCACATTATCACATCTGAGTAAAGGACATATTGTAGACTGTGCATTTCCACTGAGCACCAAAGGAATTTTGACCTTGTGTATTCTTAAAGATCTCCTGAAGTTCATTTCCTAGTAATGAAAAATCATGTGATTTTTAGTAAAATGTGGTTGTCAGATTTCACTTGACATACAACCCAGTTCTCTGGGTGTGCAGGTCTGCTAGTTCAGTCCTGCACGACAGCAAGAGCTTGCAGACATTTACCCACTCCCAGGGTTTCATTTCGTTCCCCTCTTCCAGTCAGAGGAAGAGCAGAGAGCTGTAATACCTGTCTCTTTGATTAGGAAGATAAACTGGAACTTTGTTTAAAATAAGCCTCAAGAAGGTGATAGCCCAGGTCTAAAGACATCTGCCTGTCCTCAGAGAATGACCGCTGAGCCTGGCACAGCACACAGTTCTGTAATATATGTCACATTGCTTGGTACTCATCCAGAGCTCCAGTCTGTGCCAGCCCCGTATCAGTATCAGCACAAGGAAAGGGTTGGCATGAACACAACTGGTGTGCTGGGGTCTGCCTCCAAGAGCTGCAGTCCCAAAGTAAAAGCAAAGCCAAGAGGAAGGGAGCAGCAACAAACCTGACCTTAGCATGCGGCTGAAAGCCAAACTGCTTGTGGGTTGAGTACTTGAATTTTTGTACAAATTTGTTCAATTGTCCTTAATTTGAGCAGTGGCTAATGGGTTGTCTTTGTTTCTGCTTCTACGGTGAAGTAGGACTTTGTGTATAGTCTTTGTGCACAAGAAGATTTCCGAACAAAAATGTTCAATAAGCATGGTACATTGTCATCAAACAGAAAAAAAGTTAGAAAATCTGCATTCCTCAGCCAAGCACACATATAAAAATGTACACAAATACAGTATCTTTGTGTGTATATTCAAGCAATCTGTTATGTATTAATTGCGATTCTTCCCTGGTTTTCTCAATGTGTGAAATGGTTCCCATCTGAAAGCCAAACATACACCTCCAAAATGAGTCTGGTGGGTTTTCCAGATCTGTGTTTTCATAGTATCTAACCCCATTTCTCCTTGTTTTACCCTTTCCTATCTTAAAAATATGAAGAACTATGAAAACTATTGAAGAAGTGAAATTCTGAACTGATGAATCCAACTGAATTATCTGACAGATACTTGCAAAGTCGGGGCCTACATCTCATTTTATCTAATAAACGAGCAGCAGATGGCACTTTCAGAGTGTAGGGCAAATACTGTATTTTATGCTGAAGTATGAATTTGCACAGTCTTTTCCTGGGACTCCACCTCTTCTTCACACTGTCTGGCACCTACAGGGAGCAAAGGAAGGGCTGGTGAGCTCTGGACCATGTGCTCTGTCTTTCATGATTACTGAATGTTATTTCATGGGTAACACCGGTATTTTTTACATCTCAGTAAAAGCATGTTGCTAGAGTCAGTGACACAGAATTTAAGCAGTGATTCATCACTAGTTTATTTTCAACACAACATCCCAGAATCTTTCCCCTAGGGCTGCGGTATGAACTCTGTTTTCTCCCACGTGGCTATTTCAGCAAAATCCAGCAAGAAGATCCAGTTCTCACAGAGCCAGCACGCAAGACTTCCACTTTCTTGTGGTCAGGAAGATCCAAATATCAGGTCAGACCTGTATTTTCAGCCACTAGAGAAGATAAAAGTCCTGAGGTGCCCAGATTGTTTGCACACTCTACAGCTGTGTTCCACCAGCACATCTGCATAAGGTGATCCCTTCTGCTTCACCAAGAGCCAAGTGCTCAACTTTTCTGGACTTGGGTCATTCAAGTCAATTTGTCCTGATAGAAGTGACATCTTTTAAGAGGACAAGCACTTAAATTCAGTCAGAGTGAGACTCCACCGCACTCAGACTTGGAAAAATTTGATCCCATCCACAGCAGACAGTACTCACAGTGACTTTTTATAGAAATGCCTTCAAATGCTGATCTCAACTTCTTTCCAAATCACTCCATGTACTCATGGGGAAGATTAGTTTTAGTGTACTGTTTGTATAAAAGGAAAAAATAGCAAAAATCCCATAAAATTCTGCATACATGTACCCTTGCATGGTAACACATCAAATACATTAAGGCAGTTTTGTCCTGAAAATTTTTAAAGCTTATTTTGAGTAGATGAGAAGGAGATAGTCAAAGCACACACCATTCAACATATATGAACAGCCTGTTTTTTCAAAGGTATGAGAGCTGCTTGGTTTTATTCAGCTGTATTAAAGGATGGGAAAACCAGGACATTTTTGGACTCCTCAATTTTAAATACCATAAACAAAGCAGAACTGCCCTGCACCCCATCCAGGATGTGCTGGCTGATTTCTTACAAAAGAAGAGATAATTAGGCCTTCAAGAGAAATTCCAGAGAAAGATTGTAAGTTTAGGGCTGAGATATAAAGTGTAAATAGGATCATGGGAAATATAAACAAATACAGGACAAAGCTGGCTTTATCAGAAGCAATTTGAAGGCAGACAAGAGCTGGCCAGTCAGAGCAGAGCTACGAGGGTCTTGAGAGCACATAACGAGCTCTATGCGAAGCAAAGTCTGAGGCGCAGAGATGCCAACCTGATTCCCTCTCCTGCCGAGTCTTGCTCCCCATCAGTCTGACAAGGAAGGGGAGCCAGCATTGTGGCTCTCCGAGCTGGCAATCCCTCTGCCGTTAAAATTGGAGGCAGCGTAACTGAATGGGAAAAGTCAATCCTGCAGAGCAAGAGGCCTGCACAGCCCTCTGTGCTGCCTTTGCAGACGGCTGGCTCCCTCCAGGGCCTGCCCCTGTGTGGGGAGGGCAGGTGTGCTATTAATATGTCATTTATTCACTGAAAGAGAGGGCTTGCATGCAGCAGCAGCCCAGATGCACACGACCACGGCATGGTTGCATTCCCTCTCCAGAGGCATTGCCATGCATTTGTCGCTGCAGTTGCTGAGACGCAGAAGCAAACAGATGAGTTGGGTGAGAAATGAACTCATACTGGGAGCAGCTGAGGGCAGTACAAAAGGGGACAAAGCCCTCGTGGTGGCACTCACAGACGCCTCTCACCCTCGTGCTACCGCCTGGGTTCTTTGGCACGGCCTCATGTTTTGCATCGACCTTGTTTTCGTGTTGCTTGAATGCGAGGGCTGGTCTGGGATTTGTGCTGCTGCTTGTTTGTGTTAAGGAGCAAGAAGCAGCCCCATTCACCCACCCACCTTCCTTGTTCTGAGGCACTGGGCTCCCATTTAATGAGTACAGCTTACAACCCATGTACAAGGCCAGACAAAAGGGCAAGGAAAAACAAAATGCTTGAAAAGGACAAAGAAACAGTGAAATTAACATAAAGTTACCTAGTCAGAAGCATGCAAATAGTAGCAAAAATCAAGGCTAGCATTCTCACAGCCTGGCTTTGTTGGGGAGCATTTTGTCCAGCATCATAACAAGGGAGAACCTCTAATTAGTATGATCTTGAAATCAGTGGGATATTGGCACAGTAGGGGTAGTGGCTATGTTCCAGAACTCCCATTTAAAGTAGCCTGAGTCCTGATGAAAGAAGTCTTAGAAGAGAAACACCAGTAAACCCCACAGCATATTTCAGACTTCTAAAAATTTTAATCATAATCAGTGTTCTACTCACAAGAAAAAGAATCAAAAAATCTGGCCCCTACTAATTAAAAGCTTTGGATTAAAATGCTGATTTTAATGCAGTTTTCAAAGGAAAACCCCATTTAAAGCTTCTCTTTATTCATTTTGGTAGATTCCCCATGGAAATGTACATAAGGTTATCTCCTTTAGAAAGCACAGTGTGCTGTCCTTTGAACTTGGATGAAATTTCACATGGAAAATATAACAGCTTTGTATTCTTTTTGCTAACAGAGTCAACAGAGAGATATAGGTGTGCAGAACACAATATATATATTTATATAGATATATATGTAAATAGTCATCTGTGCCAAAGGAAAGGAAACAAGCTTCAGGCTAAAAAGGACCAGGAAAAATGGAGTGTGTCGTGTTTCTGTTCTTACTTTGAGAGTAGGTTTCTGCAGTCAGGTCTTGCAGAATTATCCCTCTTCTGCTGAGAGACTATGTATGGCTTTCTGTGCAAAAATCAGATATATCACTACTTAGGCAGAGGGGCAAGCATGCTGCATCAAGCATGGGCTTTCTTTGTGACAGTGATCAAATAATTTAAAAAATTAATGCCAATGTGAGATTTGTCTATAAAGTAGGGGTGAATTACACAGAAATGTCAATAAACCAGGATTTGGGAAGGTAAACAGAAAGTAGGCTCAGACAAATATTTTAAAGCAAAGTGCTCATGTTATTAACCCAAGCACAGGATTTCAGGGTAAGCACATATGTGCTTAACATGTTCAGCACTCTCCTGACTGACGCCCATAGTGGGGGACAGTACCAGAGAGCTCTGAAGCAGGAGGTAACTGGCATTTATTTGGATAAGAGTGGAAAAGAGTGACAAAGTTGGTGCTGCCAGACATGTGAGCTGCTTTTGAGCAGTATTTTCAGAAAAAACCCACTTGTAAATAGATCATGAACAAAAATCCAGTTTAATAGTATCATTTGTCTGGAGTGGATTTCCAAGTGACACATCTTGGGTGTCCACAGTTCTACAGAATTTTGTATGCATGTAACAAGGATGTAACCTCAGGGCAAGGGCCATTGTCACTGTCACGGGCAGCCCCAATTAATTGATTAAGATAAATCAAGGTCAAAGCACGTCAAAAGCATCTCTCAAGGATAGGGTTACTCCAAAACCATTTTCAGGGCCTCACAATTCAGGTATTATAGCTGTCTATCCTCATATTCACTGGAATAATTAAAAAAAAAAATAAAAATTCTTGTGCTATCCATAAGAATATTTCCACAGAACCAGGTTCAGTAGCTGGTTTATGTTTGGTTTTTTTCTCCAAGAATGAAAGACATCAGGTGTGAGACTCATTTGATCAAATACAGTCATTTATTTTCAAGCTAGTCACCCTCTAACTTCCTTTAGACTGTCTGCAAAGACACTTTATCTCATGTTAAAGACAGTAAAAAATTAGGCTAATTAATTGTGCCCTCAAAAAGCATATTTCTTGCATTTTCTTGCAAGCAAGCTGAGAGATACTAGCTCAAGTGTTCGCATGTACACTGAAAATGTCTAAAGTTAGCTGAGATAAATGCTAGTATGTCCTACTTTGTGCTTTTTTTAAAATTATTTTTAAGTATCATCGATGTTGTGGGCTTTGTTAAATTCCTGATGCAATTTCTGATTTGTGACTATTCTATCATCACTAGGTGAGACCACAGAGTTGCCTTCTTTCCCCACAGCAGGAGGACACTATTTTGGAAGATATGGTGTCACCAGCTCTTAGTGCTACAGTCATTATCATTGTCACCATTGTCATATCGGTGAGTGCTTACTTGTGTTTCCTGTGGTACATCTGCTCTGGATGCTGCAAAGCCACCCAAGTAGGACCAGACAGAAGACTTGATTCCAGCAGGTTTGAAGAACAAATCTAATCTCACCTCATTAGAGGATCTACTGAGCTGTGACAAGAAGTATCTGCAAGAAGAAATCTCAGAACACAGAGGAGACATGCTATTCAGAGAATAATAACAAGAAGCACACCCTCATCCAATATCAGGGTTTTGCCACACTGTACTCTCTGTATCTTTGATTTTTCTAGGTATAGTGAATTTTCTTCGCAAGTTTTCTGATGAAATGCTACTATAGACAACAGTTTCAGTAACACTTGGCATTCCTTGACATCTTTCTTCATCTCTGGTATTATCTGATTTACTGTGGGTTTTTGACACTTTTTTGCTTTCATAGTTGATAATGGATTTGAGGTTCCAGAGTTCTGCCACTGTTACCATCTTTCTTACCTGGCAAGAGAGAGAAAGAGCCAAGGACCTTGGGAATTGTCCGAATTTGTTGTCTTTTGAAATTGTAAAGACAAACTGGACACACTTTTGGCACTCCAAAGGCAAGACTTTGCTCTCCATACACAGAAATCCATACACTCCTTACACTACAGCTTGCATCGTATCAGAGGTCAAAGTAGGTGATCTAGTGATCTTCTGACCTCCTAATCTTAAATTGATCTTGTGATCTTAAATTCAATGCCAATAAGTGCTCAAATTTCTGTTACTAACAGATCTTTCAAGTCCATGTGTCATTTTTTCTTTGCTGTTGAACCGTTTAATTTTTGCCATGTAACAAGATGCTACTGGGCATCTATCAGAGCCATAACTATACTGACTGTTTAAAAAAAACCTCTCAGCTGTTATAATTCTGGCCATGCAAGTAATATTCTCCCACTCATGTCCTAGGCGGTGAGTGTACCGTGTTTGAACCATGCTAACTGTGGGGGGAAAAAACCCACATCTGGATAAAGCAGAAAAACATTAATCTGAAGCTTTCTGATAGCAGATATTTTTTTGTCATTCCCAGGACCAGCTGAGAAAATGAAGTTCAGAAGAAAATATCAGTGGAATGTCTCTTTTTGGGTCATCTTGATTTAAGCTGGACTGGGAAGAGCTGAAAAGCTTTTTCTTTGAATCAGCTGATTGTGGAACTTCCTCTGCAGCTCACAAAGCAAAAGAAATACAGATAAATAAAGGCAAACATCCCAGTGGTGGCCTGATTGAGACCTACCTGCATCAAGTCTTTGAGAGGTGTGTTGTCTATCACTGGCACATTCACTGAGGCAAACTACAGCTGTATTTTCCCTCTTACAAATGTACGTCTCCAGCAGATGTTGCTTTTATGCCAATGTGTTCTCTCATCATTTAAAACAAAACCCAAACAGTTCTGCTCTTTGTTTTTATAGCAAAAAAAGCTCAAAGATGGAATATTTGAAATCCCCAGGAGGAAAATTTGAAAGAGAAACTCTTATTTTTGTAAATCTGGCTGTGTGGGACAAACCAATCTACATTTTTTTGATGAGTGGAGTTGCCAGCAATGCATGCCAGGCAGATTTTGGATCTGATCTGCATCCCTTGGGCATCTAATGCTCCTAATCCAACAGCAAAGGAGAAAAGAGCCAGGACTACTTTTATCTTGGGAAAGGGCCAACCAAAAGCAATGTAGCTCTGCATGCAGACCTGGATATCATTGTGCAAATGAAATCCATTATTCATAGCCAGATTTCACCTGCAATGGATCAGCACTACTTGTGATTAAAACTGGTATGTCTGTTTTGCCAAGTCCAAGCTGTATATTGTGTTTTGCCTCTTCAGTATGTATTTCAGTAGCTCTGTATATCTGTGTCAGAAGTTAACTGAAGAGCCAGTTTCCATCAGATGAAAGACTGTCCTTGCCAAAACTACTATGTTATAGAATACATCTGATAGCAATGTATTCAATAGTCACTTAGGCTTTTTCTTTGTTTAAAAATTCAGCCACCTAGAAAATCATCAAACCTAAATCAGGAGAGAAATGATCACTTGCATTCATTAGGACCATATGTGCCAACATTTCTTGTAATATATTACTTTCATCTAAATTATAGTTCCTAGCATTTCACTGAGCAGGTTTACTATGTTCCAGTCCAGTGGCTTGCGTGCTAGCTCTGAGAGAGCTGTGCATCCCAACTGTTTTCCTTGGATATATTTTTTTTTGCAGTAATAAGGTAATTTTTGGCTCTTAAACCAATGACAACTTTAGAATGAGATAATCATGTTATAAAGTGTACCCATATTAGTGATAGCAAAAAGGATAAGAAGGAGAGAAAAGAATGGGAAGAGAAGTCATGAAAATACATAGGGGATCAGAGATCCTGCTCACAGTGTATTATTGTTCACTCCAAGGTGAGTGCAGCGGTAACCCCAGCTGTTCCCTACCTGTGTTCCCATTTCCTCATCTCTCTTCCACAGAGCTTGATTTCTCCAACCATTTCCAAAGATATTCTCCATCTCTTCTATAGTCCTAAATTCCCATCGCAGCCAAGACTAAGAATGTAGACCATTCATTCTCATTATTCATCTGCCTTAATGTTGTTTCTAATCTCCTCCCATCTACTCCATATTTTCTGTGACATTCCCATTACTCATGACCCAGTGCATTACCCTTATTACTGTTGCCCCTTCTGGGTTACTTCAATTCTGTCTGCCAGAAATGATTGTTCCCTAAATGTTGTGGGGAACATTATAGAATTGGAACACAAACTATATTTTGTGTTATAACCATATAAAAAAGACTTCAAATAGAATTAATACAATGTTCTCCATCTTTTCTTGTTAAATATTAGGCAATTCTTCCCACATTAAAGAAGAATTCTCAGTTAAATATATATGATGAAGGTCCTCAGAACTCTGCTGCTTGCAACTAGGGATCTCAATTCACCAAGAAGTTATCTTCTCAAAAAGAATCCAAAAGAAAGGTTTTGAAGTTGTTGAAATGTAGAATAACCCACCTCTTAAACCAATATGGCTTAATTTTCAGGTCTGGTGTCTAAATAGTATATCTTCAACTTAGACCATTGATCAATGAAATGAGCTACTGTAACAATGAAAACAACAGAAGAGGTTTGAAGGGATATACGTACAATATATGTGGTTTGTATTTTGTTTTCATTAAACCCTTTTCTCACACCTTAGCTGTTTGTGACTAAATAAAGACAGCAAATGCATAACTCTTATTCTTCTTGATCATTGACCTGTTCGAGTTGGTTGCTTCCGTTTTACATACCTGTGGTATCTACAGAAAGGAAGGTCTGTTTTGACACATAATCAGCCTGCATTTCTTCCTCTGCCAAAGATATACGTGAACACCTCAGAGCACTTCTAACACCTTCAAGGACCTCTGCATATCTGCCCAGCATCAGTGCAACTTGAGGGAAGCCACACCAGCAATTCCTACCAAATTCATCCCTACCAGCCTGCAGTTTTCACCCTTCCCTCCACTGGGCAAGTAATTTAACATGAGTCAAACAGAGGAGAAACAGAAACAGCTTAGTGGTTAGGGTACTACCCTGGGTGTCAGGTGTCATGGGCACTGCTCCTTTTCCCTGGAATTTGCTTCTATATTTGCCATTAAACTTCAGAAAAGAAGCCATAGCTGGGAGCGGACCAGGACCCCTGACTGCTCAGCCAGAAAAATATGGGCCTGATTAATTGTTAGCATTTTTGTACAGCATATGACAGCAATGTTGACCATCACAAAGGTTGGAGGAAAACTGGGGGGAAGTTAGTAAAAAACCTTGGGGATCAGTGCTGAAAAGTCTCAGTGGTTTACAGAGAAATCGAATCCCCTAATCCTAGTTTTTAAGACAAAAAATGTAACACTTCCTTTCCCACTAACAATCTGTCCTCAGGAAGAGGTCTCAGCAAAGGAGCTCCACCAACAAAAAAATCCCGGGAAGGTATCCACCAGAGGGAGTTCCAGGAATGCATCAAACCCAGCCTGAGCTATAACTGGTTATACAGCCAGCGGCTGAGAAGAGCCTCCTGTGCCCTCCCCGGGACAGACAAGCTGCTGCCCGCAGCTGCTGGTCAGGAGCCTGGGCTGAATTCAGCAAAGTACTGACCCAAATCTGCATAATCTTAAGTGAATACTCAGTGAACTCTAAGGAATTGCTCTGTGCATGGCATTAAGCAAGTGTTTTATTAGAGGGGGTCAAAATACTCAGTGCTTTGCAGGATCATATGAGGAAAAGAAAAGACTCTGTTTACACCTCGGCTTTTATTTTTCCCTCACTGGTTCACTTGTTAGAAAGAAAGCTAAGCCAGGGCCAGCCTGGTTTCTGGGAGGCCCGGGGAGGAAGCCTTGGAAACAAACCCAACTGCTTCCACTCAGGAAGAGTTTTTGATGAGGCTGCCTCTGACACGCAGCAACGGCAGCTGCTCTGGATGGATCCTGGCCCCTCTGCCAAAGAGAAAAACAACAACATGATGACACCTCTCTATCTGGAATACAGGATAAATCTCTGGTTCAACATGAAGTCTGATTCTGAGATCTTTTTGTCCAATTCATCTTCAAACTATTTTCAGCAGAGGGAAACAATGTGTACGATTCCTTTACCAAGAAAAATAATCAAATTCTTGCCTCTCTCTGCCCCAGAAAGCAGGCAAAGGATCATAGTGCTAACAAGCCATTGTGGAAATATCCTGGATTAAAAATACCATTTTAGACCTTTAGATTTTTTTTTTTTAATTGCATCTCCTGGGTGTCCTAGAGTCTTGAACAGTTCCTAAAAGAAATTTAAGAAAAAGCACTCTACCCTGCTGGAGATCTCAATCCAAATTCTGCTTTATATTAGGATAAAGGAGCACAAGGAGTTAATCCCAGCTGTGTGTTTTGACACAGTTCTTGGCTAAAGGCTCACAGAAGCTGTGAGAAGACATTAAATGAAGGTGATTCCTGCCTTGATGAGATTATTTTCCAATAAGAGAAAAAAAAAGGCATTGCAGTATTAGAAAAGGACAAGGCTGTTGTTTCTGTGACAGCAAGAAGGAGATGCAGAGAGGGTTTTGCCTTAGGACATTCCTGAACTGGAATTCCAGCCCCAAAAGCAGGCGGCCCCCAGCCCAGGGCACAGTCCTTTGTCACCTCTACCCTCTCTGTAAACCAGGCATCTTAATACCCCCACTTTTCACAGGAATGCTAAATAAAATGACTTGAAGATGAAGTGCCTGTCTTGCTGTCACGCTGCCAATTCTCCTGCACTGTGTGGATTCATATGGTAACAGGAGCCAAGGTCACGGAAGCATTAGTCAGTCTGAATTTGGCAAACGGGGGTGTCAGTGTCTGATAGCCCTCACTTGCAGATTAGATTAGCATGAAATGCCCTGCCTGGGTTATCCTTGAAAATCACTTCAGCTACTGCAGGAAATGGCTGCTCAGTGGATCAGCAAGGGTGAAAGCAGGACAGTTACTTTTGACATACATTTGCTTTGCCAGTCTTGACTTTCTGTGCTGTTAGTGCTGGTTTAAACCTATGTAAGAAATGTAAATATCTCCAGTTTTTTAATGGGATGCTTCCGATCTGTTCATATCCCTGGATGTGTTCAAGGCCAAGTTGGATGGGGCCCTGAGCAACCTGGTCTAGTGGAAGGCATCCCTGGCCACAGCCAGGGATTGGAACTAGATGATCTCCAAGGTGGCCTTCCAAACCACACCATTCTCTGATTCTATGAAATCTAAGGGATTGCTCTTGCATCCTGTTCCTCTTTTAATTTCTTTCAAGCATATCCCAGGGGTGTCTACTGCCAGGCCATTCCCAGTGGTGGTTACCTCACCGTGGAGGTCTTGTTAGTCCTCTCTGAGGGTGGAGATTTTTGGTGTAATGAATTACAGCAGGGAGACCATGACTTAGCACCCACCGAGCCTGTACATCCATGGGGTGCAGGGCAGCACAGACACAACCTCAGCATCAGGGTCATTGCTCCACTGAAAAGCCCTGCCCTAAGCAAGGCCGATGAGCTTCTGTGCAATGTCCTCTGCCCAGCACACCCCCAGTTTTGGGGCCAGCTAACTGGGCCCCAGCTGTCAGGCACCCTGCTCCACTGATTCCTGCAATGAGAGGCCACTGACAAGTTCATCCTGCACTGTTGGGTTGGAGAAAACCTCTAGGATGAGAGCAGGTAGCCTTGGTTCTGTGAAAGGAGACAAGCAGATCAGGTCTATGAGGCTTGTTTTAATCATATCAAAAGGGTCTCTTGCAAATCTAATGTATTTATTTTAAAAATATTTTCTTAATAGAAAGACAAACACTAGGAATGAAAATGTCAAGTGGTTCTCAATGTTATCTGCCAGTCACCTTTAGTCTGCTAGCACTTGTAGTCTAGGTGAAAGGCAAATCTTTTGAAGCACTGCTAATATTAATAGAAATCTAAATATTAGCCCTGCCTCTCCATGTCTCCATCAGATAAGACACCAGGTTTTCTGTTAGCAGCCTTGAAGGTCGTAGTTCTCAATGCCAGCCACGCTGTGTTCACCAGGAGTCTGAGACACAAAGAGGCGGAGAGAGATGTGGATCCAAGCCACTTTTCTACTTTCCTGCCCTGTTGCATAAAGTATTGCAATTAAAGGAATACTCAAATTGTGGTTGAAAGCAGGGACTATCCCTCTTGCAGTGCTTCAGCCCTGCTGCCTTCATACCCTTCCCCTCCTCTTCCCACTGCATGCACTCACTCTTAGGGCAAGTGTTCACCCTCTCTGCAACAGTGGAAAAGCACAAAGCAAAATACCAAGATTGGACCAGTGTCAGCATTAACAGTATTGGGGAAAAATGCCATTAAGTCCAGTCTAGAACATTTTTCATGTAGTTCTGTGAGACTCTAGCAATAACTGTATGTTTTGTAATAGTTCCTTTTACTCTGCATACCCTAACCCTCACTCAGTAAATTGTATATGGTACAAGAGTGTGAAGGCATCATCCCAAAAAGGAGATATCTTCCACCCCACAGTGATTCTGACAGAGATCTGTGTTGCTTTATACAGGCAAGCTTCCAAGAAGCGACATGTTTCTAGAGGGACAATATTAGCAAAATCAAAGTGTGTGTGAGGAAAACCCAAGACAAGGCTGGGAAGGCATTCAGCTGTCAGTAAACACTCCCTCCCCTTTATCCCCCGCCAATCCCTTTTACCTTTTATCACTGGCACTGGAAAATAAAAAATCCTAGTGAAGCCACAAATGACACAAGGCATATTTAATTTTTTTTGCAGTGAAACCGCTGTGGGATAGCACTGGGCTGAATTAAACCCATCCAAACTGGGGACGGGTCAAAGCAGTTTGTGCAGAAGCCAGGACAGCCACAACACTGCTGAAGGCTGAGATGGAAGCAGGGCCAGGAGTCACATGGTGATGAGTCCTTGAAAAGAGTAATTTCTAAAATAATCAAAATCAAAACACAATCCAACATGAGATTCCTGTAAATAAAAAGAAATTTATTAGTTCCACATGGCATCATAACACCAAGTTTAAAAAAAACCGCTTAAAGTCAACATGCTGAAGAACATAACCACCCCTTCTGGCCTCTCTTAGGGAGTGATGTACTGGCATCAGAGAACCTCGCTGGATATAGTTATTCCCATACATGATCCCTATGAGAAAAAGGGGAAGGGGAAAGGGAAGGGGAAGGGAAAGGGGAAGAGAAAAGGAAAGGGAAANTTTATGAATTAACCAAATGGCTCATCATGGCAGATTAAAAAAAAAAAAAGAAATTTCAACAGGCTGTTTCAGTAATGCAATAATTAATAACATTTCTGTATGGAGATCTGTACAGACTGTGCTGATACTGCTATATGGTATTACATTGAAGAGAAAAGGAAAAGGAAAGGGAAAGGGGAAGAGAAAGGGAAAGGGAAAAGGAAAAGGGAAGAGAAAGGGAAAGGGAAAGGGAAAGGGAAAGGGAAAGGGAAAGAAGGGAAGAGAAAAGACCTAAGAGAAGGAGCTTCCAGCTTGCCTTCTCCACATATCTGATATATTTTGGTCTCTATATATTTCAACAGTTGAGACCAAGAGAATCGTTTTCTCTGCCCAATGAATTTTGATTGTTTTAAACCTGAAGAAGTCACAAATTTCCATCTGAAAAATTTGCATCTGCTGTCCTTTGCACAACAACTGGCAGGAATAAGTCAGGGTTATCCGTGCCTTGATTGTCTTTGAAGCAAAAGAACTAAGTTCATTAAAAAGTTAACGATGGTTTCACTAAACCCAATAGCATGACTTAGTGGGTTCAGGATTTCACCCCAAACATTCCTTCTGCAGTCTACAAACTGAACCTGAATCTGAAAATTGTGTTTAACTTTCTCTCACTTTTCAGTCACCAATAATATTTGTTGTCACGAAATAAAAAAAAAGAAGTGTTTATAATGCATAAACCAGAAGCCCACTTCTGCCTGTCTTGTCCCTGCAGTGCTCTCAAGGAGAAGAAGCAGGGCAAGTCTATTTTAGTCAGCCAAGTCAGTTGGTGAGGTCCTGTGTACTTGCAGGAATTCAGTCTGTTGTATAAGCAAGGGCAAGACAAGTTTACATGTTTCCATAGTCATCTTAATAGCCACTATATGCAAAATCCCCAAGTTCTGCATGCTGTCAGTTGAACAAAACTCCACCTCAATCCTAATCTTCATCCTGCTCCCATTAAGACTTCCCTAGCTTTAGCTGACATCTTGGCTCAAGAGAATAGTATCTACACACAATTTGCCTGGATATGCAACAGTAAATATTTGCTCAGTCCCAGCCATGTGTTCAGCTGGCTCAGCACCTGTAATTCTCACAAATATTGTGAGAATTTTCCATTTTCCTTTACATTTCTATTTTTTTTCCATTTTCCCCCCTTTCTATTTCCATTTTGCTTTCCCATTTTCAAAGTGGTGGTTTCTTCTTTGCCTTGCTTTGGTCTGTGTGTGATAAATTCATTTATGAGCTGTGACGAGGCTTTTTGCTGATGCTTCTTTTCTTTCCACAGCTGGGACTGCAGTGTCTCTTCCAGTGGCAGCAAATAACCTATTTGAACATCTTCAGAAACTTTGCAGGCTATGGTTTTTAGTCTTATTGCTTCTTTTGCTGTATGTGGAAGTTGACTTCTCAGAGAGTAAGAATAACAACACTAACTGGAAACATGTAATACAGGAACATAGGAATTTCTCTATTGGCATAAAAAGTAAATCTTTGTTGCTGTAGCCTCTTCTAAGACAGGCATGCCCTTTCTGAGGGGCTTCCTCTGCCTTCTGGGGTGCCTCAGGGCACCATGATGTAGAAGTGCTGCAGCAGGGCCCCAGCGCTGCGGTGGGCCAAACATTTTTCTTCAGCGGTGAGGTGACAGCTGAAACCATGGCTTCTGCCTGAAGCCTGTCTGGGAAATATTCCTGGTTGCACCTCACCTTCACATCAGTGTGACAGTGTTTGAGACAGCAAGTCCGGAGTCAATGAGCACTAACAAGCTTTAACAAGCATCTCTGAGCGTCACTGTAAATCACTTTGCAGGCAACAATGGCTGAAATGAATCCAAGCAAGATTAAAGTGGTACTGGTCAAAAAGGTGAAATGTTTTAGAGAGCTCACTTGGACAAGCATGGGTCTATCTGCTATTCCCATGCTGGAGAAACTTGGAGTCCTCAGAACTTGCAGGACAATAGTGTCTGAAAGCATCTTATTTCATCTTTAAATTAGATGTTAGTCAGAAATGCCTTACTCAGAGGTTGGTGCGGCACTGGAATGTGTAGCCCAGAGAAGTAGTGGATGTCCCAGTCCTGGCAATGTTCAAGGCCAGGCTGGATGGGGATTTGAGCAACCTGGTCTAGTGGAAGGTGTCCCTGCCCATGGCAGGGAGTTGGGACTAGATGATCTTTCTATGATTCTATGATTATATAATCTCTGGCAAGCTAAGAAATTCCCTTATTTCCCTCTGGATGAGGTCTCAGTGTTCCAAACCTCCCATTGACTCATTGTGATTCCCTGTTTCAATCTGAATGTAAAGACAATACAACTCCAACTCAGCTTGCTTTCTCCAGGCTTCAGGTCTCCACGAGCATAGAGGTCTCCACTGGCTCCCAGGGAGCTTCTGGTAGCAGTGGTCAAGCCCATTTTTGTTTCCTGAGATATTGGTACTGCTTTGGGAATAACAAAAAGCTAGGATAAAGCCCAAGACAAAAAAAGAAGCACTTTTTTCTCTTGACTGGAGCCTGGCTATTAGAAGATTTTGGACACATTGATTCCCTGAGCACCTATAGGAAATTAAGTAAACCCTTCCTGGCCGGATCAGTTCTCTCAAAAGGTGACTCAGCCCCCGTCACGGCAAGCAGTTGTTGTTTTCATCTCAGTTGCAAGGTCATGTCTGGATTAAAATATTTTCAGTTTACTTTAGATGAATATTCCCCATCTCAGAAAGGCTTTTTACTTCCCCTCAAAACACTCACCATTTGCACAGATCTAAATAGCCCTTCCTCTGGTACAATGTCACATGCTGAACTTCCTAAGTGAAGCTAAAACCAGCTACTAGGGAAAAAAACCCTGAACTTCCCTAAACACTAGGAAATGAGAAAAATGCCATTAAATACGTAAAGCAAGGGCTTTTAAGTTATTATTCTTTGCAAAGCTTTGTATTATAATAGTCACTTTTAGAGTAGCACCTATACAGAGTAATTCAGATTAGCATTCCCCTGAGATAAGCGTTGTTCAAAGTCCTTATAGTAGGAGGCAATCCCCATAATAGCAAGGAGATTAATGTTGAAGAGATTGAAGCATTTCATAGCTGAATGTTCTGCTCAGTAAAGTTGGACAAAAAGCCTTCTTTTCACATGCCATTTTCCTCCAGCAAAGAAGGATAAATTAGCCCTCATGGTGCAACAGACTAATGACTTCCAGTCTTCAGGCTAGGTCACTGTGGATAAATCTGCCTGGGAGACCTTGGGCAGATGTGAACTCCCTTGCCAGGGCTCAGGGCAGGTGAGATGGAAGCCAGCTTTGAGACAAAGGCTGCCTGACCAGATTATCATAGTGCTGAGGTGGTGCCCCTCTGCCAGGCTGGTGTAACCTAGAGGGAAGAGCAAAGAGCAGGGGGAAGGATAATTCTGCAGTCTGAAAGAACTGAGAGAGTGTTTAAGTGCCATCCCTAATGTCACTTACAGGCACTGACTCGTAAGGCAACAGGGCACAGGAGTGAGGAGCAACAAGATAAACCTTGTTTTCTTGAGTATGAACAACCCAACATTGTCCGACAGGTTTAGAAATTATTTTGTGTAAACGAAACATTCATCTCCTTTTATTCCTGACTCCGCCAGCTGCAGCTTTACCAAGCTGCATTTTTCTTCATGAATTTCTTTATGATTTCTCTTTTGCACCCTGGAGCCCTGGGTGAAGTTCTGTACGCCAGCAGGGAAGGTGAGTGCACACAGAAGGAATGTGAGTGTTGGAGGAAGCCAGGCTGCCAAACAGCATCTGCGTCTGCTGCTGAAGGCTACGCTGGTGCTGACACACTGGGTTATTTCTGCTCTGATATTACCCGGGTGTCTAATTAAAGACAAGGTTAAAGACACAGCCTGAGATTTTAAAGTTGTGACTACTTACCAGCGGAGATTTCAGATTCTACTTTGGTGTTTAAAAGGTCAGAAGCTGTATAGCTCCTGCCAATCTCCGGTGAGATGCATCCCAAACACCTTCTCAGGTAGCACAAGCCTAGTTTTAGGACACCGGGAGAAGCATTCCCATGTCAGGACTAATCAGAAAAGGTTGCTGTAATGAGAAACCTAGTCAGATTTTTCAGACTCAAAAATGCTTGGTAAAAACATTGTGGGGTTTCTTTGCATGTAGCAAATTAAACAGGTTTTTATTGCAACCAAGTTACTGTATTAGTTATCACATAAAGCACAGGGATAAATAATATTTTTCCATTAGGTTTTATTTGGAAATCAAAAGAAGTACAAAACTATATTTTAAATCCAGCTTATCCTTGCCAAAGAGCATGAGTCACACATTATGGTATTCATGGAGAAGCCAGCAAAGCTTGGAGAAATATTTTGGTATTAGGTTTCTATTCCATATCCAGAACCAGACAAACCTAACTGAGGGTGAAATCTGAGAATAACAACAGTGGTCAAGATTCTTGAACTCAGGTGCCTAGAAGATAATTTTGTTCTGGGGGACCTTGGTAAAAAATAGTGTCATTCATCAATTTTGACATCTACAAAATTTCCTAAAATTTAACAGGCAGTGGAGGTGTGCACTGCAAAGGAAGCTGGGATGGGGTTCAAGCACCACTTGTAGGTGTCTGCATGTGAACTAGGGACTATGCTCTCATTACAGTAAATATGGATGGTGCCTCCAATAAAGTTACAGTGAATAGAGTCTGGAAATTACTCAGCTGACTAACTACCAGGTGACTCAGGGTACACCAAATTATACCCAAGGCTCCATGGTGTGTATTACCTGGATCTCTATTGAGTATAAAAGGCGTGTAGACACTTAGACCTCACGTACACACTGGCAGTCATGTATTTTAGCATGCAACTGAATCCTGCACCAGATGTTAAAATATAGACCATCTGTGTAACTGCAGACAAGATATCTCAAGCCATGCCTAAACCAGTTGTGGCTCAGCAGCCACAACTCCACACAGAGGTTACTCCTCAATGCACACCACACTCTTGCCCTCGCACATCTGTTTATTCACAGCAAGGAAACTGAGGTTCTCAAAGTACCCCTGAACCAAACCCAAGATGAGCACCCTGGCCCAAAGCAAAATGCCAGAAATTTCTGCCCACATGGACAACATGCAACCCATCCTCAAGCTGCAAGATTCACCTTGCCATGCCTTCTGTCCATAGGTAACAGGCTTGAAACCCAAGTGTGAACTTCAACCAGGGAAATATGGAGCCAGTGCTAACGCTGACAGCCTGGACTATCTACCTTGCACTGTGCTGGTGGAATAGGTATTGAGATTCCTGACCAAAATTACTTTGTATCATGCTATTTCCATGAAACCCAGTCTCGGAAACCAAACATACAAAAACTTGTGTCCTACCTTCCTTGTAGACTCTCCTGGCACATCTTAGAACTGACCTGAACTTCCAAATATTTTAAAGAATTCTTCAGGTTTTCTTCCTTTTTCCTTTCTTTCTCCTTGATTTTTATTTCTAAATTTTCACAACCTATTTTCCATAGAAAATTGTATCACAAGTCTGGCCACAAGCTCTTGTTTCATGGAGCTTTAAACCTCTGCAGGGTGACACTGGAAATCAAGGGCTTAGGTTCACAAAGCTCCCTGCCATATCTAATCTATATAACAAAAGACAGGAAGAGAAGGAAAATCAGCCCCAAAGTTCTCAGAGTTAAACATCCAAAAGGGTGAGGAATGCTGACAGAGGTTTAGGCGCCTGCTGCAGCCCAGCAAGAGGCTGCAGTGATGTTGCAAGCATGGCACTTAAGCAAGGCTGTCCCAGTAATTGAAAACAGCCAGAGCACTCGGTATCACCATCACTGCAAAGGACACCAAAGACTATGACAAGTGTGTTCAACAGAGCACAACCAGGCAGTGTCCTGGAAAAGGAAAGAAAGTTACTGTATTGGGGGGAGCAACTGGTGGCCAGGGCTCCTTGGCTCTGCTTTTTGCACTGCCATTCCTGGGGCCCAGCTTCCTTAGGAGCCAGGGCTGGAGAGCTAAGCACGAGGCATTGCTTTTCCCTCATGCAGCCCAGTCTCACCGACCTCATGTGATCCCGCAGGGATGATCTGCAGAGGCACAAGCTGAAGCCTGGAGATGTTTCCTGGGAAGGGATGGGCCTCACCATATGTACAGGGCACTTTTATAACCCTGCCCCCCAGACTGAGCCTGAGAAAGCAACAACCAAGCCAATGACAAAGGGTTGCATTGCCATGTAAGGCAGTGGGAACTAATGATATAAATACACTTTGAACAAGACATCTTTATCAAGAGAGGAAGTATTAAGAACTACAGTGACCAGGCAACACAGGAGAAAGGAGGATAAAAAGGGACTGAGATAAGGTTAATGAAGAATGACAAACAGAGCCAAGTGGCTTTTTCCTGTTAAACAAAACTCGTCCCTTCTACTTATTGAGCTCAAGGATAGAGAGGGGACTTTCCTGAGACAAGGACCCCCGCAGAATAGGGAACTGGTGCTCTAGAAACCCAAACCCTCTCCCTTACAAATATGGGGTGCAGCTCCGGTCCAGCCACAGGTCAGCCTCTTCTTTATGGGAAGCCCAAAGGGGAGAATGTGGACCATTCCCACAAGGCAGAGCATTTCCCTTGGGGCATGGCCAGCCCAGGGCACTCCCTGGCATGCAGGCAGTAGTTCGATAACTTAAGGCACAGCTTTTACTTCTCACTCTGCAGCCAGGGAAAGCCAAATGCAAATTTGTGCAGGTTAAGCCCTGCAAAAACATACTTGATTGCCTAGATTTGTCTTTTTTTTTTTTTATTCCAGAGAAGTTCCAAGAAGGATAAACTGAAAGGATTAATTAAAGAGCAAGAATTAATCAAAAGCAGAGCAGTACCTTCTGGCTAACAGACCCTATTGCACTTGAAGATAGAATTGTTTCCATCCCTCCATGGTGAGGTTTTAATTTCTGATAATTGAAGTCCCTCCAGCCATTTTCAAGTAAACTTTCCTGGCTGCCACCTGACCTGAACCTCTCCACTGATGACAGCCTTTCTTGTGGATGAAAAAAGCAGCATGCTCACCAGCAGTGCTGGGAGACCAGGAAAAGCCTGTCCCAGTAACTGGCTGGCTCCAACAAAACTGAAGCCAGTGGAAAGAATCCAAATTACTTTCGAGGACGCTGGCTCAGGGCTTTTGAGATTTCAGGCCAAGATGACAGGGCTAGAAGTCACAGGAGCAGAGCAGGTGTGAAGGTCAGGGAGAGATTTATATGACAGCGCCCATGCACAGCCCTCCTGCAGAGCAGGGTCTGCCTCCACTAGCCTCTCTCACTGATGGGTGAGCTTGTACTGAGCAGTGACAGGGTTCTGAGACCAGTCATAGCCCTGAGTTAATTGACCTGACCAACCTGCCCTCTCTGCCCCCATGCTGGAAGTAGCTCTGTGTCCAGTCCTATCTCTGGCTCTGTTTCCTGTTGCTCCTGAGCAGGCTGCCAGATAGATCCCAGATCTTGCCTTGTCCGATGGCCACTTGGTGGTCAATGGAAGTGGTCACTGCTCCTGGCCCGCTGGTGACTGCACCTGGTCAGGGATGGCACGCCCTGTCCTGGGAGCAGTCCCCACTCCCAGCTTGTCTTCCCTTGTGGAGCAGCCCCACTCCTACCACTCCCGAGCAGATACTTCAATGCCGTACATGGCCCACACATGAGGATCCCATGAGTAACTAATGACAGCTCCTGCAGTCATCCCAAAGTACTTTCCATACTCTGCTTCACTGACCTTCCCAGCCTTGGCAAGTGGGCAGCTTTCCTATGAGCAAGGCAGCAGGCACAGGCCTCCTCACTTCAAGTCAGATCAAGACAGGTGACCTTCAAGTGCACCTCAAAGGCATCTGGTGTTCTCTGGACAAAGAGGGATTCACTTCCCAGGCCAACCAACTCAATACTCAATCCAATTTTAAGTTCTGAAGAAAGGAGTTATGTGAAAGAGTGGGTTTATATATAGATATAATTAGGTTAAAAATAGAGTCTTATGCCATGGTAAATTGTATGGTATATACAAATTAAAAACAAACAAACAAAAAAAACCAGCTTCATATACACACATCCATACACTTCCATGGTTTCTTCTAGCTTATCTCAGACAAAAGGATGTGGGCATTCTTACCAATCTCAGATTCAGATTTGGGAAATCTGGATATATCACTTAAGGCCTAAGGTATCCAGCAATTAGGTAAGGTTGCAATGGCCCATTTTTCATGCATGCTATCAGTGTTAGCACGTTATTGTTTACAAAACATGTGCAACTCAGATTTATACTCTCTTGGTGTGATATTCAGGTAGGTTATCTGAAAGTGTCTAAATAGCAATGCATTATTAAAGATTACTTGTGTTTTGATAAGGAGTAAAAAATTTGAGAAAGGGCTAGTGGCAATCGAAAGATGGGTGGGAAATTCTTAGTAGTTGTTCTTCCCATCAGGAAGATTTATGACCTCTCAAAGGAGCTGCAGAAGGACTTCCCAGCTCCTACCTCCAGGCAACAGAACACGTGGTGCTGAAAACTGGTAGTTGCTAAGAATATCTGAAATGAAACATTCCACATGGCATCCTTTGTGTTTCCACATAGAGCCTTTTTGACCTCTAAAAGCTGGTCCTTCTCATCACTTTTATCCCACACAGATATAAGTGTTCATCGCTACTTCACTTCATGAGCTGATGTGTTGAGATGCAGCTTCAAAGGAGCCTGCTCTCCACCGAGATGTAAGGTGCAGGCAGGTCTGCGCCTCACTGCACAGCCACCACATCACTCGTGATAGCTCATGATATTTGTTCCAATAACATTTCAAGTGCTCCTTTTAACAATAATTTAACTCTGTGTTTTAATAAAAAAGGCAGATGTAGGCTGCAACAGAACAATTCCCTGCGTGAAATAACTTTGAACTCCAGACAAACATGCTTTAATAGACTTCCCTCACATATCATTTAACAAGTTTTCAAATGTACAGACGTTATCCAGTTACCATCGCTTTGCTGGCAGCTGCTTCACAGACCTTTTCTACAGTAAAAACAAGCCATCAAAAAATGACAGCACAAGAAAAATATGGCCAAAGTGATAGCATTTGGTAAAAGTACCATCTGTTTATTTAAAAGCAACAAGCATTTAATATCCTGCAGTCACTCTTGTTTTTCAAGCTTTTTATGGTTCTGAAACATTTGCAGGACAAAGGTCCCAGAAGTCCCAGGCGAGGGGAGAGATCCACTGCTGCAAAAACAAACCCAGAATGCAACAGCTCGTCAAGGAGATCAGGAAAGTAATGTCACTCCACTCTGTCACTGCAGTCGGTGTATGGAGCTGTCTCTTTGTCCATCCAATCCCTTCTCCTTTGGACCCATCCCTCCTTAGAGAGAGGAAGGGGAACTAGTTTAAAATCCATGCAAAAAGTTTGGAAAATAGTGACTTGTCTCACTTCATGCTTGGGCAAAGATTTCACTGCAAAGAGAGTAGAGGGACCCAATAGATCTGAACATGTGGAAGTGCTTCTTTGTCGACCCAAAGGTTTTAGGGAAGTTAAACCAGGCTTATTATGGAATTTCTTTTTGTATGCTGTAAATTACTAAAGAGAGGTCCCAGATTTCAAAATCTGGCCTGGATTTCAACCTCCCAAAGAGCTGAGCTGATTGATTCTGTGGTTATAGTTCAACTGCTGTCACAGAGCCAGTTGCAAAACTGGCATGTGGTTCCAGCCTCAGATTTTGATTATTTTTGGATCAAGAGCTGCATGCATCTGGAGCTGGGATTTTATATTACATCTCAATTAAGTAACATTTTGCAAATGCTCAGCCCAGAAGGCGAGAGTACATTCCAAGGGGCACAGACAGTTTTAAAACACAATTGTTTTTCAAGTCCCAGGTTCCCACCTGGTGCATCATCAGGACCTGAGCAGCACTGAGCGCTGCTCGCACATGGGCAGGAGCTGCCCGCAGCCCACAGCTCGAGCATCACCCTTGGGAGGGCAGTCCCCCACCCCATCTGGGTCCTCCTCTCCCTCTGCCACCCTGCAAAGCCTGAGCCATCAACAGCAAATTCTACACAGGCATCCCAAGGGTGCAGACAGGTCTCCCAAACTGCCTACACCATGTGCCTGACAGCAAACAGGACCATGGGATTGTGAACCTCTTTGTGCAATCCCACCATGGAACTAATGCTTCCAGCCTTGGTACAAATGCTCAGCCCTGCCATTCATCATGCCAACCATACTCCAAAAGCTGAGCCTTAACAAGGGACTTTCCCAGCTTAAAACCCTCCAAGCAAAGCCAAACTCATAGCAGCAAGCTCTGGGTGCAAGTGATGGAAAAAGAGAAAGTGGGAAATCTGGCCTTCCAGGCTCAGTGCCTTTTCAGCTGGACTGTGTGTGATGATGGGTGGATGAGGGAAATAACAGACCTGTGGGTTTTAATTAAGCAATAAAAAACCCTGTTTTTTGATCAAAGCAATGGGAAAGCCTCCACATGGCATTTATTTATCTCTAGGTTAATCTGTCTTAAGGGTCTGAAAAACACATTGCATCTGCAGTAGTTTTTACTATTTCTGGCCATGTGAGCTTTGTCACTACACATCTGAAGCTCTTGAAAATGCATTCAAGAAGCATGAACTAATCCTCATACTAGCCCAGTGACTGAGTGTGGGTGACTATACCATAAAATGTCTTATACTCCAAGGACAGGGTGGGTCCCTGCATTATGCATTTTCTCTGTATTCAACAAAATGAGGATTTGGGGCCTACCTATGCCCCCATAGGTGCCTGCATCATTTATAAGGCAAAAACAGGAAACCAGTCAGTGGTATTTCCCCAGAGCTGTGTCACAGAGGCACAGACAAGAAAAAGTATTTTCTTACTCCGTGGTAGCTCAAGAGAAGAAATCTATCTGCTGCCTTACCAAGCTGTGCTAATTCCCTGTCTCTGCTCTCTCTTACCACTGATGAAGTCAGTACCTCTAATCAAACTTGATCTGAATTAATTATGATTCATATCTTACCTAAAGTGACTGTTGGAGTCAAGCAGCCTTTCAAAAATGGAGTTCCTTGAAATACTGATACATACAAACATTACTCAACAAAGATCACTCTTCTAAAATTATTACCCATATTAATTGCAATAATTTTTTCCCTCCCCGTCTTGCCTGCTGTAGAGTACTAACAGAGCTATGAGAAAGTGAACTGATTTTTAATTCTGGATTGCAAACCATCAACACAGCTGCAGATTCATTTCCAGTTGCAGATGCTTTCTGGCTAATGAAGTTAGAGCCAGAAGAAATGCAGTTTGGCTTTGATGTTTCAAACGGCTTATGGGTCTGACTGCCTGGAAGGGGAAATAAAATAACCTTTTATTGGTACTTCTGGCAAATTAATTTTTGAAATGGCTGAAAGGCTGACAATGAGCCTTGCACTATCATGCTTGCAGAGCTGCTTTTGAGATTGAAGCTAAACATAAAAACTTCTTGGATGAGAGCCTGAAGTGCTCCCCGGGAATAATTGTGCAATAGCAGAGGGTTGAACTAGATGGTGAAATAAATCTTTTTTGCCAGTACTGTCGCTGATATTAGAGTGCTGCTAAGGACATGATAGCAGGAGAGAGTTATAATACTCTTGTAAGACTTGTGTTGAAAAAAAACACCAAAAAAAATCAGCAACTGTAAAAGTCAAAGGCACTGTCAGGCCTGCTGGTATATTGTGCAGCTCACCCAATATAGAAATTCTATGAACTTATAGAATTCCCCAAACCACTGGAAAAAGGATATAACAATGAAATGAGTGCCTTCAAAGAGGGAAAAGTCTTGGGAGCTGCCATCGGTGCACATGTTGAGGTAGGAACCAGGAGTAACCAAGGCAGTGGAACACAAATCTGCTTAGAGGACAAAATAATTGAATGTGCTTGTGAAGACAGCTCTGGCCTGCTTGCTCCAGTTCACATCATATTTTCAGCAACCAGAGTAGGTGTGTGGAAAAATATCCATTGCCTGAAGGGAACTGAGTGTCTCCAGATGGTGAGGGGAGTGGACAGGGAGCAAGGACACTGTCCCAACCCAGAGAAGAGGTCCTGCCACTCCAGAGAAACTGTAAGGGAGGTGAGAGGGGCAGGAGCAAGAAGAAAAAGGAAAGCATGACCAAGGACTCTGTGCAGTTTGCTGCAGCTCAGAAAGCCCCTGAGTGAGCCAACACCTTTCTTCCAGATATGCCACAAGGGCCAGCAGAGATGCAGGAGCCTTTTTTCATTCGCATTCAGCTAGAGTTTTTAAAATGTGTTTGGCCTGTGGCACAGTAAGTTAAGTGGCAAAAGGAAAGGAGTGACTGTGCAGGGGCCCATCACAGGTCTGTTGGTGACTAGGGCTTCCACTTTCCTTTGAGGACTTCCCAATCCTCCCCCACATCAGTGGCTGTCACTGGATGCCAGAAACTCAAAACAATTCTCAGAAATAGGCAGAAGTCCTAACAATGTTTTGTGGAGATCACATCTGACTTGAATCCCTTTGAATTGTAAGAGTAAACAAAGTGTGTTCCAGGCTGACCTTTCAAATCTATCTGTAGTACATGGATGTTGCTAGACCAGTGTCTAAGCACCTTCCAAATTTAACAGTTTTAGCTGTCAGCTACCTTTCCAAAACAGGAAGGTTCCATGCTCCTGTAACTGAGCTAAGAGCCCTCAATTCCTTTTAGAGACAAAAGACAGAAACAATATTATTCAGTGATTCATCTGACCTATTTTAAACATCAACTTCACATAAAAAACCCGTGACCTACAAAATAACTTCTCCTCTATATTGACTGTGAAGAAGTGTTTATCACATCATAGACATCTGCATTTGCTCAGCCCAAATTGCATCCAGAGAAATGAAAGCTCAAACTAATTCTCTGTATTTCATTGGAGTTTGATATTGAAATGTCTTCCAAATCTGTTCATGGTTAGACAGGAGAAGTAAATCCAGGTCTGAATTCCAGGCATTACCTTCCTTCTGGGTCTGGTATAAAATGAGAAATGGTTTGTTTTTAGCTTCTATTTCAGTTACAACTAAATTTTCCAAATAGGCCAATATGGTTTGAGTTCTTCTCTTCAACAGAACATAAATATCCCCTTAGCATTGAATCTCAGTTCTTCCTCTATGTTAGAATTCTTGCTCAGAACTAAATTGTCTATCATTTAAAATTTAATCCTAAATCTGTCTCAAATTTTCAACATACCAAATCTGCCTAAAATCACATCTGTCCTGATTATTTTGCTTCAGATATTTACATTTGAATCTTGTCAGAAAGCTCTGGAGCTGTTTGAGTTGTCATCATTTACTGTAAGTTAGATGAAGTTGTATAATGGGGTGAAAATGGCCTATAGGATTTATTTGTAGTGATAGCATTCTGTAATTAGTTTTGTTCAGTAAATTTCTCTTTAAACTCAACTAAAACATCATACTTCCCAGGGAAGAAAAAATTTTGCCTTTATCTTCCCTTCATATATGTCTCTTTTCCTTCATGCCAATTTTCTCCCCTCTTGTAGTAGAGAAATTCTTCTTCACTGGGGAAGTAGAAGAGGATTTTCCATCCACTTCTACCTGGAACTGAATCACAATTCCCATAACGAGCACAAAGATGTCCAGTCCATCTTTCACATCCTTTTTGCTGCCTTAACACTCCTTCTCTACTCTTCCAACTTCATATGCAGCTTTTCCTGGAATTGCCTTCAAAACACTTTGAGCAGCTCTAGAATTCTTGAATTCCTATCTTAAATATTCTGCTCCATAATTCTTTTCAGCCCTCCACTACAAGTCTCAGAGCTCACTGACTCTGCCTGTTATTGAGATTTCCTGCTACTTTCTTTTAGAAGATCCTGTTAAAGGCCCTAAGAGCTTGGCAAATTCAAGCTCTAAGATTGTGATTTTCCTGATGTTTAGCCTTCTGCTTACATATTCTTGGAAACTTCACTCATTCCTGTAGTGAAATGCTGAGATGAAAGAGATTGTTGCACAGGTTAAAAAGGAAAGGCAACATTTTGGGTATAGAAATGCTTACATCAGTTATATCTCTCTTAACAGTTTTCCAAAAGTCTGCCGAAATCTGAGCAACCTCTAAGTGTTCAGGAAAAAAAATCAACCCTGTGTTTATTCTACAGAGGCTTCTCCTGTGCAAATAAGTGCCATCTTTGAAGAGTGTCCTTACTGAACGTGCTCAAACTTTTCATTTTTATCCTGTGTGCTCAAACCATTTACACCCACTAGAGTGTGGTGCTAACCAGGGCTTGTTGTTAGCCTGACTGCAAAGGCATCCGCTCCACCACACCTCTATGACTGCTCCAGTTGAAGACACCAGAGACAAATGCTGATTTTCCCAATGATGAAGAGCTATGGCTGGTGCTGGAACCAAGGGCTGGGATGTACGCTGCTCTGGGTGAGCCAGACTCCCAGGAGCACTGAGAAAGAAGTATTTTAATTCAGCATGCAAATGTTTAAGGTAGGAATAGGAAAAGGGAAATGATTACAGAGCAGTTGGAAATTTTGGATTAGGAAGAGGAAGTGACAGAGAAATTGAGAAGGATCTAAATTTCCATATGAGACTGTGACTTGGAGGATCTGGTTTGGGACAGGTAGTGAAGAATGCAAATTTTCAGTCTACACAGATGTGACATAGAGACTGAAGAAGGGAATGCATGGCCAGGATATCTTTGTGGAATAATGAGGAACCAGCTCAGATCACTAGTGATGGAAACCAGTCCAGGTGAATGGATGAGCTTAAAAAGGGAAGAAAAGCGAGTAAACAGGTAACTGGCTGTGATAGGAGATAGGACCTGGACTGAGAAGCCCAGTGAGTGAGCCTAAGACAAAGGCTTTGCATTCACTGTCTTCTCCAAGGAGTTTCCAGCAATAACTTTGGTTAATGTTTCACATGGGCAGGGGAGGATTATTTCCCACTGAAATGGTGCTGGGGTGGAGAAGGGTTCTGGTGTGGCACATTCACAGCAAACCTGTGAACCATGACCTCATGATTTTAATCCCTAATGCTTTCTTTTTTTCTGTCTGTATGGACTTTTACTGATTTATAGAAGAGCTCCTCCCCATGGTAGACAAGCTGTCTCCAGGCAGAGGTCAGCCTTACCTGCCTCCTGGTCTAGCACTTTTAGAGATACCACTTGACTTTGACCTTGCTATGGAAAGCTCTTGGTGTTCAGACAGTCGCCAGTCAAGAGAAAGGGCTGAATCTCACCCATCACCTTGTGGATAGACATGCTCTAGAAGTTGGATCCCATAAGACATAAATCCCATGCAGTTTAAGAGATCAGGGTCATTTTCAACTTGCTGGTGGTTCAGACCACGCAGCAGCTGGGGGGTAATTCCATTTTTGACATAAAGACAGTCTTGGCCTTGACACTGTGCTTGACACAAAACTATGATTTTATTTGTGAGAATGTTGCTCTCTCATCTTGAGAATGGATGGCATCCAAACATATTCTTATCTTCCTTCCCAGGCTGGGCTTGCTCATGCCCATTTCCAGAGTTGTTCAACACTCCAGAGGAAACAGAGCCAGCTTTGTTTCCAAGCTCCTATTACTCACGTTCTTTATCTTTTAGCTAAAAGCTTTAATGGATCTGTTTTGCTGAAGCATTTGAGGTTGGAGGCTATGAAGAACTTCAAAGGTATTTAATAGCAGTTTTGTCACTGATTTTGTAAAAAGACCACATAGCTTGATTAAAAGTAAACCCTGCTCACAATACTGCATGGAACTCTGCTGATCTATTTTTACTGCATCACAAATAAAGCCAAGGAGAGGGGGAAATCCCACTGACTAACAGGATATGCGGGAAGGACAGAGAATATCTCCCTTTTGTATTATCCAGGTACTCATTAACTCTCTGATAACCAGTTTAGACAACACAAAGTGGAATGTCTCCAGCACCAGATGGTAGCGATGAGGAAGAATGGGGAGTGCAGCAGACAAGATAAAACTTGGCAGAAAATATGCAGAGGTATTTCTGTTCATTAGGGCAGAGATTGGAATCTGAGAGTCCTAAGTTTTACCATTCCTTTGTTGTCAGGAAGTGTCTGAGAAGTATAAGGACAAAGATAACTCCTATCCCTGGTCACATAGTTGGCCTCTCCTCAAAATGCTCAACAATCTAGTGATGCAGTTTATGCTCAAGTGATGGAGTTTCTGTGTATGTATAAAACCATACTCCACACGCTGCTGACAGTGTGGGTACCAGATAGATCCCTGTAGAACAGTCCAAGTTTACAATCTCTGAACTCTTCCAAAGTTCAGAAATGTGAACGTTCTCTTGGCCCATGCAGCTTCAAGTCAAGGTTTGCACACATTGACAAATCTTCTTAATTAAATGCTCCCATGTGCTTTCTGCAGCATGTCCCAGAGCATTATAATATAGCTTCGTCCTTTGATGCAAAGAATATTCTTTTAATATCTTTTTAAGAAACAAAAGGCAAGCTTGGGCCGTAGCAGTGTGAAAGGCTTATTCTTCAGAAATTATCAGTTATCTTCAATATCCTTCTGGATTCATGAAAGTAAGGTTTTGTAATGAGGAAAGCATTTTCCCAGACTAATGAAAAGCCCCTCTTTGATTGAAGCAGAAGAATTTTATTGACAAGGATCCCATATAGGCTTTCAAACACTCACTGTGCAGACAGAAATTTTTGGAATGCATCTCCCAATGAGATATTAGACCTGTTATTAATTCTGCCTGTCATTTTTACTGAAAGCCAAACAAACTGCATATAGTGTGTGAAGAGCAAATGTAAACCTTCAGCGGCAAGTCATGCAAGAACCCCCAAGATCAAAGCAAGCCATGCTTTCTCTACGACATGCTTTGTAATATACCATGTCCTGCCTTGGTAAGAATATTTAGCAGGCATATATCATGCACTAAGCAGCAAAAATTTTTGCAGAATTCAGAATCTGCAGACTTTGAATCCTATGTTTATTAAAAACTATAGTACCAACGGTACTTGGTCTGATGTGAAATGTTGTGAGACCTGAAGCCACCATATGTATTAATTCAGAGGGATCGTGTGAAATAGTTCATTAAATACTGCAGCCTGTTCCCATTTCACCTTCAAATTACAGATCTTTGACAGCAGCACGTGTGTGTTGCTGGGCATATGGTTTCCTGTGGCTTGTCCCTCAGCAACAGGATTTCTGGAAAAAATAATGCACTTGAATGCAAGTGACTAACTGAAGTGCTTGGTGTCAATGTAACAAGAAGTCTCCCTTCACATAAATCCTAAGCTGCAATTCTTACTGTATCACAAGAAAAAGCATTATTATGGGAATTTGCGAGCAGCTGAAAACAGACATGAGCAAAACCAATCCCAAACTGGGTATTTGCCATGGAAGTACCTTAGTCAAACCTAAGAGTGATCATATAGGATTTTTTCAGATGGGTACACAACTTCGGCTGTTGCACTACGATGGTGTGGAAAACACAATTCCTAGCGCAGTGCCAAGAAGTCAGGACTACGCAGGCTGCTCCCACTGCCCTGTGGGGTAAACAGGGATCCTGGCAGCTTCTGGATTGTGCTGGGTCACCCCTGTGTGCTGGAGAACCCTTTGAGGCTATGGCAGAGACAGGGTGTCGATGCAGGGAACGTGACCCTCTCATCAGTAACAGCTCTGAAACAGTAAAGGGATTGTGTAACACAGTGCCGATGGTAATCCTAACTTTGATTCCTGACTCAGCTCTTCCACTCAAATAAACAAAATATTTCATACTCCAAACTGAGGATTTCTACTAAAGCCTTCCATAAACTGACTTCACAGACTGTTTTGCAATCTTTCCAGATTGCAACAATCTGAACTGAAAGGAAAAAGAAGGTAACACTATTTTTTTATGGAAGCAGAGGAAAAGATTTCTTCATTTCCAGATGTCTCACAGCCCTTTCAACAAGGGGAAGATATCATGACAACAGATTTTATGATTCTTGGCTTCATAATCACATGAAAATTGTGTTTTATCTGACATCAAAAGAATGAGCTGTTTTATCATCATGATGATGCTAAAGATCTTGCATCTGCTCAGATTAGTAACAATGCAAATAAGGCATCAATGGAATAAAAAAATCCCTTTTGTGTCCTTAGGCTTTATGTGTGGTTTTTTAAACAATCAGCGCTCTGAAGAAAGAGAACCAATACAGTGTTCATGTTCTGGATTAGAGTTTAAGAAAAATGAATGTGTACAATGTTTTCCTAGGTTTGAAACCTAGATAATTTTGAAATTTTGACCAATATGACCTCCAGTTATTTTGATAGCATTACACTAAATATATGCCCCAAAACTGTAATCTTAGTTCCTGTGATTTCTTTCTTGTGAACATTAAAGTGAGCATGATGAAATAGGCCATCTATATTGCACATAATTTATTGCAGATTCTTAGCATTGTTCAAGCAATAATTTAATTTATAATAATTGGTTTTGGTGGACCTCATCTAACTGGATTTCAGCAAAGCAATTAAAACGGTGCCATATAGGGAATTATTAACAAAAGATTCTGGCTGAAGCAGAGACAAAAGGTGCTGAAAGGGAAAGCGTCAGGGTAGAGAGAGGTTATGAGCACAGCTTCTCATGCATCACTCTTAGCCAGTCTGAACTAAATATATCCACCAAAAACACTTGCATAAGAAGAAGGAGCACATTAATGAAATTTGCTGATGACACAAAGCTGGGAAGAGCAGCAGAATGTCTCACAGGAAGAACTCAGAGAGCCGATTACTGAGAAATACCCTAAAGACATTTCATTAGACAAAGCTTAAGATCATGTACTTAAAAGGGGATTGTGTTTCCTGAGTGAGGTCTGGTGGAAACAAGGAGACAGAAAGTCTATTTTTATGGTGAAGCCTGGGAAATAGGAATTTCTAAAGTGGATGTCTCCACAGTACCCACACACTTGACTCCAGCCCATGCAGTTAAGGTTCTTAGTGCTGGCAACAACAGCGGTGGCCACAGGTACTTAGAAAAAATAAAAGTATTTCTGGGTACCTGTTTGTAAACAGTTATTTAATTGGTAGAGTGGACCTAAGACACCTCAGCTTCTTTCAGGTTATTCTCTCAATTTTTATTATTCTTCCTGCTAAATAATTACTTCCCACCGGAGGCAGGTGGCAGGTATTGAGCAGTTCATGCATGAAGGTGAGAGTGTGGCAATTCCTCTCCTGCTCAGACACCTTTGGGCATGGAGAGGGGTGCTGCAGAGCTCAGTTGCCCTCCTTCCACCTGCAGAGCTCACTCAGCCTAGCTCTTTATTTCAGGGAAAAGACATTTCAGAGTTTTTCACACATCTGATGTGTTCTCAGTATGAAGGGTTGCTTTTCTGCCACCCACACTCTCTGGAAAAGTCTTTCCTGCCCTTTCATTGCCCACAATGATCCCTCAGAAGGGCTGGCTGGAGAGAAGTGCTCCCACACGACTGGTGACATTTAAGCCATGTGGCAGATCCCTTTGCTCACGAATCCTGCTCTCACCCAACACAATAGCAGACTTGGTGGGTGCAGGATGAAGCCCAGTGTGACATTTTCTTCCACCCCACGCTTCTTTGCTGAGTGAAGCTTTTGTGAGACGGCAGAGGCCAGAAAACCCCTGTGGCTCCACCTGTTTCTGAGGGTTCCAGTCCCACGGTCGGCTGACCCTTCGCTGCAGCAGTGCTCTTCTCATGTCCTCCTTGCCCTACCAACGACGAAACCAGCCCCTGTATGCTCCATTCAGAGTGAAAAACCTGCAAATAATTCAGGAAAAACATGACTTTTGGACAGTAGAATTTTGTTGAATGCTGTTGATAAAACATAATATCATCTTCCAAGCAGGGATGTCATCCTCATTCCCATGGGGACCAGAACAGCAGGAAAAATTACCTGAAGTGGGGTATGATTGGAAATTCATTAGAAAAATAGGTTTGGTTTCTATGAACTTTGATTCATAGAAAAGACTTTCATGAAACATCCTGATTTCAAAAGAGTTTTTATTAGAAAGGGTTCTTCGACCCAGGTGCAAATTTTTGGCCAAGACCAAAGCAAGTGTGACCTGCCTATCCCGGAAAGGTCAGAACAGCCAAGGTGTTGGGTAGGCTCCCTCTTTGCAGCAGGAAAGGACAAACATGCCAATTGAATAGGCTTTCTTAAGTGCACCTGATCCCCTTGTTTTTAAGGGTCTCCATTCTTTTCCATCACAGGAAATTTATTTTCCAAGCATGGGCAGGAACAGAAAAAGGACAGAAAATCTGGGAAAACAGCTAAAAGAAACCATTTTCTAGCTAGCTCAGATTTAAAATCATCTAAACTACCCCATTTAAACCTATGCTTTTCTGTATGATGACAGAAATAGAATCTGGGATGGAAGGGACCTTAAAGATTATCTTGTTCCAACCCCCACCATGGGCAGGGACACCTTCCACTAGACCTGGTTGCTCAGGGCCTCCAACCTGGCCTTGAAGACTTCCAGCGATGGGGCATCCACAACTTCTCCTGTGGCTCACCACTCTCACAGTAAAGATTCTTTTCCTAGTATCTAATCTAAACCCATTCTCTTTCAGTTTGAAGCCATTCCCCCTTGTCCTGTCTCCACATGCTTTTGTAGTCTCTCTCCATCTTTCCTGTAGGCTCCCTTCAGATACTGGAAGGCCACAATAAGGTGACTCCAAAGCCTTCTCTTTTCCAGGCTGAACAATCCCAATTCATTTGGCCTTTCCTCAACTTCAGCTCAGAAGCAGGACTTTACATTAGACAAGCCTTTACCAAACTTTTGCAAATGTGAACATTTTTCTGCTCTTCTGGCCTGTCCATAGCAGTAAATACACCTGGTTTCAAATGTAAAGGGATGCCAAAAATATCACAGAATCATAGAATAAGCTGAGTTGGAAGGGACCCATCAGGATCACTGAGTCCAACTCTTACTCTGCACAGGACACCCCAAGGGTCACACCCTGTGCCTGAGAGCATTGTCCAAATGCTTCTTGAACTCTGTCAGGCTTGGTGCTGTGACCACTTCCCTGGAGAGCCTGTTCCAGTGCCCAACCAGCCTCTGGGTGAAGAACCTTTTGCTAATATCCACCCTAAACCTCTCCTCACACACCTCCAGGCCATTCCCTCTGGTTCTGTCACTGGGCAGCACAGAGAAGAGATCAGTGCCTGCCCCTCCTCTTCCCTTCACAAGGAAGTTGTAACTGCAATGAGGTCTCCCCTCAGTCTCCTCTTTTCCAGGCTGAACAGACCAAGGGACCTCAGCCACTCCTCATACCGCTTCCCCTCAAAGACCATCTTTGTTGCCCTCCTTTGGATACTCTCTAACAGCTTAATGCCTTTCTTCTGTTGTGGCACCCCAAACCGCTCCCAGCACTCAAGGTGAGGCCACCCCAGTGCAGAGCAGAGCAGGACAATCCCCTCCCTTGCCCGGCTGGCGATGCTGTGCCTGATGAACCTCAGGACACGTTTGGCCCGTCTGGCTCCCAGGGCACTGCTGACTCATGTTCAACTTTATGTCAACCAGGACTTAAACCATCATTAAATTAACTTCTTCATGTATGCAACCTGTGGAAAATCACCAAATCTATGATAATGTGACCTAAAACTGTTATAGGAAGTTGTTTAAGATAAGCTGAAAAAAAAAAATCACTATACCTTATTATTGCTGTCACTCCAACACGAACTAGCAATCTTCATACTCTTATCACAAGTCAGTATGTCTTGTACATGCTTTTTGTATTTAAGTTGGTCAGGTTGGCTAGAAAAATACTCTCTCCTCACCAAATCAGCACAATGGTGATTTCCAAAACTGAAATGAGTGCATATGAGCAAGTGTCATTAAAAAATGTCTCAGATATTACATGTGCTATTTAAATGGCCTGTTTTATATCATGATTATTTGCTTGGTGAACTAATAGATGTGTTTAACTTCTTGTAGATCTCTGCCTATGCACAAATCTTTTAAATGGAATTTATTGTTAAAAAAAATAAACATTATCCATAAAGAATTTGCAGAGGAACATTCGCCATCCCCCCTTGAGTCACAAGCACTTAATTACTGTTAGAGATCTTTAGATTAAAAAGATCAGTATAAGCTTGTTTCATGGCTCAGCCTATGTCCATTTAGTTAAAAATCAATCCACACCCAAAGCATTGCTGATAATTTTATCCTGGGAATAATCAGTGTTGATAATAGTGTCTGAAGCATGCTAAGGTGTTTCTCTTCCCTTGTATAATCATTTACCTATAAAAGGCCACACTACCTTTGCCAGCAGGCACAAAGCACGTGCAACCTAATAGTCACCATTTAAGACAGGAAAAAACATCTTCTGGAAGGAGGAGATCAGGTTCTTAATGCTTATGCCACTGTCACTCTTCTCTTGTGTTTCTATTAGACAAGTCACTGCCTAAACTTCTCATGTGTGCTGCACACTGGCTTCAGAGCTGGCATTAATGTACTGATTTGAAGAGACTTAATTTACTTCAGCTTCAAAGTTTTTCTTCTCCACCTGGTAGAACTAGGAATGGAAACTAACAGTATTATTTATAAAAATCCTACACACATGCACATCCACGAAACTGATCCTGTAGGAATGCTGCTTCTGTGGTACAAATTATACTGCCCTTTCACTCTCTGCTGCTCTTCTCTGTTCACGTTTCCTTTTTCCTCCAGAAAAGCGAAGAAGTTTTTACCCACCCAATATACCTTATGCACTCATTGAAAGCTTCTTTTCTCAAGGCCTGTGCATATTGTGTTGGCACGCTACCAAAACCTGCTAACAAATAGCAGATTAAGTGGAAACACGGAAAAGAATTTCAAGCATGTATTATGCTTGCTTGGGGTTCAGCGTGCGACTTTAAGGGCAGCCCTCTAAACAGGCGGGCCTGGGAATTCAGTTGCAAAACAATTACAGATGCAAGGAAAATGCTTTTTCTCTGAGAAGGAAATTTGATGATATTCTGCAGTCTTCAGTAAACTAAGTTCAGTGTGTGCTGAGGAAGAGCTCGGCAGGGTCTGTTTTCTCGAGACCTCAATTTCCATCTCCAGCACTGTTCTCCAAGGGATTTATAGCAAATTAAGTAAAATTTTTCATATGTCAGTCTCTTACAGATGCAGGAGCAGATTTGAATCCTTTTCAATCACAGTCAAAACAGCCCCTCTATTCCCATCTACTGTCTTGCCTCCATATCCAAGAATAATGAGGCACTTCATTCAGTTCTGCAGGTCATAGGCAGTCATGAGCTGGACAATGAAATTTCAAGTACCATGCCTGTATATAATTCAGTTAACTTGTGTTTTCTTGATGAGCCTTATTTTGGCTGCATGGCTATCTTTCTCACAGTTTAAAGTTGTGGTTTTAAAGAAGCCCTCTTTGCAGCATGAAAGCAAATATCCTCAGGATGCAATTTCCAAACCTGCCTAGCATGCCCAACCTCGCTGTAAATGAATACACTGGCAAAATTACCACCAACTTCGGCAGGTGCAGGTGAAACAGTGCTGAACTTCAGCACAACAGTTCTGCCTGTGTTACCTGAGATTTCCTTTTCTTTCCAAAACTGGAATGTTTGCACAGGGTGTACAGTGGGAAAAGACTCTCCCACTCCTGATTACACTCAACTTGCTGCATACATTCTTAGAAAAAAACTCAAAAAACCACACCTTGCTTACATTACTCTAGAGGAAACGGCGTCAAGTTGTGCCAGCAGAGGTTTAGACTGAATATTAGGAAAACTTTGTCCACCAAAAGGGTTGTCAAGCACTGAAACAGGCTGCCCAGGGAAGTGGTGGAGTCACCATCCCTTGAGGTTTTTAAAAGACATGTAAATGTGGCACTTAGGAACGTGGCTTAGTGGTGAACCTGGCAGTATTAGGTTTACAGTTGGCCTTGATGATCTTAAAGATCTTTTCCAGCCTAAATGGTTCTGTGATTCTATGAAAAGTTCCTAGCCTACATTCTGACAAAGCAGTTGAGAACACAGGATCAGTGCATGGGAAATATGTCCAATAAATTGGGACTGATGTTCTCAAGCCCACATGACATAGTGTGCACACTGAGAGGTCAGAAAGTTTTACGGGCAGCAATTTCAAAATGAAAAACTTTCTGCATCCAGTGTTTCTCTAAAAACTGTGGGTCTCACTGTTGGCCTGAAAGGAACTTTTTTCATACTGCATCAACTAAAAGAAAAAGAAGATGGACTGACCTCAATTATGACCTTATACTGACTGGTTCACATTCCTTCATAGTTTATTTACCCTAAAGTTCATAAAAACAATGTGACTTTTCAGTCTAATAGGTTATTTTCAGCCCTAACTAATCAGAGCTCATGACTGGCTTTGGAACTGTAAGAGTCATACAAAAGCTAAGATTGATTATTAGCATCCAAATGTATGAAGTAATTAAGCCTACTAAAAAAAACAATACACCAAAACAAAAACAGGTAGGAGCAGAAGAAAATTGGAGGAAAATAAAGAGCACCAAGGATTTTAATAAATTTGTATCTGAATGTCTTTACAAATAAGTAGCTGACATGAGATTGAAAGTGCAACCCAATACAGCACAAATACAAGAATGTATGCATTGAAATTCCATAATTTTTCTTTATTCACTGTGATACATTCAAACAAAAGTGCTCCATATAACAGCCATAGAGTAAAGGAAATTAAAATAAAAAGTCCGAAAAAGACCATCAGATACATATGATGGTTATTCATATTTCAAAGCATTAGTAACTGTTTGTATCAGAGTGCACCAAAAACCCACATGAGAGTCCACATTTTTGTACACTGCTTCTATAAAAATAATAATCATAGGCAGCTCCAGAAAAAATGTTTGTCAGAACTAGAGCCAAAGCCACCACAAAGATAAAGCACCATCAGGCATATGTTTACAAATGCCGTAGTAATTAGTAGAGTGTAAAAAAGGCTTAGCTGAATTAACATTTTCCTTGTATTGGTATAGCACAGGGAAGCTCTGTGTGGATTCATTCCTTCCCAGCTTTGATATTTTTCACCAGGGACTTGCATTTGCCCCAGAACACCAAGCACCACAGGCAACTTTGGAAGCTTCAGGAGACAGTGAGAGATGGATGGAAGAGAAACCAGAACCGGTGCCAGTGTCTATCCTCCTACTTCAAAAAATGATCTTGGCAAGGCAGCATGTACTTAACCATGTTACTGAAATACAGTGGCACAAGCCATCTGAGAAAGACTGTTTGTACAGACCATGTTGACCTCCCAATGCTGTTTGCTGAGCTACAGTATTTGGCTGCACTGTTTTTGCCTAAAAAAAGACAGTTCTTGTTTTAAACTCTAATTCTTCTATAGAAAAATGTAAGTCACTGTTACCTGTAAGAGACAGCAGAGGATCACTTCACAGCAAACTCAGGCTGCATCCTATAAAGTGGTTCTATTGCAGCTGCAGAATTACTGCACTGTGCATTTGCCAAGAATTATTTGTAACTCAACAGTTAGATGGGGAAGGGAATTCCTACCCACAAAACACAAGAAATATATGATGCAAATTACACTGTCAAAGGGATATGACTGAGAGATACTTTTAATATATCTCTCTATGGTACATTATTAGGCAGAACAGCAAGGACCTTCAACAAATAGGGGGAAAACTCAGTAGAACACTTGTCCTGCTCTCTCGTTTACCTGTTCTGCAGGCAGCAGTTCAGATAGACAGCAAGACCAAAGACAGGCTCCGAAAATGTGAGTTGCTGATGTGAGATTTTCCTTAAAAGACCTAAGTAGGTCATAAACAGAAAAGCCCCTTTCCCACACACTTTCTAGTATATTCATAGGGATCCTGCTCCTTCATAAGTCCCAGCTCCTGTTAATCCCATGTGCAATTTGTGTTTCCCAAAGCAGGATGTAATGGCACTGATCATATGACCAACATCATCTTCACAGTCAAATCCTTGCAACATCAAGGTCTGTTTGCTCAAAAAGCATTTTTCTTAACTATGTTACTAATAAAGTCTCAAATCACTCAAGCTGAAAGGAAGTTAGACGTGTTATGTGGTTATTTACCCTTCACGCTATTTGTGTGGCATTCATCTCCCACGGCGCATGCCTTGCCCTTTTCACACTCCCTTTTCTCACGCAGGAACACAAAGCTGTAATGTTTGGGTTGCAAACACTATTAAATGCCCCTCTTCAGCCCCCAACAGCATAGAAATATTTTCTTTTAAAAGTTCAGTTCAAAGCATTTCTACTAATCCTAGGATTTATTTAAACAAACATTGTAGGCATGAGATAGTCAACAGCGTCCCTTTTACAAGATTCTTTGGAGACGGTTCTGTTTTCATACTGTTTACTGATCCGCCCCTAATTAATCTTCAGTTGCTCAGCTGCAAATTCAGCAAGTCCACCTGCTCCTTCCCCACCCAGCAGACGTTCCTTTTTCCCCAGTTTCAGGCTGTAATGATAGCACCACACAGTCCCTGTCCTAAAAACAAGGTGGCTGGCTTGAAAAGCTACATATCACCTCCCGATGTTACATGATCACATGGATTTGCAGCACAAGTCTAGCCTTTCCTCAGATGAGTAACTAAAACCAGTCTTTAAGTGCTTTCAAGGAGTTTCATTGTTTTTATCCTTCCCTGCAGTCAAGGTAGTTGCCTTTGATCCAGTAACAGATCTGTGCGTATTTGAGGGGTGTAATGCGAACAGCTACATTGAAATCCTGTGGGGTGCCATTCATGTCCACCCACTGATGGCCTGAAAATATACCAATAATTTTACGCTCCCATTTGTGATTCTGCCTCTTCCACATCCTCACATAGACCCCAGATCCACTTGCACCTGGCTGGGCATCGCATTGCTGGTACAACAGGTCGTATGTTTCGTCTTTGACATCACAGAAACGGTAAACCAGGTTTCCCGGACGGTCATTGTCGTAGCCAGAGAAGTGAATCCTCCCTCCAGGTAAGTGTCTTGCTGGTGGGCTCACACCTATCTTCATAAACTTTCTTTTATGTGGCTTCTTCAGCTCTAGCAGGGCATAGTCATAATCCATGCCAATGTCATTGGCATTGCCTTTGATCCATCCTTTGGGGACATGCGTCCGTTTCACTCGGATCCACTGGAATTTCATTTTCTCAGGCATTGCTGAGTTGGTGATATTGGACCCTTTGCTGCCATCTTTCTGTTTGGGCTTTAGGAACCCCACCCGCAGTTTCTGAGCTCCTTTGACATAACTCTTTCCATCATGGATACAATGAGCGGCAGTAAGAACATGCTTTTCAGCCACCAGTGTCCCCGTGCAACCTGTAGAGAGCTTCACTGATGTGGAGAACGGGTAATTCAACAAGAAGTCTTTCCCAAAAATGCTAAACCTGCTGTCATAGCCATAGATCTGCCTCTTAGTTCGAGATCTGCCTCGAGACCCATCGCCACCGTTGCTCAGAATATATATGCCCACTTCAGTTTCAGTGAGGCTACCATTAGCATACAAGGTTTCGTAGGACAGGTAGTTCTTCACTTCTTCATAAGTTGGCAGTGGAGAACTTTTGTGGCATGCTGGGCCACACGGAGATACCACTTCCAGTCTGGCTTCAGCATCAAACTGTGGTTTGTCCAAATTCAGGGTAGACTGTGGCAGGATAACGGGAACTCTGTAAGACGGCCAAGTTGGCTTCCAGTGAGGACTGGAAGGCATCACATCTTTAGCAGCACACAAAAGGAGGATTAAAGTGGACAAGGCTGCCATTCTGAATGCAGGCCTGTGGAAAGGAAAAGCAAGTACAGTTATTCACCCAAACTTGTTGCAAGATTATCCTACCTTGCTAAGTAATGGCTTGCTAACCTAGTATAACTATAAAAGGGTCAAGTGATTTGAATGGCGTTAACTTACACTAAGTAGCTCAGATTTCTCAGTGTCAAACTAATGCCTTAACCTGAGTCTTGAAACAAGTGTCCCAGGTTAACACTGAAATACAGGGCATTCAACCCTTAGGTGTACTGAGTCACCAACTCCCAGCTGACATCAGTGGAAATTATAGTACTCGTCTTCACACGGTTTGAAGAAAATTCAGACTCTGTGTAAATCCCTTCATTCAGAAATCAGAGCTCCTGCAAAGAGTAAGTGTGTTTGTCTTCAGTTAGATTAGAACATTCTCTGAAAACTCCCCCCTACTCTCTGACTATGCTGAAAGATGTCCTTAAATCTCTTCACACCATTTGCTGTCTCAGCCAGACACATCAGGCTGATGGTAGGGACAAAGAAGGTGACCTGAGAGGGGTTGGGTTGCAGAACGTGACCACAGGGGAGGCTCCCTTCCCCTTGCAACTCACACCAGACAAAGGTTCTGCTCCACCTGGCATTGGCTCTCCCTGAGGCTTACATGAGACAGGGTGATATGATTACACATAGGCAGCTAATGAAGGAAGATTACAATTCTTGAGGGAATTTTCAGTTAACACACTGGCTTATTGCTTTATAAACTCAATTAATTAGAAATGCAAACCAACCCCCTCTGAGCACAGGGAGGCAAACGCGACTGTAAATGTGTTTATGAACCACAGGCAGAGTGCCTGAGACTGCAGAGAACAGCGTGCACTAGTACTGCGTCAAAAAAATGTGTAACTTCAGTTTATTTGAAAATTAGCCACACAGCTGAATCGCTGCAGGAGGTCCTGTGCCCTGGGCAAGAAGGCAAGCAGGATCTCCCTCACACAAAGATTATTCAAACAAAAGTTCACAATTATGTTGAGCTTACACATATTTAAAACCCTGCTGAGGTTACACTGATCACAACTGCAGGATCATTCCTGAAATGCCTCAAACGAGTAAACCAAAGCAAAACACACAGGAAATGACCACAGCTATCTAAGAATAAAAAAGAAAAATCCTTCTCTCCAAAGATTTTTGTAGAAGTACTCCAGCCCTAAGGTGCACAAAAAAGACTTTGAAAGCTACAGGCTGCTGAAGTCCAGTGGTGTTCAATTCAAATACTAGGTCTAGATTTTCAGATTTTTGGTACCATCCTCTTTGGGAATTGAGGCTATCATTAAAGCACAAAACGTTTAAAATATCAATTAACTCATGCAGGGTATCAAAAGACTTTAAGTCCAAAAAACAGGCATAGATGAACAGAACTGATGCTACTGATACACACAGAGGCAGATACTGACTCTTCCAGAAGTGACCACACACTGTTGGCAATTTTTTCATTAACAAACAGGACATCTTTACAGGAACACACTTTTTTTTAGGTTAGGTTCTATCGAATGTGATGCTTTAGACCTAGCAGATGACTGACTCATGCTGGCAAATACAAGCCATTTTAAACATTAATCAGAATTGCATCATTTTGCATCTCTCAAAATCAGAAAATATTTTGTGTTCAAGGAAAACCACCAGCTCCCTCTGACTCCTTCCACAGCAAATTTTAATACTGGATGTGGCTGCATTTTGCAAGCTATGAAATAAGGGAGATTCACACTGGTGTAAGGATGGTACAGGGAACACTTGCTGTATTATCAAACATGTTGTTGTAAAACAGTGATTAGGAAGACAGAAAAAAGAAGGTAACAGGGACAAATGATACTGCTCCATCCCCATAAAGACAATATACACTTGCATAAATCAACTCTTAACTGTCCTGCTTGTGTCAGTGAGGGCTGCATGCAGCAGTGCTTACTGGTTTCACAATTAGAAGCTGATAGCAGACTAAACCACAGTCAAGCTGTGCATCAGGTAGCTGATCCCAGCACTAAGAGCACATATTTCTATGCAGTTTGCCCTCACTGCCCTCAGCTTTCTTGACAGATGGAATCTCTCTAAATTGCACCACTCGTGCCACTTCTTGGAGCTAAAACCCATTCATGCTGAGTCTCTGCTGGCCTTTCACCGGTTTATTTAGCTGGCAGGGGAAAATTACAAGCGTCTTGTCAGTTGTTATTTGCACAAGCAGCCAGATTCCCTCGTGCCTGTCAGCACGGCGACCTGATGAAGGGACTATGTGCCCAACAGCTCCTCTGCTTCCTCCGAGATTATCATCCAGGCTGGAAAGAGAGATTACCTCTTCCTGCAACCTGCTCTCCCTTATCTCCCCACCATCACCACCACAGCACCGCCAGCACTTGGAAGGGCAGCTTTAGACAGCAGAGGGCAGCCGCCCTATGAAGAGAACAAGACAGGAGATGGGACTCGCACTGGTCCCAGAAGAAAAGGCTTCAGAAAATGGTATTTGTGTCTATGCTGTGCAAGGTGGTAGTTACTCCAGTTTACATCTCTGAGCAAGCCTACCCACCCCCTCCCCTCCTGCTTCTGTGCTGTGATCACATTGCAGCTCTAGGGGATAAAAAAGCCTTTTCATCAGTTACAGAGCTTTTCTATTATTTAAAATGTTATTTAAACCTGACAATAAAATTGAGTTGTGAGTTTATACCCGAGTGTAGAAGCTAAACAGTGCTCACAAGTCCAGGTATTTACTGCAGTCTTCATAGTTATATCCCATCTGGAGACATAACTGGTACTAAATCATATCTGGGCAGCAATAAACAGAATAAATATGTCTTACTTACAACAGGATGCAATTTACCTCTTTCTGTGTAGATTCTTCCTCTTAAAATGAAGGAATTGAAAACGCAGTCTACATTTAAACAAAGACTTTCCAGTAGCGCTCTTCTGCCCCTTTACTTTCTCTTTTCCTTTTCATTTGAAACAAAAAAGCTGCAAACAAACCCAGGGTTAAAACTCTCTGTCCTCAGCTACTTACTGATGTATGACCCTGAAAGGTTTTCTCAAATTGAACAAACTGGTAAGTAGTGAGCACTTGCCTGCACAGCTATCATAGAGCGGTACTGAATGAATTACGATGTGCTGCTCTACTGTAGCTCTGCTCTTCTGTTTCTATTTAAACTGTGTCATAAACTCAATCCACCCTTTGACTCAGCACAAAGCCCTGCTCTGATATCCAGCCTAGGAACCCCCTAGAAGCGGTTTGTACATAATCACACTCACTAATGGCATTAAAATTGTTTAGAGCATGGAAACAGTGACAGCTACCCTGGGGCTCCCCACGCTGCTAAAATACTTCACAGACACATTTTCCTGCTTGCTATGGGCATTCATGTCCCAAAATAAATGTTGCTGAAAGAAAACTGCCTTGTTCAGGATGGACTTGAACAATTTCCTAATAAGCAAGTAATTTTTCTGCAAGAGTTCACTACTTCAGGGGTGGTTCTTGTAATAGACGGTTAAATAACAATAAATCATGGATCATCTAATATGAAAGCCCATGAACCAAACAGTCTCCATTACATTTGGAAATGAAGAAAGTTTTTCCACAGTGCTAGAAGCCAGAAAGATTAACATAGCAAAAAAAATGAAGAGAGAAAACCTGCCTCAAACCAAATTATAAAGGAGTACTAAATCACTGTCAGTGCTGTGCCAAAATACCTCTGCTGCTTTTCCTGGTCACAGAACTTGTTAAAACACAGCAGAAAAAAAAAAATAATGGAGTTGCACTTTAATAACTACAGAAGCCTTACTGCCATTAAAATCTAACTCTATTAACCTGCCCGAAATGCTGAGGGTGGTATGAGGGTTACACTGCCTTACCTGCTCGACTGAGGGCTGTAGGAAGAGATGCCTTGGAAAACCTGGAACTACCTTCGATACTGGCAGGCCACGGGTTGTGTCTATTAACATACACACCACGCACAGCGGCTATTTTGGCACGTGTGTCAGTGACATGCACACACAGAGAAATGGGAGCATAGTACATGTTTCCATTTAGTCCAATTCCTAGGACTGCCTCCTTTCACCCTCCTTTTTTCCTTCTTTCTCCTTCCCTGTATGTCAAGCAGCTTTGGTATCACAATACAAGAGCAAACTGCATTACAAGCAAACAGTGATGATCAGTTTGAGTAAGCGGGTAAACTGTAGGAAGGACCTGCATCCCCAGGGCTTCCAAACCACCTGAGTGACGGGGCAGCTGCACAAGCTGGGTCCCGGTGGGACCTTACCAACCCCTCGGACCTCGCTCGGGGCAGGAGGCAAAAAACAACTGCCCCAGGCGCCAGCAGCCGCTTCACTGAAGAGCTCGTGTCACGTATGTCTTAAAAAGCCACCCCAAAAATACTCATGTTCTCAGACACAGTGATGAATCTGAGTATAGGACCGCAGCGGAGCGCTACCTTCAGACAGCTCGCAAGCGTGAAAAGCAGCGAACGCGAATTTCATCCCAGCTGTTCCTTCACCCGCCGTCCTTTCAGCGTTGGTCACCAGCAGCGGCGCCGGCCGCTGCAGCGGCGCACCCGCAGCGGGGACCAGCGGGGACCGGCGGGAAGCAGCCGCGTTCGCCCTTTTGTCGCCGGCGTCGTCGGGGAGGCGGCACCCGGTGCGCTCCGGTGGATGCGAGCGCGGTTAAACATTAAACCCTGCGCGGAGGGAGCGCTCGCCCCCGGCCGGGACAGCGGCTCCCGGTGCCCCGCACGGCCGGGAGCCCCCGGCAGGTGAGGCAGTGGCCCGGGGCGAGCCCGGCGCTCGCCATCCTCCCACCGCCCCTTTGTCCCCCCGGGGCGACCCGCACCCCGCGGCGCCCTCCCGGCCGGCGGGACCCGCTACCTACCGGCTCCCTGCGGCGGCGGCGGCGCTGGCGGCGGCTTGGGCAGCGGCTCAGGCAGGTGGCGGTGGCGGCGCCGGGGCCGGTCCCATCTCTCCCGCCGCCTCCGCGGGGCTCGGGAGCGCCTCCCCTCCCTCCCGCCGGGCGCCGGCCCTCGNGGGCGGCGCCTCCCGCAGGTGGATCCCGCCTCTGGATCCCGCCGTTGCCGCCACGCCCCAGCCGGCCCGGGCCGTCCCTCCGCGCAGCTTCCCCAGCGGGCCGCCGCACCAGTGTGTCCGGTGCGGCGTCACCCCTTTTTTTATTCTTTTACTGCTGTTTTCATTTATTTCCCGAGGAAAAACATAGGGGTTTTTTTCTCCATCCTTGTTTTTATTCGTGGTGTTCTGGCGCTGCGGGCAGCTCAGGGACTGCCGTCCCGGTGCCTGAGTTCGGGGTGCAGCCCGTGGCACCTCTGCAGCCCCGAGGGCAACAGGCTCTTTGTCCCCAGTGTCTGGGTCCCCAGGTCTCTTTTCAGAGGGTCCCCAGGAGTGGGGTGAACCCCCGCGGTCCCTCCTGCCTCTGCAGGGCATCAGCTCCAGGAGCTCTGCGGTCAGTCACCCATGTTGCCTCATCAAGCGGACATTTAAATTTAATTGTCCGACACAATGTTTGCGTGGTTTTAGTTACTCATCCTTCTTGAATCCTTATAATGGTATCTGGCAAGAAAAGAGGAAAACAGCACCAAGAAGGCGAAAACTCTGCAATGCTTTAACTCCACAAGAAAAAGCCACAAAAGAAAAAGTTTTTTTCAAAATTCCCAGCTGATGAGCATTATTCCAGAAAGGAAATACAAACTTCATAGGAATCAATTATTTGCAGTCTTCTACGGACCTGTTTACCCCGCTGCTGCCCTTACAAAGAATGAGGAGAGCCTGAAGCAAAGCAAAACTTCAGCCTCACCCATGGACAATCTGTGAAGAGCTGAAATACAACAGGATCTTACATTCTTAGACACTATTTTTCTAGTTTGCATTTGCTTGACCCTAGCACCATCCCCATCTGGGTCTGCAGAAAGATTTTACCAAATGAATGAAAAAAGCACGTAGTACATGAAAAAACACTTGTAACTACTCAGACAAGTCTTTCTCAACTGTGAATGATTAGAAGAGAACTCAGTGTGAGGAAAAAGTCCTCGCAGCTAGAGGACAAACGTCCCCAGCAGAAGCACAGCTAGAGAATACAGATGGTGTTGGGGAAGGGCTGGTGACACCAGTGCAGCTGTTCTTGGGCCATGAGGGAATGACCATGCAACAGTGAGGCAGATCCTTGGAGTATCAGCAGGCAGCAGACAAGTCAGGCTCTGTCTGCAATACCATACTAGCCGTAGATCCCATCCTGATCTGTCTCTGTGTCTAATCACATCCCAACTACATGTGCAGTCCCACTGCTCAGAATCTTTGCCCTGTACACACATATCTGCTGATTTGCATGGATGGAAGGGCTGGTCCGTGCGTCACAGGAGGTGAAAATGTTGTAAGGTTTGTTTAGAGTGGGTCTCAGGGCTGCAGCAGTGGGACAGGTGGGTTCTTGCTTTCCCATGGGCATGCAGCCTCTTGTGTCACAGCTGCCATATGTGCTCCAAGGCCTTCCAGACACAAATTCAAATAGACACAATCCTAGATGATGATGCTGATAGAATTTTTACAGTAGACAGGAGGACAGAGATACAGAGATGCTAAGATGTATATAGTGGGACTCACCTCACTTAATTGTAGAGGTTTGGGGTGCCCTGGGCTGTCCATGCTGCAATACAGGACTGCAAACTTCCTCTGCCTGAAGTAGCAGCAGTGGAAATTGTCCTTGCCTGGGAATTTGGAACTAGAAGATCTCTGAGATCACTTCCAACCCAAACCATTCTATGATGATGCGATTCCATGAAGTGTCTCTCTATGTGCAACACAGATGGATGAATAAGAACCATAAGGCTTGGTCTCTACAGGCCCTCTCCTAAGAATGAAACCTTAAAGAAAGTGTTGGGCAAAAGTTTCATGACAAAAGAAGTGGAGAAGAATGTTTAGTTTGAAATTTAGTTATGAGACATTCTGTTCTCATAAAAACTTCTGATTTTTATTATTTTTAGTGTATATGTTAAACCGTAAACTCAGAAAAGACAGTTTGCCTGTCCTGTCTTCATGTCTGCCTTAAGAAATAATGAACTACTGTCCAGTTCTGTCAAGCATCTATAGACAAAATCTGGCATTTTAACTTTCTAATTCAAAAGAGGAAAAAAATACCAAATCTAGGGCATTTTCCCCCCTAAAAGTCTTAAGAAACAAGAACTCTGGTGAAATTGGGCTGCACAAGTTTTTTTAAAAGAGAGTGATGTCCAAGATCTGAGTGTAACTGTGAGGCATTGTTGAGGCAAAGAGCAGTAAGTGACAAAGTACGTAAAGGTGAAGAGGTATTAGCTGCACTATATTGTCAAGTGATAACACACACGCCGACTTTTCAGCACCCTGTGAGTAAGCTGAAAATGAAACAGTCTACAGGTGGGAGCCCTAATGAATGGCACTGTCAGGAGATAATTTCTCATGGTTGAAGAAATCTTTTATTCTGCAGGGAAGTGAAGTAACCTGGCGTTATGGTCCTGTGCCAGATTCTGCTGCAGACAATGAAGTGATTTCAGAGGCCACTGAGTCTGGAAGGAACGATGACAACCCACAGTTGGCTCAAGTGAGTCTCCCCATTGCTCACTGCTGATGCAATGCAGAAGAAAAGTCCTTGGATTTCCCCACTGCAATGGCAGCTCTCCAGCCTGCTCCCTCTACTTTCCCTGGGATGCAGACCCCTGCTCACTCATGCCCTGTTTCCTGTAATGCTTTTTAACTGTGGGAAAAAGTTACAGGTGAAGATACTCTCTCTCTCCCCCTTTAAAAACAGTCTGCTTTGAAGGCAAGAATGATGCAGACTTGGACTTTAGAGAAGCAAATCCTTTCCTCATCCTTGCCCCTACTTCAGTTCAGGATTTCAGGAAGGCTGTGGTGCCACAGTTCCCAAATCCGTGCAACAAGTGTGAGAGCATATCCTATCTCAATGAAGTGTTATGATGATAATTATAGCAGTGACTCTCCCATGACTGGGTGCTGTGCTGATGGGAAGGGGAAGGCCAGACATTCACCTTGGATGTGCTGCACCACAAGATGATACCACTAGGAGAGAAGGAACTCTTCCTCAGGTTCTTCAAGACTGTGGATGCATGGGTAGTGGGGGAAGTACTTATTCCTAGTTCCCAGAAGCAGAATGCTTTTACTGTCAGCTCTGAAAGGAAGCACGTGAGCACTGGGAATCTGAGTTGTTTAGTTTATGGAAAAGATTGCCAAATGGGAAAACTGACAGCTGAATGTATACAATATCTTTCCTGTGTTGGCAAAAATCTTGTCATCAGCAAGTGTGACACTGTGAAGCAGCATGGAGGAGGATTCTAGCCTTGGAGAGGATTCCACTGCTGAATAAAGGCAACTAAAAGCTAGTCATGACCACTCTAGGTTCCTTTTGCAGGTCTTAAGGGGCTACCTCAGAGGGCAGCAAATTGCATCCTAAAATGGGATTTAAGTTAGGCCAGACAACCCTTCCTTAAAAGCACTCAGTTTATTTCTGCCATCATGAGAGGTTAAATCTAATTTTTTGGTGCCTACAGTTAAATGAAGTGAAGCTCACTCAGGTGTCCATCTTCCTAGATGGATAGGGATATTTGAGCATCTAGTTGCAATTCACTCAGACAGGGGAAGGTTTCTACTGCAGAGGTCCGCCAGCAGACATAACTGCAAATAAAGGGCTTTGCTTGAGAAAACTCAATCTTTACGGAAAGTTTATATCGGAAATCTATCAGAAAACTGATCTACTACTATATGGGAAACACACGAGGTAACACTGAACTGAAAATACAGTAGGTTTAGGAATAATTTTGTAGCTGTTTTCCCTCCCACCGGAATTCTCAGCTTAAAGTCTTAATGGGATTATCCTAACTGTCAGACGTGGCATGGGATTCTCTAAATAGAGTATATTATGTGGAAAGTTTTGATCAAACTATGAGGTGCATAGAAGGAAGAAAAAGAGAATTAATATTTTGAATTCAGAGCTTGTTTCACAATTCACAGCTATATATATTATATACACTTAACTGTAGAGAATTCCTACTATTCATATTATTGAAAACATTTCTGTTGAGTGATATTTAAACTAACAGTGCCTCTTTAATTTCATTATAGTGAAAACTTGTTGAAACAAAACAGGCATCTGGATTTGCTCCAGCAAGGCTGAGGTTCTTTTAAGACACTGCATCTTCACCATTTGAATAAACAGCATATCACTACAGTGAAGTAATCCCAAAATGACACCTTAAAAATAAAACATCCACTGCAACTGCACTCCCTGAGAACTTCAGGAATTTCCTGAAAAGGGGAATTTTCCAGTGTTATGCAAAATTGGATTGAATTCATCACTATTGTTTTTATTTTCATGCCAACCTGTGTCTGTCTGCTAGGTTTAGATTGTACTGGTGCTATCACTGCTCCGTCTGGCAGTTTTGAATCCACTATGTGCTCATTTAAGAATAGTGAGCTGTAACATTTTCTAAGTGCTGTATGTGACCATGAAGCAACTGTATACTCACAAGGTCATTGAGGATATTAGCAGACATCTTTTCAGCTCCTGTTGGAGATAATACTCACCTCATCCCCACCTTGTTTAAAGAGAATCCCTTATTCAATGCACAAAGCAAAACCGAAGGTTCTCCCTGCAGTGAGAGCCCACCCTGCAGAGCAGGGAAAGGCCTTTCCTATCCCATTGTACAGCCAGAATTGGTGACATTTCTAGTGAGATGCTTGAGCTCATACTAATTTTGATGCCTGTTCATTTTGCAGCAGCATGAAGGCCCCTCGAAGTCAGTAGTGTGAGTCTAAGTGAGGGACCGCATCATATTTCAGGTTGTGTTTTAGCTATGGTCAAGATCATCCTGCAATGGATGTAGGCCCTGTGGGGACATCAAAATCAGGTCTATCTCCCCATCTCAGGGAGGTGAAGAAAAAGGAAAACCAATCAGGGATTGGGACTACTTTACTGAGTGGTTCTGTCTCAATTTCTTAGTCAAAGAAGCTTTTCTGGTAGAATTTCTGTGAGTCTGCATAATGTCCCATGGATCAGTGCTTCTAAGGGAATTGAACCTGAGGGCCCAGGGCACACAGGAGGGTTGTTTAGCCATCAAAGCCAGCACATGGGACCATCTGAAAGGGACTTCTGGTCTGAAACATGAAGAGGTATCATAGTAGAACCAGGAGAGGTCAGTTATGATTAGCTTGGGAACAAGTAAACAAGATCAGCCTTGGCTAATTCTAGCCATCTAAAAATTATGTCAATAGCCTAGGGAAGGCCATCTTTAAGCAGAGGAGAGGAGGCAATCCAGCCCACCCATGTTAGATGCTGATGTTATTATGGAATTATGGTTTGGATTTATTTTCTCTTGTGCATCCACAGAGGCAGCCTAGACAGCTTGTGTGGAGTGCACATTTGATTCTCAAAGTTAGATGGCAATATACCATTCAGAGTTAAGTGCTCCTCACAAGAGAATTGCTCTTGGGTGGCTCTTGTTCACATCTTGTCAAGATGAACTTGGGTTGTTTTCCAAATCTAGTGTATCCAACTATGAAGAGAATGATGATTTTTCTCCCAAACAGGCAACCTGTTTCACTAACCTATGATCCTTTTCCTTCCCATGTGACAGATGACATCCTTCATTTGCAAGGTACTAATTGCAATTTTACGCTTCTCAGCTGTGACTGCAGCTGCAGGACTGTATTTAGTTCTGGCTACCCAGCTCCACATGAGACATAGACAAATTAGAGGTAAATAAGGAAAGAAAGTACATGAAAGGTGAATAAAGAAAACTTGCAGTTTATCATAGGATGAATCTAACTGTCTGCACTTGCAGTGCAGATTATATAGGACCCTAAGGAGGAATTATTTCACATGGCACTAAGGAGTATAATGACAAGAGTTTAATGCGATGAGATTAGAAAAGACATATTTGGGCTAAATGTCACCAGAAAAATCTCTGACTCTGCGAATTGGTTGTGAAATAGTATCCCAGGGGATTTGTGCCCCCTGGCCCCCAGATATATAAACTGTGTGAGGCAAAACATTAGGAAGGGGAAACAATATTGAATATCATGTAGCAGTTTAGGCAATCCAATAGATCTTTGCCAGCACTGATTACTACAATCTACAGTTCAAAGCCTAGAAGATAGGCAAACCATTTAATGATATGTCTTGCAGAGATGTATCCCTGAAGGAATATTTATAGCAAGTCTTATAACTTATTTGTGACACAGTTTGCCTTGGAGTGCATTTCACAGCTCAAAGATGAATATATAAAAATAACCCTGTGCTGCTCCATACAATGAACCAGGTACTTACTGGTGATCTGTAAATATTTCCTCCCTATCTCCAAAATGTCAAATATATGTGCCCAGCCTATACTATTTCATTTAACCTGGGTTTTCTTTGGAACCAAGGAGAGAGATTTAAGTGGAAAAATTTAGTTTTTAATGACCTGCATACAGCTGTATACAGCCTCACACATGACAAATCAGATAAAGATACAGACACTACGAAGCTGAGTCTGGGATCAGGTCTGCACCAGGAGCTGAGTCATGCATCAAACCTGTAAATATCATTTAGAATTTCACATTACTTTATACTTGTCATTGAAAATATGAACTAAGACAAGCAGAGTATGGGTATCTAACTACATTTATCAATAATCTAAGACAGTAAGCCTGAGAGGCATCCTGAACAACTCCATGGCAACATTCCATGGCCACATTGACAGGAGACTTCCTGGGACAGAAATGGAGTGAGCAGCACACACAACAAAGACATCCACACAGATGCACCTGGAATGGTGCTTTAGCTGCTCCCAGGAGAAGTAAAGGTGCTTAAACTGCCCTCACCCCAGTTTATTAGCAGGAAGATCCCATATAGTAGGAAGATCATCAGGTCCACTGATTGGAGTAGTGGACCTGGACCACAAGAAAAGATGCCATTCAGAAGTACCTTAAGTGCTGCAAAACACTTTGGTGTTTCACTTGATAGTCAAGTTACCCACATGAAGAAGGTTTTCTATCTGGAATGAAGTATTGGGATCCAGCCTGACATCCTGCATTACCCATGGAGTTCTCTGCCCCTGGTTGCTAATCTTGTTTGAGCTAGAAAGACATTTTAAAGAACTGTCAGTCTTGAGCTAAAAATTATCACAGCGTAGGTGTACATTACAGCCTTTGGTTCATCATTGTCTAGATATTTCTATTTATACTTCAGCTGTTTAGCAAGATATCTTAAGATCAAAGGCCCTAAAAGTCCTAGTGTACTGTATCAGTATATATAGTATGTATATATATATATATATTAGTACTGTTATTCTAAAACTCGCATTTTCATCAAAAGCTGAATTATACTTTGACAAAATCTGTTTCCATAAATCTTAATTATATTACTTTGATCCTTTGTGAAATATATTGTCAATTTGATTATGTGATCTGAGATTGAAATCAAGTAAAAAAGCCCAGTTGTCTGGGTAATTCCATATATCCTATTCAAGTACTCATATCACCCTCACTTTCTGCCAAACTTGTACAGTTTTCCTTCTATTTTAGGACTAATTGAAAATTGACAGTAATGCTCAAGAAATCTTGAAAAGTTTCTGGAAACTGATTTTAAAATATCTAACTTTAGAAATGGCTGTGAGCAACAATATCTAATTCTTGGAACTATACCTGTGTTACCTGGCAAGGCTAACATACATTTTCTGTGTTGATTTTCAGTCTAAGTAACTGCTGTAGGTAATTTTAGATAGTCCCACTATCACTGTGGGAAATCCAGAAGAGATCATTCAGCCCAAGTCACTTTCTCTATACAGTGCAGAGAGATGATTTAAGTAGATACTTGTCCCGTGGTTAAAAAACATTTCAGATCAGTGGTTTCCCTTACCAGTGACAGAAAGAGCTGATGCTCTTTTTGGCATACAATTTCTCTATTTTGAGATCGCTACTTGCTGTTTTAGTTACAGCAAGTGATTTAAACTGTCTGATCACAGAAATCCTGCCACTAAATCTGGTAATATTTAGGTCAAATTGATATTTATTAATGACCAGGCAAATTCTTTTTGCTTATTTTCCAGACTGAGTATTAGCTTAAGAAAATTAAATATTTTCTTCCTTGCAAGTCTCTTGGTTGCTTTGCTGATTCCTTTCATGGTGTTTTAAATTTGTGCTAATGAATGCTTTTGCTGTACTTTCTCTCTGCTCTTTTTCTACCAGCTTAATGCCTCAGCCTGATCCCAGAGAAGTCTGTAACCCTCTGTCTTGATTTGGAGCCCACATAACTGTACATTTTCCTAGGAAAGGTAGGGAATATTTCTCAGCTTTAACTTCAGTTATTTACCTTGCTGTTACCTAGCTTCTGCCTAGCACTTACCAGTTCTTCTAGATCATTTAAACATTCTTTTTAGTGGCTCCCTGCTGAGATCTCTACTCCCAGTAGCACATAGGATGACTTGTCATTAGTATTCATCTAGACCATCAGTAATCATTAAATCTATTTAGAGAACCACAGAATTCTTTAGGTTGCCCCCAGAAGTCTGTTAGTCCAGACTCCTGGTCAAAGCAGGACTGAGTCCAAAGCTGAGCCTTAGATTTCCCTTTTAAGTCCAATAAACCCAGTCTCTTGCAGAATATCCAGCAAGGACCATCCTCTGCCTTTGGACAGGTTGTGACTTCTTTACAGAAACATGTACAGCCTCACAGGTTGAGACTTCCACAGTGATATTTCCCATATCCTGTTCCTTTTTAAGCATCTTCTGTGTAGACAGCTGAAGAAAACAATTAATAGCAAGTTTAGTGGTTATATGCAAGAGTGGCTTGATTCTGCTCTCAAAGACAAGTGAAATACAATAATAGAATCACAAAATGGTTTGAGCTGGAAGGGATCTTAAAGATCATCTAGTTCCGATCCCCCTGCCATGAGCAGGGACACCTTCCACTAGAACAACTTGCTACAAATTCCATCCAAGCTGGCCTTGAACACTTCCAGGGATGGGGAATCCACAATTTCTCTGGGTAACCTGTGCCAGTGACTTGCCCCCTTCACAGTAAAGAATTTCTTCCTTATAACTAATCTAAACCTTCTCTCTTTCAGTTTGAAGCCCTTGCCCCTTGCCCTGTCACTACATGCCCTTGTAAAAAGTCCCTCCTCATCTTTCTTGCAGGCCCCTTTCAGGCACTGCAAAGTCATAATAATGTCACCCCAGAGCCTTCTTTTCTTTAGGCTAAACAACCCCAGCTCTCTCAGCCTTTCCTCACAGGAGAGGTATTCCTTCCTTCTAACCATTTTTGTGTCTCTCCAACAAATCTGTGTCTTTCTTATTCTGAGGAGCACAGAGCTGGACACAGCACTGCAGGTGGGGTCCCATGAGGGCAAAGCAGAGGGGCAGGATCACCTGCCTTGACCTGCTGGCCATGCTGCTTCTGATGCAGCCCAGGATACATTTGGCTTTCCACGCAGCAAGCTCACATTGCCGGCTCACATCCAGCCTGCCAGGAAAACAAGCAACCTTTTTTATCTCACTTTCTTCCAACATCTAATCAAAAATATTTTCCTGCAAATTTTCGTGTGTTGTTTACCATATTTTATTTATTTATTTACCATGTCAAAGCTGGCTTGACAGATCTGTGGCATACAGAATGTCAATTTCCCTGAGAACTTACTCAAGTTCCTTACTCACATTGAAGAGATGGGTTGGATAAAGTCAATTAGGGTGAAATGCAAGAGTTTGTGATGTGCAGAAGACTCAGACAATACTGTGTATCTTTTACTGTATCAATTTCCAACTATGACAGGCATGGATTATAATAAGCATGAAGTCCTGATACAAAAGGTACAACCTGCATGCATAATGCAATGTACACTAACTTTATTGATTTGGAGACATATCATTAACATATTTGAAAACAAATACTTCACAAGCACTTGTTAAATATTTCCTGCATTGCCAGCATGAAGGAATAAGGATACAATTCTCCATTGTACTGCAACAGGCATGATTATAAATGGAAAGGCAGTTTTAAAATAACAAATTCTCTATTATGTTTCATTAAAAGCCAGCTGGTTGCTACCAGCAATGAACACAGAAGGGTCTGTGACAGCAACACTCCAAGTTATACTTTATCTAAGTGTACACTGCTTATAGTGTTGGTAGTATATGCTGGTAGTGCTGACCTGTTCCATTATATGACTTTCAAACAAACTCTCTTTTACCCTTGCTATAAAGCTAAGTGCATTTTTTTTTCAAAGTTCTTAGTAAATAATCGCCAAATCTCCATTTACAAAAATAGAATGGAGCAGAAATTCCTAGCCGAGGCTTTGGGTCTGGACAAACGGTCGCAAATGTTTAAATATTTGATTGGAGAAAAGCCAAATTTTGAATGTCATGGAGAGTGGCCAGTGGCAAGCATCCAATTCTTCTACAGGACCTGAATGTTGGAGCTGGAGATAATTGTTTACCCAGTCTGTCTGCCCGGGCAAACAAGCTCCTGGAGGCTCATTGCTGTGAGTCTGCTGGGATCCCCATTCCTCAGCCTTTATGTACTTATTAGGCTTCCAATAAAGGACGGCACCGAGGCAGGCGCAGACACTAACAAAGACAGGAAATGCCAGGCCTGGCCAGAATGAAATCAGTGTGTCGTGAGTGCTCTTATTCTGAATGTGAATACGGAGCTTCTGTTGTGAGGGCAGAGGAGTGGCAGAAGGAGGGTGAGATGAGGTTGAATCCCCTGTACTCAGCTCGTCAGGGAAAGCTGACAGCTGCCTAAGTCCTGATTAGGACCTGTCAACCTGATCCTGCAGGCAATATTCTCATTGAAATAAATGGGAGCTCTGTCTGATTAGGAACAGTATTGTATTATGTGGGTTCATATATTATTTGTATTTCTTTGGAATCCACAAGTCTTAACTCTGTTTGGAACTGCACTGTGCTATACATTATAAAAATGAAAAATAAAAGATACTTTCTTGCCCTCTTTGCAATCATGATAGGAAAAAGTCGTCTAAGTTTGCACACTGTTTTACTGGCACAACCTAGAATAGTCAGCATCCCAGAACTCCCTTCCAGTCGGTAATATTACACTAATTTAATTGGGTTCTCAGCTACACTCCTATCTTTAAGACTTCATCCACTTTTGAACTTCAAATTCTTCTATATTCCATATCCCTCATAGTAGTTTCAGGAGACTGTCAGATTCTGTAATACAACCCCCTGTGTCATTCAGTGAGGGACAGAACTTTAAATTTGTCTCTAATGTGCCTGAGGAGAGATAACAATAAATTTTTGGAACTGATTTTCTTACTTCTTGGAAATGTTTGAGGAACAGAAAGCAAAAGAAAACAGTGGAGCTGGAAAAAAACAGCTTTTGAGGTTAAATTGTTTCTCTCTTAGAAAGTTATCTGAGGAGCTGTTTTTTTCCTCATGGTGGTTAGTTAATGTCATAGTTTGACAGAGATCATGAAGTGTGGGAATTAAAGAGAGACTCCCAGTTTAGGAAACAAGCTCTGTGATTTCCCTTGGGGATCAGTGGTGTACTGTAGCATCAGAGAAACCTCTTGTGTATCAGTACCCTGCTCCTTTAGCCTGCAGCAGTGCCTGTGCTAAGGCAAGGGGAACCCCAGGTCTTCCTCACTCACTCAGTTTCTGGCCTTTCTGCTGAGACAACTGATAAATGTGTCAAAAAGTGGTGCTGTTAGAAGATGAATTTATATTACAAACCTGTGTCTCCCTATTGCCAGCTGGCAGTAACTTTGGTTGCTGCTGCCTTGGAACTGATTTGAATTCTTGACAAAAGGGGAAAGCTCCATGTGCCGTTGTCTGGCTCTATCAAAATGCTCCTCTGGCTCTTTTCTAACCCACAGAGGAAGACTTTAAAGTGGGTTCATCTGTGGATGGGGATAAAATCACAGAGGATACAAGGCATTGGGGAGGCCCTTATTCTCTCCAGAGGCAGAGGACTTCCTGGGGAGTCCCTGAACACTAATACACCACCTGGGAAATAAATAGGAGGAACTGGAGGACTGTGCAGCTGCCGAGCTGTGCCATCACTGCAATTACAGAGGGGTGGTGGGATGTTTGCATGGCTGGAGTGCATAGATATTCTCAGGTGGAGCTATAATACCTGCATCTCACTCTTCAGGAGACACAGAGAAGACAGGAAGAAGGCTGTGCTCATTGTCAAGGAGAGCTCTAATGTGCAGGAGGACTAGATATCTCCACAGGTCCTTTACAAAGTAAATTTCTCTACAATTCCCCATGATGCATGCTCCTTGGAGGATTCTTCCTCAGCCTCACAGATCTGTCATCAGGAACCCAATAAACCGTCACAGTTTATTCCCCCTGTATTCTGCTAGAAAACATTTTTTCCTCTTGGTCACTTGCCAAAATTGGTGATAAAACTGGAATTATGAAGACACTGCCAAGGCAAGTTTCTGACACCCTCTGCTGAAAAATCACCTGTGTCTGGTAATATTAATCAGGATTTAGTTCTCATTTTGTAGTCTCACATTCAGTTGCTTCTTGCAAGCATTGGGTTTCTAGAGGAAAACAGGGCAACCTAAGAAACTGCAATTGGCTAAATGCTAAGAGTAGAAGTAGGACAGGTTTTCTGAACTGGAAGTAGACGTTTTAGTCCTTTGAAGTATTAAAAGCCCAAAAGTCTGTAAGGGTGCAGTCATGATAAGAATTTAAAGATGTGGGTCTCATGAATGGATAGAAGGCACTGAGAGAGAGGGGTGGGATAAACAGCTGTAGTTACACCTGTACTGACATCTCCAACTTGCTTTACCCTTAACTGGACTTTCCTTGAAATGCCTGATGACATTTTTTCTCCCCCAGCCCTTCATGTCTCCTCTGGCCTTCTAACCTCAGACCTGGAGCCATCAGAAGAGGGAAATTTGCCCTTGCTGCCCGGAAGCTCGCAATCATTCCCATGCCCAGCTGCAGGTGGTATCATTTTCTGTTGTTACAGCAAACAGTAACCTGGAATAAAAATTCATGATGAAAGCAGCTTTGCAAACCATTATTTGAAGAAATACTACAATCAGAGCCATAGCATAAGGACATGCCTCGTGAAATTTTGAAAGCTCATATTTAACCTTTTCCTTAAAGCCTTTCAGAAACTACGCAGGCCAATCACTTTGCTTATTCCATGATGTTAATATGCAGCGGATGAAAACTTATGTCCAAGGATAAAAGCAGTTAATTGTTTTATTAGATTGTGGTTTCAATGCAGTGGATAGGAAGTACATAGTTTCATGCTTAACTGCTCTGGATAGTTCCTACAGCCTCCTCATTATTTGGATGCCAAGCCTGCTAGACCCTGTCACAAATAGCCTTCTGGAAGTTAGAAGACTGGAATGGAAGGTAGTTGCCACCTTAATTCTGCATTTATGTTTTCCAGTGATTTCCAAGGAAGAGTTCCTTTGGCACTGAACTGGGAATGGCTGCAGATTGGCAAAGCCTTTTTCACTTGGTGATTACTCTGTGGTCAGAAGACAATTTTTCCACAAGAGATTTTTCCGAGAAGCTGAATGCAGTGACGTTCAAATGCTCTGTGCAGTTATGGAACTGGACGCTGCTCCTGTCTGCCAGCAGAAGAAAGGGAATGGCAATAAGCAAATGATAAAACAAGCTATGTATAGGTAACTGTGCCGATATTTTATTTCTTCCATCTCTGGTTTTCCCACCATAGGATCTGGTCTTTGTATGGAGCAAAGGAGCCATACAAATTAGGAAGGATGCACAACACTGCTGGAAGGGAATTCAGACCAAATTACCTGCAACTGAGAGGTTCAATTTGACAGAGTCTGCAGGGGTCCAGCACAGTGCAGTGAGCAGCTGGGACCGCGGGCTGCAAAGAAGAGTTACTGGAATACAGCAATCAAATCAAAATCACTTGTGAACTTGAATGTCTCAAGGACAAGGAGCTAGTGGCCAGGCAGGGGTTCGTGCCAACCGTTCTAAAATGTCAGCATTTCTTGTGCTCCATGGCTCAGGGACACATTATCTTTTCTGGGTCAGGCAGCCTGAAAATATCCCTCTGGTGCAAACAGGTGATCCAAAACCTGGCAACTCAGCTAGTCCCATGCCCTATGTATATGCCTCTGTGAACCTGCTGCAACAAAAGGCTGGACCTACATACTTGTCTGATAGCAAGAGGGAACACAGATACACAGCGTGTGTTATCTGGAGCTCAGGAGGAGCTGTGGGCAGTGCACATGAGGAGAGCAGCTGCCTCCACAGCACCCCTCCCAGGTAAAATCCTCACTGCAAAAACACAGCTTATTCCTCCATCACAGGTATCAGTGCTGAGGTCTCCTCAAAGCAGAAGACTCTCTTACTGAAAGTTACTAAAACATGTCACTGTGGAAAGTCACCTATCCACATATTGTTTCTATCCACCTATTTCCTGGATTGTACCAAGCGCATATATATAGATATATATATATATGTATATGTATGTGTGTGTGTGTGTATATTAGCTGTGTCTCTCACTAGACTGGTGACACTGTATAGAAGCAAGTCAAAGGACATTTTGACTTAATAGCTGGATTTCACCAGGAGAAGAGCTGGTATTTCATCTACATACTGATAATGCAGCTATAACTAAAGCATCTACGACTGCCTGAAAATATTCTGACATCATTTTTTCCTCTTTCATCTACATTCGAAACTTCCTCTATAACAGTGCTGACTTTGATGATATTTTGGATTGACTTCTTTCACTGATTTTTTATTTCACAACAACTGGTTGTCTCCAAACATATTTTGTTCTATATTACATTATATTGAGACTCCCAAAAGCTAAAGTCATAATAGTATTCTTTGTTCTCACCATAATAGAACTGACATTAAAATGTTGGCATTTCATGTGGAATGGAAACTTGAGGTTTCAGATAGATCTAATCACTTTTAATTAATCCTTTATTTTAATATAGACTAAAACATTAGGGGCCGGGACTCACACCTGTTCTATAGAATCCAGCTGTATTCTCATAAAAGCAGGAAAACATGGTTGTTTCATAAAACAATCTGAACCTCCATGAAAAATTTGGTTGGAAATCAGAAAATGTACTTCCAGCCAAAATCAGTCAATAGAGATTCTGTCTCTGTTTGCTGCTTGGATAAATTAGAACTTCACATGTCATGGAGAGGAAAATGGAATACATTAACATTGATGAGCGAGGTTGGCAAGCCATCTCAATAAGCTGTTTAGAGTGAGGAACAATGTACACAGCTACACTTACCACCCCTTTCCCTTCACTGAGTGAACTTCCTCCTCATTTTCTGGGGAACTCTGTTGGAGGAATGATTCTGAGCAGCTTTTTTATTTATAGCCACAACAAAGCCAAAGTTTTTGAGTTTTTGCATCTAATAAAGTACAAAATACAGTGAGGAATTCAGATCTACAGCACCTTCTAGTAGATACCCATTTGTACAGTCTTTCCCAGTTGAGAGCTGGAAAGAAAAATTTTCCCATGCCATGGCAAGGTGAGAGGGGACAGTAGTTTAGCTTGCATCACATATCTTTTCCAGAGTCACAAGCCAAACCACTGCTATAGATTTCCCCCCTCCTACTCACTGGGCTTTCTAATGTGAGAAATATCTTCCCATGGAAAGCAGTGGTTATACAGTCACATGGGATCCTGCCTTACTCATACTGTTGGTATCTGTTTTATGAAACAGGGCAGAGATGCCAGAGTTACCCTCAGGCTGGAATCTCTCCCGTAAGCAGCAGCAGGAGAAGTCAGGAGGGAGTAGACAGGCTCCAAAAGACCCTCCCAGTCATCACAGAGAGTGACTTTTATTGGGCTAAGCAGCAGGTGAATATCCTGCTGTGTATTATGGCCCATGTACTGCCAGGAGAGCAGGCAACATAAATCTGAAGTCCAAACCACCCATGCTCCCTAAAGACCCTGAAATCTTTTTGTGAGACAAAGCTGTTCAGGTCTGAGCCTTAGACAAATTCCAATCTAAGTACAATGTGCTTATCCGCAGTGCTTTGCCATCAGCAGTAGGACACTTATCCATCACTCTCTGACCTTAGCAGCAATACCACTGCTGTTTGAGCATCTGCTCTGCTCAGCACCAGCCTAGCTGAGAGTATTCCAGTGCTAAGCAGAGCATGCTTTAAGTATTAGATTTATAAAATGCTGTGGGAATGTCACACAATAAATTGCAAGCTTTTTGAAAACCCCGAGCACATCCACCCAGAACATGAAACATGAGGAAGAGGGCTTGGTGGACCCAGATAACCCCAGCATCATCAGGCCATGAGCAGCTTGCTCACTGCTCTGGAGAATGCCGAGAGGGGAAGCACAGCTCTGGGCCCTTGGATTGTCCCCCATTTCACCTGAACAAGGTAGGCATTAGGCACTTGCACTACATTTGTGCCCCAGAAGGTGGTCAGGAGCCTCAATTATCTGTGGTTTGACGTGCTTCATGTGCAATATCAAAGACACTGCTGAGGATGTGAATGGGCAGGTAGGATGTGCTATACAGAGAGAGTAGAAGGGTCTAGAGAGCTCACTCACATGCTAGGGAGGATGGCTTTCTACAGAGACAGAGCTGTCTGCTGGGGCTTTAGAAGGAGGTAGAAAAGCAAGATGGCAACCTGAGACTAATGTGTGGAGCTCCTCTTCTCAATCCCAGGTTGCTTTGCCTTTCTGTCACTGAGCACAACAGCATTTCCTTGAAAATATGCCCCACTGAAGACACAGCAGGAGAGGCAGTGGAAGCAATGTGAGTTGATGACACCCTCACCTGCAGGAGCAAAGGCAGGGAACCTAAGACTACTAGGCAGAAGATCACCATGATCATTAGATGTCATTTACCCCAAACCAAGGGTTGTTTGTTGATGAGTGTGTTGGACATAAAAATGAAATGAGTCAATCTTTCTCTAAAAACCTTTCCCACCAAAAAAAAAAAAAAAAAAATTAAAAATGGATTACATGGGGCTTNATCTTTCTCTAAAAACCTTTCCCACCAAAAAAAAAAAAAAAAATTAAACATGGATTACATGAGGACTTAAGCCATTTGGAGAGGTATTAGCTCTTATCTCCACTGTTCTGCCATGGCTCTTGAACCTTGACAAGATTTTTTTAACTCTGCTGTATATTAATCTTCTGCAAAGGCTGGTACAGACAAAGATAGGATATGAGACAAAGTAACATCACAAAAGGAAAGCTGTAGGCTTGTGCTGTTGAGGATATTAAGCCTTTGGAAGCTTTTCTTTGAAATTGAGGGAGGTGATTGTCCTCCTCTGCTCTGCTCTGCTCTGCTCTGCTGTAGCCTCACCTCAAGTCCTGTGTACAGTTTAGGGCACCACAATATGAGGAAGACATTAAGCTGTTAGAGAGTGTCCAAAGGAGGGCCACAAGGATGGTGAAGGGCCTTGAGGTGAAGCTGTATGAGGAGTGGCTGAGGGCACTCAGTCTGTTCAGCCTGGAGAAGAGGAGACTGAGGGGAACCTCATTGCAGTCTGCAACTTCCTTGTGAGGGAAAGAGGAGGGGCAGGCACTGATCTCTTCTCTGTGGTGCCCAGTGACAGGACCCGAGGGAATGGCCTGAAGCTGTATCAGAGGAGGTTTAGGGTGAATATCATTAAAAAGTTCTTCACCCAGAGGCTGGTTGGGCACTGGAACAGGCTCTCCAGGGAAGTGGTCACAGCACCAAGCCTGACAGAGTTCAAGAAGCATTTGGACAATGCTCTCAGGCACAGGGTGTAACTCTTGGGGATGGTCCTGTGCAGAGTTAAGAGTTGGACTCAGTGATCCTGATGGGTCCCTTCCAACTCAGCATGTTCTGTGAACCTGTGAGATCTTGCAGGCAACTCAGGGTAGTGGGTGCCACAACAACTCTATCACTGTGTTCCCCTGAAAAGTCTGCTCAAAGTAGTGCCAACATGGAAAGTTAAGATACTCTTCGTAAGGATAACTATCCTGATGCATGTTGCATCTCTTTTTCTCTCCCATCTCTGTTGTTAGTGGTATCTAGTAATCAAACCATGACTGATGAGTTGTAAAGAGATCTATGACAACAGTAAGAGACATTTTTCTTCTTCATAGAGCCTCTAGATTCACCACCAAGTTCCCAGCCCCCAAAACACTGTCTGTGGAGACTCATGGATATAATGTGAAATAAATTAGTTTCAGGCTTCACCCAAGGCCCCTACTTTGGGCCACTCTGACTCACAGGAACCCACAGTATTGCCTACAATACCATAGTGGGGTTTTTTTTTTATTGTTTTCCTCTGCATTAAGGCCACAGTAATAACAGAGTGTCATGAGACCAGCACCAAACAGAAGAAATTCTGCCAAGTGAAGCTGTACTTATGTACAGTGTGAAATCAGCAAGGAAAGGAACTGCTCAGAGACTAAAACATTTGCATGATAAACTCATGATTTAATACTTGTTTAAGTTAAACATTAATATGGGTAAAGCAATCTTCAAAACAGAGCCAGTGCAGAGTTGATCCAAAAGTCAACTGGACAAAAGAATCTGGAGCAAAAATCTGAGCCAAACCACTGAAGCTGATAATGTCTGGCAAGAAAATTCACCTCGGAGAAGAGCTTGAGGACAAAACTCCATTAAAAAACACAAATCAGACCTTGCCCTTTGCTTACTGTCTCTCTGCCTTTATTCTGACCAGATGTAAAAGACTCATGATCTTGGAGGCCTGGGATATATTTTCAAAGAAGCCTCTGCAGGATCAGGATTGCTTCTGCACTTGGGGATTCAAGCTGCAGCTGACCTTGCCAACTTGGAGGCACAAGGACAGAAACCTTTAAGTGACTCTGGCCCAAATCGTATTTACTGACAGAGAGCTGGTCTTGAGCCTGCCAGCTATTAATTGTACTTTGACAAATTATAAAGGTTTCCGGTCATCCATCGGGGTATCCACTTCCCATTATTCTGGGCTAACAGTCTGTAAAATGAAATGGCAAACAGAGCTTCATTAAAACAAAGCAAGACACTTCCTTGGCTGGCAGATTTGGAAGAGTAGGAACCGAGTCCCAGGAGCTGCACTTCCAGCTTCATCTCTGACTAGATATATGGGGGAAAAAAAGAACAAACCATGCTTTCACCTCTCTGTACCTCAGTCCACACATTCATCGAGCAGGGACACTACTACTCAGAGTCCTCTTGAGAATGTTATGGAAATGGATTACAATTTATAAAGCATTTTGTGACTCTGGGTGGATGCAAATATCAAATTCTGATATTCCAAAAACATCCAGATTAGCTTTCAAAGCTATAATGTTTTTATTACAGTGATTAGATAACCAGGATGTGAGTATTCAAACCAATATCAATCAATTAATTAATTTATCATTTGGCAGAATTCAAGGGAAAATTCACTCCTCCGGTCTAATCCCATACATCTTGGCTTCTCGTACGTGCCCAGTTTCCTCTGCCCTGACTGTACACCTACAACTGAGGCAGCTACTGAAGAAGACACTACCTAAGTCTTCCACTTCAGAGAGACAGACAGACATGTTTCAGGAGTGATTCAGATCCTGGCTGAGCTGGCTCAGACTCTGAAAGTGCCTTTATCTTTCCAGGTCCTAGACTTGATCTGTATTAGGAAGTTAAATGTGTCCAAGCACTAGGCCTGAGGCCAGACTGCACCATACAACTGCCAGTCAGGCAAGTAAATCTTCCGCTCTCCTAATCAAGGTGTCTGTGTAGGGTCATGGCAGGCCCCCTGGTCATGACAGGGGTCTGTTTGAACATGGCTAGTGCCCTCCACTACACCAGTGTCAAGGGCTCTTCTGACAGCACAGCAGCAGCTCAAATCCCATGCCCTGCAGCATTCCGTGCCTTGTTTAATTTATCAGTGGAGGCGCACCCTTAGATGTGTGAGATAAGTTTCTGAAGTTAGCTGAGGTGTGCTAGGACAACATAGCTATGTGAGAGGTGGGGCTAACTCTTTCCATCCTGTGACCGTGTGACAATCCTGCTTGTCAGGAAAGAGGGACAGACCAACATCTAAGTTGTCATTGTAAGTCCGTATAAGCTAAATACTTCAAAGGAACTCGAGAGAACCTCATACATCTCCCAGCCTCTGCACACAGCTGGAGAGTGCTGTGTGTACCTGATCTACAGGTAAAAAGGATTCTAGGTACCTGGGACTTGTCCATAGCCTGACTGAGAGTCAAACTCAGGAATGCAGGTCAGGATATCTGAGCCATAACCCCCTGCCTGAACCAGGAGACTGCAGTGCCTCACAACTGTAGTCTGGGCTTGTTTCATCCCACTGCTATAACCACCCCCTAATGAGGACCAGATACATCAGCCTCCACAAGGAGACAGGGAAAAGGAGGGAGGATTTCCTCCCTAATACCATAGAAAGAAGAGTAGTTCCTGGAATATTTACCAAGCCACTGAACCAAAACTTGGGTTTTGTATTTTGTTTTTCAGGGCTTTTCAGCTCCTCTTTTTACTTGATAGCTATTTCACAGCCCAAATCCTTGAGTTGCTCACTAGAAATCTATGATGCAAAGGAAACATGGCCACGTCTGATGTCCCAGCATCCAAAAAGCAGCTGCTAGTGGAAAATCACATGAAATAAGAAGTGTGGGAATACTTGCATGTATGAGGCTACTGTCGTTAATCCTCAGCATTTAGAATACTCCTTTTAATTTGCCTTAAACTATTAAAAAAATGAGCTAAAACTTTACATGCCAAGTAAGAAAATCTGCTCTACGTTTGGCCCTTGACGTGCTTTGATTTGATTTGAATGTAACTGTTTGGATCACATGGATAGCAAAAGGCACAAGCCTCAGAGTGGCAGCTTTTATTCTTTTAGGGCAATCAGCATCCCCTCAATGCAAAGGATTAAATCAAAACTAAATTAAGAGGCATACTACAGAGAAGGCTGGCTGTGTACTTTTCAATATGGACAAAGCAACCCTTCTCCTCACTGGTAAAAATTCATGCTAGTGCAGAGACCCAGCACAAAGCCTAGACACCACTTAACATCCTGCTGAGGGTTTAAGTGTTGGCTACGCTTTGTGCTAAGCCTCAGTAATGGATGGAATATCACCCACAAGAAAGAAGAGGGACAAATGGCATCTAGATTTTGCCTGGGTCTGATTTTGTATTTCCAAAGCTCTTTTTTGGTGACAATAAGTAGTCAACATGAGATATAGGATGTGGCTTTACATTTCACCTCATGCCTGAAACCTGCCTTTGTAATGAAAGGGGCATACAGATATATTACCCAGGATAATATTTCTTCAATGTAAATGGACACTGCACATAAAATATCTGCAGACCAACTATCACCAATCAAACAGAGTGCCACTCACCTAAAGAAAACAGTGTGACATAAGTAATTTTGGCTCAGGGTGTCCCAAAGGGACTACACAATCCATGTCTTCATTCCCACACTAAGAAGCATTGTGCCTGTACCATGGCCGTGGCCATGCAAACTGAGCTGTGCATGCAATTCCCTTGGGATCCTGCTACAGATACTACTGGGACTCCAGCTGAGTTGCTAACACTGGTTCTTCACTCAGGTATCACTGTATTTTTTCCTATAATGTCTGTGTTTTCCTATAATGTCCCAGAATCTGCCCTCAGGAAAGAGGGTGCAGATGATGTTTGTGGCTATTCTGAACTTCCCATAATCTGTTGGTATTTTCAGCCAGGGCAATCATGTGGGTTGGCTGCTGTAAGAATGACTGACTGGGTCTGCCCACGGTGCCATTTCTACACAGCTGCTTCCACCCTCTCTTCTACAGCTGCTGCTTCTCATGGACTTTCACAAAAGGAAGCTCAACTGGAAGTTAAAACTCCCCAACTCATCACACCACAGGCATCTTTGGAACAAGATCCCAAATTGAATCCTGGAGGTAAGAGAAGGTATGCAGGAGGCAAGCTATGATATATGTGAATGGGGGAGACTAAATGGACTAAATGTCTCTGTTTAGATAGGTTTAAACAAAAAAAAAAAAAA
>VZTJ01005553.1:1426550-1579157 GCA_013397795.1 Orthonyx spaldingii
AACAAAAACAAAACAAAACAAAAAAAAAAAACAAAACAAAACAAAAAAAAAAACCAAGAGAAAAAGCTTAAGCAGTAAAACTGCCTTACAAACTAAATCCACATTTGTTTCAATGTACCATCCCAGGTGTGAAGCAGAACAGCTTCACTCAGCAGGGCCAGTGCACTCAGGCTCCCTAAACTCAATGGAGCCCTGGGCAGAAGCCAGCTGTCAGCCTCAAACTCCAGGCTTTTCCCTGTTTATATCAGAGAGTGAGCCAAGGAAATTGGAGGGCCTGAGGGGTATTTTCACATTTTCCCCATAGATTTTACCACAAATGTAACATTATGTGGCAGTTAGCACCAGAACTGACAAGGCAGAGTGGACAGAGGGCTCTTACGTCCAGCATCCTCTTCCCAAAAACCTGAAGCACCAGATGCTGCTAGGGAGGATACCAGAAACTCTGTGTAATCTGATCCCAGAAGAACTGAATACTTTACCAGTTCCAAAAATCTGATCTTGGTGGATTTTTTTTTTGCTTTTGAAATACTTTTCCCATTCTTCTGGATATTCTCACTGGCCATATAAATGCATTGGCCCTTCCAAGAATCCTGCTAAACTCTTGGTATTAATGGCTGTGTCTAGACCAGTAAATTAAACAGGGCCACAACACCACTTCTAACACTGCTCCATGCTTGTCTATGTTGTTTCAGGGTCCCTTGACATGGATTAGCCTCAGCCAGCAGAAAATACATACCTGTTAGCTCAGTGCAGAGAACAGCACATTCTTGGGACCATTCCCAAAAGGTAGGCTGGGTGTGGCCACCCTGTTTTTAGGGGTAAAAGAGTTTAATCAGGTGGGTATGAATCATAACATGCCTTTGGCTTCGTGCCAGGCAGCAATCACTGGTCTGTTGCATTTAGCAGTACAACTGCAGCCAGTGGGACTTTTAAACAAGCTTCATGGACTAGTTAAGCACGCTGGGAAAAGCATCCCAGGGTAGCTTTTGAAGAAATCCCATGATATGTAGATAGCAGCCTGATCACCTTTAGGGGAAGAAAACAACATACCCACCAAGGACTTGGTGCTATGTCAAAGTACATACTGTGCAATGAGGGTTTTGCCACACTTTTCAAACATTATCAGCAACCTAAGATTAAACATGCACAAAGATGGCTTAGCACTGTTCCTCCCAAATACCTTCCATCCCTGTGGGCATGTTCAAGGCTTGTTCAAAACAGCTTGCCTTAAATCTGATCAGTCATCTTCAAGACAAGCACAAAAACCTTCTCACCTGAGGTGCTGTCACATGAGTATCCAAATGGGAGGGTTTGGATTGCCTCAGCTAGCTGACACCCTGAGCAGCACTCTTCAAATTGACAGCACACAGGCATTTTCACAGAGGCAGGGAACACCTCTTTGAGTGCCACAAGGCTCTTCAGCCTGGTCCTGCAGTCTGTTCTGAACCCAGTTTGAAAAGTCTGCATCCTAACCACACTTGCACATACTTTCCTAAGAAGAGGAGGAAATTGTCCACAAGGTTTCTGTTGACCTTAGTAACACAAATACAAAAATATTTGCAGTCAAGTTAAGCAGCAGAAAATGTGTCCAAAACAGTATTGAGTAACCCTCCTTGAGGAGGGGAGGGTCTGTAGAGTCAGTGGGAATTGATACCAGTGTCTCAGAGGATTTGGGAATACCAAGGACAAGGCACACCAAAAAAGGCAGAAGTAAATATTTAACTGAAGAGTGCAAGAACTTTCCCTTTTAGGTAAATCACTCCCTATATCCGAGTTCACCCCAAGGTGAAAAGGGCAGAGGGCAATTAAGTGGGCATCACCCAAGTAATTCCAGAAAACAAAAGAGTATTGCTTGTGGGAAAATCATTAACCAAGAGTGAAAAATAAGCAGTTTGGAAAAGAATTGGGAAATGGATAACAATGTCTTATACAGAGATGAGAAATGGATGTTTCATTAACCACATCTGACTTGAAGCAGTCTGCTCCCTCTGGCATGTCTCCCTGCAAGCACTTTCCACCAAAAGATAGAGATAGGTATGTTTGGAAGAAAGGGCCCTAAGAGATGCATCCAAATCCTGTTCCTCAGGAGATGAGAGTGAATTTTGCCTCCTGAAATCAGTGCAAATCCAGTTTGCTCTGAAACATGTATCCTTTTCCATCCATACATGGAATTCTATTGGATTCCTCGGTTGGATCCACATCCAGGCCCCAACAAAGTGGATGGATGCACCCAGGAGAAGAAATATAAATCCAGACAGATAGATCCATGCCTTGCCTTGATTTAGCAACAGTTACAGGCAGATGAGTAGTGTGTTGTGTGGCCCTCTGGAAAATCAGTGCTTTGTTTCCTTAATCTATTAGGATGGCTTAGGAAAAACATGTATGACTTTTATTTACTTACCTTTTCAGGGGAGTTTGGTTAATATGGTAGGTACATAGTTCGTCCCAAAAGAGTTACCAGTAGGAAGGTGATAATTCAAGACTCCAAAAAGCTAAAAAGTGACAAGGCTGAAAGCTGTATCTCTGTGTAAAACTTAAGCATCACTGAAATCAATTGGAAGGTTATTGCTGCCTTTGATAGGAACTGGAGTTTACCTTCTATTTCCTTGTAAAGAATTTCAGATGGCAAAAAAGAAAAAAAAAATCTTATTTCTCCACTGCTGGTTTTAAAGTTTCACAAATGACACTTTTACAAGGGCTTATTTCACTATAATGAAAAACTCTTCTACTTCACTTTAACATTAAACATTGTGCAAACCCATTCTGGCTGAAAGGGTGGTGATTTTTTGTGTTGGATAGTTCTTATGACAAACAACTGAAATATGCATCTGGAGCTCTTGGGCTTGTGGGACTTAAATCATTAAAATATTTTTATGGGGAAAAAAATATGAGTACGAGATGGAAAACTACACTTTTGCTCTGAGGGAGAGTTCATTCAAGTGTACAGTATTCAGGGCACATTAACCCACTGTTTAAGCACACATATGCCTCAGATGCACTATTTACATATACATTTCCCAGTCTGTGAGTGTGTTTGTGTGTGCAATGTTTACATGGCCTCTGTTGCATTTGGCCACATTCACTTTTTTATTCAGCAGCCCAGCTTGAACTGGAACCCACTGATTTTTGAATACATAAGGATCAAACTCCTTAGACAGACAGAAGAATGATAGAGCCTTTTTCACTCCAGAAAATGTCATGTAAATACAAAGTTTTATTCAGCCATGAGAAAGATTACTGCTGGGCATCCTGCAGCTTTGGTGCTTCCCTAAATTGAGGAACAATGCAATGATGATTTTTTAAATTACATCTGCATCATAAACTGAATGAACATATTAAAAAAAAGGCCTAGTGACACTTAGCTGCTTTCTTGGCTTTGTCCCCTACACTTTTACTAGTCCTTTACTAACAGAGGGGGTGAGTGATCTCACCATACACCAGCCATGCCAACGATTGCTGGCTTGGGATGGAGGGTGTCTACAAGGTACATGAATGTTGGGAAATAATCTGCTGGAACAGCTTAGCTGAACTCAAACATCTGCCTGGAGCACAGAAAAAAAGGGAGGTTCCTAAACTACTCAGAGCACAGACCCTAAAGGGAAAGGTTAGCAGTCCCTAACTCCTCCTCCCCCTAAGAGGCTTATGATTTATTTACATGGAGTGTTTTATAATACACAAGGGATGCCTTGTGATCTGGGCTTGGATTTAAAAAAAAAACCTGTAGCTATCAGTATGAAACTCAGTCCTCTCTCTTTTTCCCAGGGCAGTTTTGTAATATTCATATTTCTTATTAATACAGGGTCCAAGAAAGGAAAAATTACTTTGGGCAGTTTTTCAGTGTGTCTTATAAGGAAAGTCCATGAAATATATGGGGGAAAACTGACTGTAGACTATCAGAGCCAAAACCATGGTAATTTATATGGCTACCTGAATAAAAGTAAAGTGGATACTCCGACTTTGCCATCTGTCTGATAAGATGCACCTCAGGTTTGTTTTAAGCCTGTCTGGGTAACAATCAACATGCATTTGCTGAAACTCCTCTCACAGTGCCTTGGAAGGGATCCACCTTCATCTTAGGGTCAGTTCACATACTTTGGCTCGCAGATAGGAAAGGTGAAGTTGTTTTTTGTTGGTGTGTGCAGCTGATGGGCAGTGATTCATCAAGCTGTAGTAACACGGCCCTCTTGTTGCATTCCTGCACTCTGGTTTGGATGCCTGAAATGGAAACCCCATGTTCCCTCCCAAACCCCAAAGTTCAATGCCTCAGTGCTGTTCTACAGCATGAAACCATGACCTTTAGGCTCTGTGCAAGGATGCCCAGAGGATACAGCCCTTAGTAATACCATTATCTAAGCCTGTCCTTCCCTTTTCCTTCTCTTACCCTAGCATTAGGATGAAGCTACTTGATTTATTTCAATTGACTGGTTGTTATCCACTTGCTTGCACTGGCTCTCTGTATCAGCACTTCCAATGCCCTACTCCTTTTTAAGGTGTTTCTACTGCATTCATTTCTCTACCTTTACCTTTCTTTTTTCCCTCTCCATGCCTTCTTCCAGGCATCTGTCACCACCCTGTTGTTGCCATACCCTTTCTCAATAGGTATCACAAGCATTTCTCTAGAAACAGTCTCAGGCTCAGTGTGTGGTTTCATGGTGCATTCAAATAGTGATGCTGGAGTCAGGAAACAGTAAGGAGCAAGGCATGGAGAAAAGTAGAGGTGAGGAAAACAACCGATGACTTTAAACAGTTCTGCCAGAAGATAGTCTATGCTGCACCAAGCTGTTTGCCTCTGTGTAAATCACATCTTAGGATTTAAAGCATGCCATGGGCCTTGCTCTTTAGAAGTAGGTGGCATAGGAACCCAGGAAACCATCTGTTAAAATGCAATCTCCATACCTGCTGGTGCCTTTAGCCTGAAGTCTCTCAGAACAGATGTTACCTTCAAGGTATAGTTACTTAAAATTTCACTGTGTGAATGAACACTTGCGTCAGAGAAAGCAGCCACTGAAGCACAAGTGAGTCCCTGTTAGCTGATGGTTTCATGGAACTCTGTGACTCAGAGTTTAAGTTCCATCTGGTAGGAGTCGGTGATCTGGACAAACGCACGCAGATTTACACCAAGAGATTAATCATAGGCCTGTTTTACAATGAGTTCTAGTCTTTGGAAGAAGAGGAGCAGTCACTATTAAAGTAAATTTTTTTTCCTCAATGACATAAAAAAGATCTTAATTCTTATCTAACATAGGAAAATCTTCAAGTGAATAAACAAGGCAGTCAGCTTCTGCCAAGTTATGCTACCAAGTAAAAAACCAGCCCATTTGTATGTGAATTTAATGTATTAAACCAGAATTTTCTGTAGTATGATGTTTTTTCAGAGATGGTAAAGTGATCCAGATAATATGATTTATCAGTTTCCCAGGCATATTCCTGATGAGTGTACTCTGACAAGTCTAGCTGAAACTCTGACAAGGGATGGAGTTTCCTCTGGTTCCTGTAGATGACTATAGTGCTTCTTGCATTAGAGTGAATTTTGTTATTACTTATTTTGTATTATTCACCACTGATCTATATATTCATCCTTATTCCATTTTCCAGCAATCCATTATGCAACAGAACATCTGGCATTTGGCATTTGTTCTCCCATCCCTTCCCTGCGGGTAAAGGTGAACACACTGCAGCATGCTCCAGTGGGAGCTGGGACCAAGTATGTTCAGGTTTTTGGGTTACTTTTATTTTCCTATAAATGTTAATAATCCCATGGATTTGCATGATTCTATGTTTGTGCTTCTTTTTTTTCACTCTGTGAGATAATACCAGTTTAACCCTCATGCCTTTTGGACATTTGTGGTGTTCAGGCCTTGTTCAGTCAATGAGAAAAGCACAGCATCTGCAGCAGCAGGGTTGGCTGTGGTTACTGGGGCTCCTCAGACCATGCCCAAGGTCCAGCTCTGCCACAGCTTCCTACATGGTCATGGGCGAGCCACTGTGTAATGGGAAGGGACAGCATCCTTCTCCCAGATGCTGCTTTATACCCCACAAGCTTTCAGAGGACCACACCACACTTAATTGCCAGTCTTATCTCAGGCATTTGAGTTAGGTTATCCTCAAAGCAGTTCAGCAGCAAGGCGTTTTGATAGCTGAGGTTCACTCTTTTCAGGTTCTTGGGACTTCCTTCCGTTCTCTTGTCATCAGCTACATCTTCCAGTTACCACTCCTGATCTCAGCATTTCTTCCCAGCACTCTCCCCCTCTCTGTGTAGAGATCCATTACGCGCTTGTGGCTCTGCTTTAGGGAATTATTCCCCTGTGAGTTTCATGTCAGAGTCTCAGAGAAATCCTCTGGCTTTCCCAGATGACCCGCACATAGCTGACACACTCAAGAGCAAAGCAAGCTCAGTGCAAGCAGGGCTCACAGATGCAAGGCTAGGTTACTTACACTATCCCCGTGTTTTTATCTCCATGTAGGAGAGATTAGAACATGTCCCTGTGACAAAGTAATCCAGGAAAAAAAAATGGAAAGGACAGAATAGCAGGTGCCCACTTCTCAAACATCTTTGCAGAGTGAACAAAAATGCCTTCTTCCATCTTGATTGTTTCTCAGCGTTGGCCTTTTTACAGCTATAAAAAGAGGTGTGATCTCTCTTGCTGTATCTCTGCCGGGATTGCAGGCAGCACCAGCCATCACTATGTGTTGTTTTTCTGGATATAGCCTGTCAAAATGGAACGAATGAGTCAGTGTTGTGCAGAGCAAGAACAACACAATTAACACCTATTTCACGTGTGTTCCTGTCTCTTTTTCTTGCAGATGAAGGTCTTGAATTGTGGGGTTTTCAGCACTAAGATTGCTGGGTCTCCTACCTGTGCAGTAGTACTGATGGGATCCATATAAACACAACCTGAGGTGCAGACTTGCCCTGTAGGATAGTTAGGAAAATTCTCCTTGTTGGCACCTCTTCAAAGGCTGCTTCCCAGCCCCAGCTTTGGAAGACGACTAAAACTGGTTGTGGGAGAGAGCCTCCGACAGCCTCCTGCTGCTGTCACAGGTTTGTTTTTAGAAGCTGAACGTTGGTGTCCTGCCAAGCTGGATACCTGACAAGTGGGAACACAGATGTGATTGTGCCCGAGGGGATGCTTATGCACTACAGGCTGTTTCCAATAGGTGGAGTGAGTCGTTAATGCTCTGTGGTGGTTCGTCACGTTTGCAGGGTTATTTGGTAGGTACCGCATCACTCAGGGCAATCTGACAAATTCATTTCAAAACAAGTTTTTGACATATAATAATAAGAAAAAAATTGTCTCCAGCATTCAGAGAATGGAAGGAAAATTTCCTGTTGAAGGAAGTTCTGAAGACAGTGGGATTGCTACAGGATTAATTAATAGAGGTTTAAAACAGTATTTCAGCTGTTTCTAATCACTCATCATGTCTCTCCAGTATCCCAGAGACTCAGGATGGGCAGACTCTGTGGTCTCAGCTTTGTTTGTTATTTGGAGGGAAAAAAAATCCTAGCTTTTCAGGCTTTCAGCACTCTAAGAATCCTCCATTGTCTTCCTTCAAAGCTTGTCTCAAAACCCACTCACTGGCAAAACCGTTGCTCCCACCCTCTGTTAACATCCAAAATCTCTCATATGACAGGAACATTCTCTACCTGATGCTGAAGAGTCCCTGTTATTGTATGTTGCAGATTAAATATCTTGGGTTTAGGCCTGTGAATATATTGTTGAGGGGTTAATTGGGATGTGGGTTCACAGAGCATCCGGTAACTGCTGGAGCATCCCCGGTAACTGCTGGAGCATACTCCATGGTAAATGTGGTCTGATCTAGGGAGCTTGTTCCTTGGCGCCTGGGGATGAAGTGTGCAAAGGGCTGTTTCCACAAAATAGCTGAGGTTTTGTAAGTTCACGGCTAGTGAACCTTCCAGTCAGATGTTGATGTGACCGTATCCTGTTACTGTGCTCTCCAGAATAAATCTCAAATATTCAAGTAGGACTCTTATCAGACAAATAAAATAATAGGTAAAACTACCCACATGCATCTAAAGTTCTGGAATTAGCCTTAAAAGGTAATAGTTTATAAACAAGATTGTGTTTTGAAACTAAATTTTGACACAAAGAAGTTACTCCGATGTAATTGTTCTGGATGTGAACATAAAATACCAGATCTGGCTTGGTTCTTCCGGATCATTGAGTGTCTTTGCAAACATCCTTTCCATATAGGATCATACAATGGTTTTGGGGTGGGCTTAAAGATCATCTAGCTCCAACCTTTCTGCCATGGTGTTAAGATCCAGCTAGTGAGAGATGCCTCTGCCTGAATTAAGGTGCAAACGAGACCATATGTGGAAGTCAATAATACAATTTTATTTAACAATAAATGTGAGGTAGAGAAAGAGAAAGAAATAGTAGAGAGAGAAGAAAGAGAGAGTGAGAGTGATCAAGTATTAGATAGTCTCAACCCATGGATCCAGCAGCATCCTGTCCTGTTCGTCCTTCTTCATCCTGAGCTTCTTGGTGGTGGGGGTCCCAAGGTCATTCAAAACTTTTCGATATTTATGCATCTAGGCAAACAAAGGAATTGGAATTGGCTACACAGTTATCTTATTCTATTGGTTAAATTATTCCCTCACTTCTAATGCTAATTAGTCCACATGCTCTTTCTCTTCTTTTGAGTTCAGTGGGTTTCTTGGGTTGGTGGTCTGTGAGTTGAGGGTTGCAATCTCCCGCTGCCAGAACTACCTTTTGCCCTATCCAAGCTGATTTCAGCCGAGTTGGCTCCCCTTGCAGTGCATAAATCTGCATTCTTTGTGTCCATTATCAGTGATACATTCTCCTCCCCCAGCTTTGTTAACCTTCCCCTATGTCTGAGATAACACCCAAGACAATAGTACCACCTTTATCTTATCTCAAGTTCCTGCTGTGGCATCTTAATTCACAGTCCAAGTTCCAGGTATACTCAGGGTGCTTTGGTGATCGTTGGTGGTCACAGATGCCATCTGTCCCATGACTTGGGGTGATCTTTGTTTGATCAGTGATATGCATACAAACAGTTACTTCTTTATGCAGTTTGCCAGAGTGAAAATTTTTGTCTGGATGTGTTACCCAGGATGTGCTAACCAGATATCACCTCTACTAGGACTGGAGTTAGCGTCATCCTGTCACTCCCCTCTGTACTTATCTCATGGCAAAGTCCTTCTGTGGCCTTCACAGTGTTTGAGACAGGCAGCTGTGCTCTGGAAGTCCTTACACATGGGCAGGGACACCTTCACTTAGCCAGGTTGCTCAAAATCCCATCCAGCCTGGCCTTGAACACTTCCAGGGGTCGGGCATCCACAAATTCTCTGGGAAACCTGTGCCAGTGTCTCACCACCCTTGCAGTAAAGAATTTTTTCCCAATATCTAATCTAAACCTGCCCTCATTCAGTTTAAAACCATTCCTCCTTGTCCTATCACTACGTGCCTTTGTAGAAAGTTCCTCTAAAGTTTTCTTGTAATGTCTTTTCTGAGGTGTGGTTCTTGGCAATCTAAACAAAGGTTCATGGGCAGGTAATGGCCAATGTTTATTGGCATGAGAAAAGAGCAGCTGAAAGGGCTATTAAACCAAATCATAATAAACTATTAGATTTTTTATTAGTCGTGCCTGCTATTTTCTGCATGCAGGTTTTGCTGAGGATCCTCAAGCTGAGCCAAAATACGTATCGTGAATTATTCTGACCTTGCTCAGAACAGCTTTATATGTTTGCATGTGTGCCTGTAAAAAACACAATCTCATAACCCGTATTTGAACGTTGCCACATGCATTTGCCACATTGTAAAAATATTTAACATCATTCACCTCTGGGGATTAAAGGCAGCACTGTTTAATGACAGGGACTGAATGTGTTGCTCTTGATCACAGTGGGCCATGCCCTAAGGAATCTGTTAAAAGGATTTTATACCACCAACAATGGCTCTAGATTAATCAAAAAAGACAAAAGAAGAGAAGCTGCAACATAACCAGCTTCCACACAAACGCAAGTCTAAGCCCTGTCTGCAGCATGGATGTACTTTCTTGTTACCATCCCTACCTCAGTCCCTTTGCTGCCACCACACTCAGTGCTCTACATCAGTTTAGAGTCACCTCTTGTTACTGCATGCAGCTTCCCCAACTTCTTGTTTAGTGCCACAAGGATTATTTCTATTTGCATCTACTGCACTTGCAATCAGAAGACCTGTGGCACTCAGCGTTGTAACAGTTTGGCAGGAAAAAGGATTTTACCTGAGAACTTATTGAAAGATGGCTTTACTCTTAAGCCACTGTGATGGACAGATGTAACTCCTCTGTTTTGACACACACTTCCCATGTGATCCTAACAAAGACCGTGTTCAGTTATGGCACAGGTCCTCTTCTGAAAAGTGGGAATCACAGGAGACTGGAGCAAGAATTAGGAGTCAGAAGATGGGAAACATTTTGACACCATAGTTACAGAGAACTCCTGAGAAGAAACGCACAGTTAATGCCAACAGGACCATTTCATGCCTCAAGTTGTTCAGTCACAAGGGCTGGAACAAGATACTGTGTGATGTAGAGCCAAGTTCAATGTATATTTAATGTGTCACTGCTGTTTTGTTTGGCAGCTGCTCTGGTGATCAATATACCGTACAGTAGAAGTGTCACTCCCTCTTAAGTGTCATTAGGATAATGCATGACTCTGCAATCCTCCCAGGACATCATGTGCTGCATAGTTTATTAGCAATCACAAAAGTTCCTTACTCTTGCCTCTTCAGAGCTAAAGCTGAAATACATTTTCTCCTGATAAAGGTCAGGGAACCAGTTTGTATGCGGACTTTGATATCATAGCCTTCAGGAGATTTGAACAGGTTAGACCAGATGATCCTTCAGGTCCCTGCCAACCTGGTATTTCACGGTTAAAACAAAGTTTAAATTTATTTCTTTGGAGGGAAACTTACTGATGTACTGATAATTTTTGTTCTTAATTATGCCATTAAGTGTAAAACATGGGTAATTAATCTCTGCATTGCAGATTGGACCATGAGAGGAACAGATATGGTGGTCCTTGACTACTGAAATTTGATCAGTTGTTGTAATTGGTGGAAAAAACATGTTCAGAAAGAGAAATAGAATTGAATAGGACTAAAGAGAGCTTACCTCCTCCCTCCATGCTTCTCTCTGCAGTACCTCAAATGGAGCCTACTGCAGTTTTCTTTCCAGGGCTCTTGTTTCTCAGCTGAGGTAATGGCATTGTCTTATTCCAAAATAGGATATCAATGTCAAACTGAACGTTACAAACCAAGTAGGATATCAGAGCACTACTGTCCACATTAATTTTGTGAATTCTGTGACTTGGGAGATTATTAGGTCCTCAATAGCCCAGCTCCAGCTCCAGTTCCTCCAGTTTGTCTCCCAGTTTTCCCACACCTGCCACTACTTTTAGTGCCAAGCTGTTCCACTTTGCAGCTGCAAAGATGGTCAGGAGAGGCATCTCATCTCCCTTTCATTGATTTTACACTTCTTTCATGTACTTCACTCTTTTGTAACTGCTTCACTTGAAACTACTTGTTTCAGCATTCACTAGAGCTATGTAGTCCTGTGGGTTCCTATAAAATTTCTTTTGCTTTCCTCCCTTCCTTCTGATTGTATGATACAACCACTTTCTGCAATCTTCCATAAGTCAGGGAGCAAGGTTTTAAGGGATAAGGGTAATTTCTGACTTGGTTCTTTAAAGGTCATTCCCATAACACACAAAGCACCCAAAGGCTTAGGCTGAGTAGCACATCGTGCAAGGCATGGTTAGGTAATTTTCTCTGCCACAGTGCAAAACATCTTAACAGCTCTCCTCCCTAAGCAAAACAAACATGAAAAAAATTATTAAGACTTTTAGAGCTCCTTCTTGTGCTGTAAAAATAAAATTTTCACATGTAGTTTTGCTGTATTGTGTTGTGAATGTACATGTTCTCATGGAGAAGATCAGCTCCAAAAACTGCACTGAGAAATCCTTAAGCAAGCCCTAAATGCTGCAGCAAGTGCTGAAATCACACTGGGGGCAGCAGGGGACACTTGGGCATTGTAGATCCCACTCCAATTTTTGCAGAACATCAGAAGGAGAGGTGCATCCAATCTGCCTAATGGAAGCAACCAAGTGGTACCCTGAATTGTATCCAGCTAAGTAATCTTTTAAAAGTCAGAACCCACACGGTCGGGGTAGTCAATGAAAAGAGGGAAGAGCCTTTGGAAACTTACAGTGCCTTTGAAAAGGGACACCCAGCCTGTAATGACAAGAACTGTTACAATCAGTTTTAGAAATTTAGAGTGTAAATTAGTTGCTTAAATTACCTAGGCTTAACCCCATTCAGACTCTCAATGACCATGAGACCAAGGGCCAATTCTGCCCCGGATAAGAAAAATTCACTGTTCTTCTTCCCATCTGCATTACCAGTTGCAGGCTCTGCTGCAGTGCAGATGTAGTGGGCTGTTAATATTGATGCTCCCATAGATACACCCATAAGATGACTGGAGATCAACAGCAGGTTACTTCCTCTCTTTCATCAATGAAGTCTTACAATCATTCATGAGGGTTATACATACAAGATACTTTTTACAATCTATTATTTATGATTATCTCATATCTTAAAACCTGCATCTAGCCATGTAGAAAAAATTTAGTGAAGTAACTGTTTAAAATTCCTTCTCAGTATGAAAATGACAAAGGTTGTTTTTAAGTAGAACACTGAAACAATGATGGGTTCAACTGATTATCAGAATTAATGAACAGAAATCTGGGTTTCTGATACTCTGTCATATCACCATGCAAAATGTCACCAGGCTGTATCACCCTGAATGCCTCAGTTTCTCTTGGAGTAAAAAGCCTGTATGTCTCATGCTGTTGTGAATCTTAATTGACTAACATTTTCAAAGCACTTTGTGCTGTTCAGATGAAAGACTTTTCTAAATGCAAAGTATTATTACATGGTAAGTTCATGACTGGAGCAAATTTTTAAAACAAACCATATGAAAAGCAGAATTAAGAGTGGAAATGCTGATCCAGCCATTAATTGCTTCACATCAGAGAGTGGGCAGAGGGTCTCCTTTTATGTTGTTTATTTCAAACAAACAACTCTGAGAATCTCCTGTGGAAATGAAATGCAAAAACCAAAGCTGTTTCATGGGTATTTTTGGTTTATCTCCACATGAATCTTAAATTCATCATGTGGAGAGAATGTGGAACACATTTTTTCCCCCATATACGCTGACTTTCCCACAATGAATAAAATCCATTTTCTTGCACAGTTTGTCTTCTTGCTCACCCTCGGGTAACAAAATAACCCAGAAAGCAGGAACACCCTGTCCCTGAACCCTGTTGAAAACTAGCTAACTAAATAAATAAATAAATAAAATTAAAAGAAGGAAAAGAGGGATGACTCGGAGGGTTCCCAGGGATGACTTTGGACGGTTCCCAGACAAACCTGCCCTATTTAATATCACATACACAGTGACCACCAACATATGAACCCCAGAGCTCCTAATTCCTGAGCTATTGCTCAGCAATGACTAATAAACCCTTGCTCAATGACTCACACAGGCTCTGAAATACAGCCAAGTGTCAATAAGCATCCAGGTCTTCTCACACAGGCTCTGAAATACAGCCAAGTGTCAATAAGCATCCAGGTCTTAGAGAATGTGAGTGGGAAGGGGAAGGTCTTGTGTCTCTGCCCATACTGGAATGGGGGAGAAGCCTGGCAGGCTGCAAGGATATGTCTGCACTTTAGTTATGGCTGTTGGTACACAGACTGTCATACCAGAGGCTCCAGCACATTTAGTACTCCAAAGGAATTTCGCTTCTGTATTTCATTTTCTCTTCCACCCTCCTTCCAGCACACACGTAGACCTTTTTCAGATTTAGTCCTTCAGTTATCAAGATGTCACTGCTACAGATACAGCATCTAACCAGGAGTTAGCTGTCAGTAGAGACCCTTCTCTTGCTGCAGGAAAAGCTTAGCTCCCAGGGAATACTGATGTGAGTACACAGTAAAGGAGGCAGCCAGCTTCAGTGAGACGAAAATAATTGTTACTGTAACTCAATTTATAAACTGTAGTGAACAAGGCACACAAGCCAGGCTCATCACAGGTGGTCTCTAAGGGTTAAACCTAATTTGTTTTGCCTGTTTAAATGTTAGACAGCAGCTTGAAGATACACCTCCATTCTTTAGGATGAGGAGTCAGGCACTTCCCAGCTGGTGATTCAGAGCCTCTTAGGTGCTTATTTTAGGATGGGAGAAAGTGGCCTCTGGAGATATCTTTCTGTTTGCTCAAGATTAGACTCTGCTAGCCTATCTTAGACTATCCCTCCTGTTTTCAGCAGTTAAGTAGCATCTAACGTCTTAGCAGCATTTTGTATCATTTTGGCCTTCAAAAGTCCTTCATTCACTTTGGTGTGTTACACAATTTTTTATTACACCTCATTGGCAATTTAACACTTGTGCAAGTGATAGTTTGTCTTCTGATAAAAAGATGGTATCAATTTCCTCTTTATTATTCTGGTGATTCAGTTTTGAGAATGTGTCCCACTAACCCTCAGCTGCTCCCTGCACTGAACTCTTACATATTCTGCTGTAGTGACAAAAGAGAGAAAGGTTCTTAGGAATTATCCATGTTGACATTCACAGCTCCATTTCAGTGAAATATGCACTACTGCATACCATCCACCCACATACTGCAGCTAGATGCATGATGTGTCCTGTGGAAATGTTTGGATTTTAGCAGGTCTTCAGATTTCAGAGATTATCTATAATTTGTGTGTGCACTTTGGACTTGGAATGTCTCTACCTTTCTCCCCTCCTATTCTTTCCATTGCTGTCTGTAGTGATGTTGGGAAACAGACATAGAGTTTTACATGGATTTTGATAAGAGTTTTGGACATGAAGTTATTTTGTTATCAAATTGCCTTTTGTGATTTCTGGGAAGTGTCTCCTCACTTATAAATGGCTCACTGTAATCTTTGCTGCTTGCAGGTTTCTATGTATCAGTGATGAATTGTCTGCACTCAACCCTGGAGAATGAGCTTATTCATCAGCATTGCACAAGTCAATAGGTGTTAGTAGAATTAGTCTGAGCTCCCTAGGGATGGGCCTGTGGCTTGCTGTATCCTTCCCTCTTAATTTAGAAGTAACACAAGTTACTTCATAATTTAAGATTCATTATGGCATAAATTATGTTCACCATTACAATGATTTATGTTTTCCCCCTGCATTATATGGCAATTCATAAAGCATTAACTTTCACATGTGGCATTTTCCATGGGTTAAAAAGCTTTTGGAAGCCTCCTAGACTTCTGCATGGATCCAATAGCCTGTGTGGATGTGATGGCAGCATTTGCACATTACAGCTACAAGTAGAGGCTCTTCTTACTTTGCCTACTAATTCATTCATCCCCTTTGCAATGTCAAAGTTCCCCACTGTGACCTAAAGAATGTCTGTTTGCAAAAAAAAACCCAACCCAAACTCATTTCTGCCTGGTTCAATGTTCAATTGCTGTCTTCTCCCTCCCCTTCAAAAAAACCAAACTAAACCAAAACAAACAAAACCAAAAACAACAACACCCCTCTCTGACACATCAGGCTGTCAACTTGTGCTGCAGAAGTTTACAACCTAAGCACAGCCAGCTGCTGTTCACCTCCTTTGCCAGAAGTTGATTTCTCAGAGCAGAGTCAACAGAAGCACACATCTGCCCAGCTCCCAGCAGCCTCAGTGCAAAGCTGGGCGCCAGCTGGAGTTTGGCAGGCCTCTATTTGTAATGATGGGCAGCAGCTTTGATTAGAAAATTAACACACTGATTACAATTCCTTTCTGTCTCATGCATGCAGGTTCTACGAATAAAGTATATTACCCCAACTGTCATATCTTCTCAGCAGAGTATCTGAGAGATTTTTCTCTGTGAACCATCGAATTTACTTTTTGCAGTGAAAGTTTTCCTGTACTTTTATTAAATGGCCTTTTAAAGTGTTCATTTCCTATTTTCTGGTTTTCTTGTCTCTGCAATAAATAGATACTTCTAACTACAAGCACTCAGGAGCAATATTGTTTGTTTGGAATGAAGAGATAAGGTCAGTGATACAAGGCTGCTAAGCTTCTGCTAGTGTGCAAATAAGAGGAATGTCAGAAAAAGCTATGATGATTTATATCAGTCAAAAATATAGGCCCATTGACTTCAAAAATGCTAGCCTTCATTTGTTTTAAGATGCATGAGAGACTCAAAGTCTCCTAAAATCAGACACAAAAGCTTTTTGGAAAATTGTTTTGGAGGTTAGAGAATTAATTGAAGACTTGATGAACTGATAAAAATTTTGAAAACCTTTGCCAAAAAAAGAGAACTTAATGAGAAAACCAGCAAACATTTCTGCTTTACTTATGTAAATAGCATGTTTCTATGCCACATGTTTTAGAAGCTTGTCACTTTAAAAAAAAATATTATTTTATAATTGCATAGGACTCTGCAAAACTGACTTTACACACATTTTTTTAAATGGCAGCAGGACTGAGAGCTCTGCTCCAGGTAGGAGAGCATACCAGCACCTGAGTACATCTGTACCTGTTCTGTAGCTGACCTTTCAAGCTACTTCTCACTTTCAGCTGTTTTCTTTGCTTATCAGTCCTGTATTTCATCAATAGAGCTCTGCAGAGCTCTGTCATGCGTAACTGGATGCACAGCAAAGGTCAGTGAGAGGCTGCTGCCCTCTGTGAACTGGTTATCACTTGGAAATTTTGTGCCGGTGTTTTCCCTCTCCCAAAGAGTTTAAAGGAGGCACACTTTCAGATACAGCACTAACAAGATGATTTCACCAGGAGGACGTGGTTGCAATTTCACTTGATAGCTCCTGATAGTTAATGGCAGAGCTAATACAATTATACAGAGGCCAGTCAAGTTAAAGCAGATTTCTGAGAGGGTCTTGTATCACACCAGCACCAGTTTCTCTCAGGGCCTGAGAAAGCTTCAACAGATGAATTCTTCCAGTCCTTACTCTTGCTACAGTTCTTGTTGGAGACTTGCCTGCTAAGGAAGATATCCTTTGGGATAGGGATGATATAAAGAGCATTATATAAATATAGCACTTGGAGAATGCTCCACCTAACATTAGTAAGCCTTGTCTTCTAGGAATGAGATCCAAAAAACGAAGGGATGACAACTGCCTGGTTGTAGAAAATTAGTGAAGAAAAGCTTTGCATGTAGGTATGCAGGTTTCTTCATGCTATTCTCTCTTTTATGATATCCAGGTTTATCTGGGTCTGAAGGCTTTTTCAGAATGTTCATTGATGCACAACCTGGTATTATTTTCTCATTTTGCACTGTTCAAAAATAGCTATTTTTAAACCTTGCCTTTTCATATATGCAATTAAAACATTTAAAAATCCCATTGTCAAAGATGCCAATGAATACACTTTTGAAGTAAAACTATCCTCTTTGATTAAAAGCTTGTCACACTGTTTTGTCCTTTCATCGTACTGCCCTAGAAGACTTAGGAATGTCAGAACATTACCTGAAATAAATAGAATTATAGAATGATAGAACAGTTTGAAGTGGAAGGAACCTTTAAAAGCCATCTAGTAGCAACACCCATGCAGTGATCAGGGACAGCTTCAACTAGGTCAGGTTGCTCAGAGCCACGTTCAAACAGACCTTGAATGTTTACAGGGATGGGATATCCACCACCTCTCTCACCAATCTGTTCCTGTGTTTCACCACCCCCATCATAAAAAAATATTTCCCTTATATTAGTCTGAAACTACTAAATTAATCAAATGCTAATTGCAATTTTGCACGATTTAAAAAGATTGTTCAGAAATATGTTATCCTCACTTTTTTTGGTAGCAAACTGTTATTTAAAGCTCCTCTGACCAAACTGTGGTATGAAGATAAATATTTTATTGTTTTAAAGCCAGAGAGGACTGTTAAAACTTTGGTGGCCATGAATTATTGAACTTGCTACATATCAGCTGTACATGTACATGTTCCCATACCATGACAAATGTGAGCTATCCAGAAACACCTTAACTGTCTGTGTGCTTGCCTCAGTCAGGCTGAAGGTGGCACAGCTCACTGTAGTGATCTTGTAGATAACCCACCCCAAACTGCCTTCACAGCAGCAATGAGTGAGGATGCGCATGGGTGGACCAGCTGACACAATAATTTTACCCCTAAGTAACTTGTATAACAGCTTCTACTCATCTGTCTGACTCTTTGGTCACCTCCCTGAATCCTTTTATATCACAAGACATTATTGGGACACCTCTTTTTGATTGGTTGGTTGGTTGGTTAGTTTTTGTTATGTTTTGGTTTTGGGGGGTTTTTTTGGGGTTTTGGGTTTTTTTGTAAGCTGCAAAGTCTCACTCATCATCATTTTAGTAAATCCATATTGTTAATTCAATCTTTCAACTGCTCAAAGTTTTCTAGCAAAAATAATGGCCCAGGTCAGACTTGTAGACTTGTGCCACATTACCAGTTGGAAGGTCAGTTGTGCTCCTTCAAATAACAAACTGACTGAAAAAAAAAGATTATTCACCTCTTTTTTTTACTTCAGAGCCTTCTGTCTAAATATGTATGATGTTACTCAAAAATAGTATTATCATGCCAGATGAAAAAATGTACTCTTGCACTGTATATGGAACTATTTTTAAATTTAAAATATGGCTAAAATTTATAGCTGGACTATAGCAGTATTTAAGTTCTATTGAAGGCATCTGTAAAGCCTACGCCTCCTTCTATGGGATGAAGTTTGAAGCCTATGCCTATGAAAATAATTGCTTTTAAAATAAATCAACATTAAATGCTTGTATAACACTATAAATTGGTTGAGATATTTAACAGTGCATTGTCTTTGCTGTTCTGTCCACTTCTGTTCAAGACTTTGGACACTGAGGATCATGCATGTGCACTACAGGGTTACTGCACTGCTTAGGACGTATGTAGTAAGATAGGAGTAAAACAACAACAACAACAACAACAACAACAACAACAACAACAACAAGACAGCGTTTGTGTCAGAGAGGAAGGGAGAATTTATTGACTGGAGTGTGTTTATCTCCATCCTCATTATTCATTTTAAGACATGTAAGCAGAAACCATCATCATTATCACTTAAAATTAGCCAAAGCCAGGAAAGAGGTCCACAAGTCTGATTAAGGCTTTAATTGCATAACTGCAGATGTTTTTTCTCTGGATGACAGTGAAGTCCCTCACTGCTGAAGAATAACATGAGAGCATACGTCAAGGAAATAAACTGTGACAAAGGCAGCCTAGTGATAGAAGACAGAGTAAGCAAGGGACTGACAGCCAGGACGTATGGATCCTGTTCCCAGCTCCATCACTGTCTGAGTATGTGACCATGAACAAGAATCTTCTGCACGTCCCTCCATCTGTAATGTGTATGAGAAAATATGGAGTTAGCACAGTGGCATTAACCCTACTTATATTTTAAAAAAACCCTTTGAACTTTACTGCATGGGACAGGCTGCAGTAATAAGGATTTTTAAGATCAGGGAGGCTTGTTCTCCCATTGCAGGGATTTGCTATTTTATGGAAGCATGTGATCACATCTGTGGCATTCTGTCTGTAACATTGGGTCTTGTGTTTGTTAGAGGTAAACAGAGGGGTTCTGAGGCTGCTGCATCCTAAACAGACTTTTGTGAATCCTTGTGGATTAAACATCAAGTATATAATTGCTTGCACTTGGGGAAGGTTGGCACAGTGATTCCCGTGGGGTCTTCAAATCCCAGCAGGAGCAGGGCAGTATCATCCCCCTGTACTTGGCACTGGTGAGGCCATACCTTGAATTCTGTGTTCAGTTCTGGGCCCCTCACTACAAGAAAGACATTGAGGGGCTGGAGGGTGTCCAGAGAAGGGCAACGGAGCTGGGGAAGGGTCTGGAGCACAAGTCTGATGAGGAGCAGCTGAGGGAGCTGTGGGTGTTTAGCCTGGAGAAAAGGAGGCTCAGGGAGAACCTTATCACTCTCTACAACTGCCTGATAGGAGGTTGTAATGAGGTAGGGTCAGTCTCTTGCACCAAGTAAAAAGTGACAGGACAAGAGGAAATGGCCTCAAATTGCACCAGGAGACGTTAAGATTAGAAACTAGGAAAAATTTCTCCACCTAAAGGTGATCAAATACTGGAACAGGCTGTCCAGGGAAGTGGTCACTCACCATCCCTGAAAGTATTTGAGAGTCGTATAGATGTAGTGTGTAGCAACATGGTTTAGTGGATTTGGCAGTGTTAGGTTAAGTTGGACTCCAGGATTTTAGGTCTTTTGCAATCTACATGACTCTGTGATTCTCTGATCCAGTTGGCTCCAGACTCTTCTACAGCACTTAAGAGCTTTTTTAGCCACTATTTGTTGTACAGCAGGGTTCCAACCAAAACTCACGATTCTTGTTGTGTTAGGCTTCTCATGTGACAATGAATTTAAATTAACAATCTGAATAGTGTATAGTCTGTGCAAAATCTAATAAACCGGGGACACATGCCTGCACAGTGCCAGGAATTCTCAAGGTATGTGATTTGAAAATCACTACAATGGAAGTTTATAACTGAAGCTCAATTCATTTCGTGAGAGGAAAGATAATGCCACAGAAGAATAGACACTACACAATTCTGCTTTATATGTCAGAGATTAATTCTCTGGTAAGTTTAAAGAGTATTTCATTGGCATTCTCTTAGATGCCAAACTGTTAAATGCAAAGCCACAGCACAAAGAGGTTTCTTAAATTACTGGGGGAATAAATTTGGTCTTGTAACATGCTTTGTAATTTCAATTGCATTCTGTAGCAATCCTCAAATCCCCAAGTGTATATGGTGTCTCACTCCACAAACCATTGTTTCCTTCCTGCTACTGAAAAATAGCTTAAATAAAATCCTAAGACCTCAATGATGAATATAAGTGTGCATTTCATTGCTTTTATGGCTTTTTTTGTAATGCTCTTTCCAGTTTTTTAATCACGAATTTGACCATCTCTTTTATCCAATTTGCATTCAAGAGAGGTTTGCACATTAGACAAAGTACATTCATGTGCCTCTGATAGCAAGCACTCTGCAGCTTGGAGATAATGAATGTAAATCAGATTCAAGCTTTGTTTTGCAGTGCCAGGTAAATTTTAGAGGCCCAGCATTTGTAATTTATTTCTCACTAAGATGAAAAAGTCAGTTTGATGGCTACTGTCAGCCAATAGGAGGTAAAAGATGAGATGGCCCTCGCAAGGCACTATGCAGTGGCTGCACAGAAGTAGGGAGACAATTTGTAGTTGCAGAGAAAAATTTATTTTTACACTTATATAATACATCCCTGCTCTGAGAAGCACATATAAGATAGAATTTTAAAATTAAGGAAATAAAGTATGTGAAAGAGTCCACACAGTAATAATAAAGTCAAAAGCATATATGTGTATATATCTTCTTGTGGCAGTGTATGCATGAGCTTAAAATCCTGTGCACTTGTTAAAAAATAACCCTGTCCTATAGCCTCAGCAATCAAGAATGGGAGATCATATGTGCAGCCATTTCAGAAATGAGACACTACAGATACAGCACTCCTCTTACTCCCAATCCTGCACTTTTTGCCAATCCATGGTAAAGGGCTGTGTAGGAATTCCCACCTTTGCCATTTGACCGGTTGTGTAGCCCAGGTCAAATGATTTCTCCATTCCTCTGCCTACATTCCCGGGCTGCATCAGAAGCAGTGTGGTCAGCAGGTCGGCGGAGGTGATTCTCCCCCTTTGCTCCACTCTCATGAGATCCCACCTGGAGTGCTGCATCCAGTTCTAGGCCCTCAGTGTAAGAAGGATGTGGAGCTGTTGGAGCAAGTCCACAGGAGGCCACGAAGATCTCAGAGTACTGACATGATGGCTGGTGTACCAACTAGCTGGTGGGAGGAGGAAAGCTTTGGCAAGCTGACATGATATTGACTTGGCTTTTAAGCAAATTGTTCCTGAGGAGATCGAAATCTCAAGATTTTTCCAGTTTATAGCTACACAAAAAAAGAGAAAGAATAGCGATATATTTCTTCATGTGTCTTCTGTGCACTAACAATCTCCCTGATTATAACCTGGCCTCAGTGATGCACAAATTCCCTTTCTCCACTGTCTGGGTCTCCCCAGGAATATGTCTCTATTTATGACCATGAGGAAAAGACCCAAAGACCAGACAAACAACCCCACTTCCAGGAGGATTTTTCCCCCCATAGTTCTAGTAGTTATTAAGTTGCTACAGTGCTCAGGTATAAGGTTCAAGTATAATCATTGCTTACAGCAGAGGTATAAATAATCTGAACACACCGAGGACAATGCATGAAGCCATGTACTCTTTAGGGAGAAATCATAAGGTTGTGGAATCGAACTGCAACAGTCTAATCTATTATATTGAGTGCCTAGAGGCAAGGCAGGGAAAAACAAACATATCCATCTAGTTGTCATCTTTTGCTCTGCAGTCTGTTCTTTTCTGCATGGACTGTATCATTTATCCACAGTTATATTAAAGAATATTGGAAAATACACCTGCAGACAGCAACACTAACAAAAGGAGAATTTGGAGAGCATCCCTCTAGCAAAACAGACCTGAACTTCATGATGGGAATGCAGGTATGGGAGCAGTGTTCATCTGAAGATGAAACTGGACATGAACCTTCTACTCTTTTGTGGGGGTAATCAGGGCATTGGTTTTTTAATAGGAGAAGTGGTATTGGTGATGGTAGTGATGATGTTTTCATCATTTTAAAGGATAAAAGAGCTCATTTATTTGAAAAAAAAAAAAGAGAAGGTGCAGGGACCTGCCTTCTTCAGTAAATATATAATTACAATATAAAGAAATATAGGTTACATACATTCTATAACTACATACATAGTATATACATTATTTGTACAAGATACGGTGTATGTAAATTTCACATAGAGAATTTATGGATTATATGTGGCTTGAAATGCCTAGCCAACCACTGCAGTTCACACTCCTGGACTGAAAAGTTCTTTGACGATGCTCCTTAAGCACTAACAACTCCTCCGAGCAGCTTTGCTCCGCCGCCCTGCTCCCGTGTCGTTGTCCAGGGTCCCCAGGTGCTGCGGGGCTCTTGTCTCCCGATGCCCTTTGTCGCGGCTCATGAGGACAATGCGGACACCGAAGGGGCGAGGACCGCAATGCCGCGGCCGCTCAGCCCCGCTCCCGCCGCCGGCTCCCGGGGCGGGCGTGCCGCTGTCCCCGGCGGGGGCGGGCCCGGGCCGCCTCCCCCTCCCCTGCGCCGCCGGCTGAGCCTTAACAGGTATCGGAGGAGGGGCGGCCGCCGCGGGGTTGCGGCGGGATCTGCTTCCTGGGTTTCCTTTCGCTTCGGCGGGTCCGCAGCGCCAGGCTCACCTGGGCCGCGCCGGGCACACCTGGGCAGGGCACGCCTGGGCCGGGCAGGGCACACCTGGGCCGGGCCGGGCAGCGCACACCCCTGCCGGGCACACCCCTGCCGGGCACACCCCTGCCGGGCACACCCCTGCCGGGCCCGCCCAGCCGGGCTCCCTCTGGCAGGAGCAGCGCGGCGATGATACCGGTGTGCAGCGGGGTCTGCGCCCGCCGCCTGCTGCGGGTGGCGGGGGCTGGCCGGGGGCCGCTCCTGCTCGCCGTCCCCCAGGCCCGCAGCTGCCAGGCGGGGAGCAGCACCCCGGCCGGCCCCGGCCGCGGCCTGGCCGTCAAGAAGCGAGGCTACGACATCACCAGGAACCCCCACCTCAACAAGGTGGGTGCCTTTGGCCGGGGTGTTCCAGGGGCGTTCCAGGGGCGTGCGCGGCCCGGCTACGGTGGGGCAGGGCCTGGAGCGCAGGTGTCTCGGTTTGGGGGCCGCGGCAGTGTCACCGTGCCCGTCCCCAGGGAGCGGCTCCGCTCCCAAAGGGATGGAATGCTGGGGCGGGGGAGCGGCCACGGGTTGGCCTGAGCAGAGCACGGGATGTGTGATGGGTGTTCAGCGGCTGGCTCGGTTCTGCAGCCTCCTGTGGAGTCGGGCACCTGCCTCCCCTCTGACCGCTGTCCTGCTGCCGCAGTGGCACCGAGAGAGCCTGGGTAGGGCAGAAGTGCCTTCGCCTGGGAACTGAAGCTGTTTGCCTAAAAGCACAAAAAACTGGAATGGAGAAAGTGTGGCTTCTCCTTAAAGTCCAGTACCAAAACCTGGGTTGTTCATATATATATATATTAATAAGCTGGGTTATTTATATACATAGATATTGTTTTACACATATAGCAGTGAAATGGGTCATTTGCACCTTCATGATAAAACAAGCACGTGTGATTGTTCTTGTTTTAAGAACAATCTTCATTTCATAGCATATCCATAGCAGTGTGTGCTCCACTACCAAAGCAACATCTCACCAGGCTGAAGGTATATTTATTTTCAATACTGTGGCAACACTAATCATACAGTTATAATAATAAAAATTTAAAATAATGTTTTTGGAGAAGGCTTTCAGGAAAGTCTACAAAGCGTGTAAAGTGGGACCCCATAACTTAACACTGCTTTTTTATCCCTTTCCATATTTTGAAGGGAAAAAAATAATCTGGGTGCCAGTTTTGGGATCAAATATGTCAGACTCAAGAATGTTTGGTTCTACTTTCTTGTGTTAATATTGCTAGAAATAACTACAAGTGCACTAATTACCCAAAATGAGCAGGTATTAAACATGATATTGAAATTGATTGATTGGGCTGTGGCCTCTTGTCATTTGCTTGGGATGCAGTTATCCAGTACATAAGCCTCTTACGTCATCTTGCAGACTGAAAACCCTTTGGATGACCACTTTTACTTTGTGTAGGGTGCTGTACATTGGGCTGCATCTTCTGGTACTGTCTCAGCATCCACAGAGATGAATCCCGAAGGACCAAGGCATGCGATGACACTGGATATTACTGAATATACAACAACTCTGTAGGCAGTCTGGTTTGAATCATTATACAGTGCCTGCCTGTAAGGCTGAAGAGAAGAGGGACTGTCAGCTATATAATAAAGAACAGTAATTTGTCAGCATTGAGATGTTTTGATGGGTGCTTCATGATGGTTACAGAGAGTGGCATAGCTAATGTTTCTAGTTTTCTTGCATACATGGATTTGAACTGAAAAATTAATACTTTGACCTTTCCTCTGTGTAATGCAATAATAACACACAAGCAGTTGAATCTATCACATATTTTAAATAGATCTGGCTGATGCAGAAGTAGATTTTTAATGTCCCATTTTATAATTTTCAGAACTGAGGCTTTTCTTAAGTGTTTTTCCTCCTCCCAGTGAAATAAAGTATTTTTCTTGATGTCTAAATGGAATTTTTGTCCATGTGGAGAGAAGGGTAGAGAACTGCTTCTGTTAGAGGAAAAATGTATTGTAGTGTGCCATGTTTAATTGGCCATGAGAAGTCTCCCAGCTGGTCTCCAGCCTGGGTGTTTGCTGTTTGTTATGTTCCTCAGTCAGTGCAGACCTTACAGTCACTGGTATAATCATCTACAGAGCATCCAAGTGAGGACAGAGATAACATCTGTGGTAAGAGATAAGGACTGCCTGTGTATGCACCTAGGTAACCAGTCATTACTAAACACTCAAGGCCTCTTTCCAGACTTTTCTAAACACGCTTCTGTTCCTCTGTGGCTCTTAACAGTTCATTGCAGCCTCTCAAGAATTACCTGTGTTCAGCTGAGACAGTGTTTTTCAGGCACTTCATGTGATGTCAGCATGTGATTGATGGCCCTTTGGTCTGCTGTGCTGCAGTGGTGTAAGTCAAAATTAGGGATCCCTAATTTAGGTAGGTTTTCAGCTGTTGTACTCTGCTCACATAGCAATTGCTGTTTACCCCTTTGGTAACTAAATGCGGGCATGGAGTCATTGCTGTTTTTATGTGGTGGATCTCACTTTAATCTAAATTTTCAACTGATTGAAAGCAGCTGTGCAGGGAATAGTCCTTACATCTCTCCAAGAACCTCTGAAAAAAAAATTTCAGAGGTGAGACTTTGGGCACCAAGTGTTTTGCTACTTTATTCAATACGTTGGCTATTTTATAGCTTTTGGATGAAGTTTAAGCTGTCAGTCTAAAGCTGTGAAGTGTGTGGTATTTATTCAATGAAGAACACTGTGCCTTCAGCAGAGTTGCAGACAGATTTACAGTCTGAGGTTATTGATCCAAGTCTTTGCTTGCTTACTAGGTTGAAGGTGCTTTGAAGAAGAAGCAGACTCAAAATCCGCTGCTGACAGGTCCTCTGTAATACCCTAAATATTAGTAAAAGTAAGAGCAGGCTGTCCTCTGAGAAGTTCCCCTGGTTTCCAAAGCTGCCTGAGAAGAAGAAGAAAAATAAATTCAGAAACTAATTATGGATTTAATAAATTTGCAGTTGTTTCTTTCCTTTTGTCGTTGTTTACTATGTACTACATTTCTTACTTCTGTACTATTCAAATAATGTTCTTCTTTGTGAAGTGTGACAGCCCATGTTTAATCCAAGGGCGGGACTTGGGAAATGTCAGCATTCTTGTGAGAGGTACTTGCAGTTTTAAAAGCCAATAGCAGTTGTTCTTAGTTGACTGAAGAGTCTCAGAAATAACAGGAGGCTGAAGAAGAACTTGACACATGTTTTTACGAAGTGCTTCATGAACTAGTTCTTTTCCATGCTTTGAATGCTGGAAAATTGGAAAACCTAAAAATGTTAGCAATGTCAGATAACCGCAGAGCAATGGTAAGAGTGTTCTGTGGTGATCCAATGAAAACTGGACTTGCTGAGAAATAAGTCTGTTCTGCTGTGGGGCCTTAGCCTTGTGAAAAGCTAATTCGATGCTCAGACCCTGGGAGGAAAGATGGGGCTTCCCTTACCCACTACCTACTACACAAGCTGCCTTGTGTCTGGTGTGGTCAAGGCCATGTTGTGTTCTCTCTGACACTGCTGTCAGTTCTTAAGATTTGTGGAGTTGTGTTCATCTCAGATATGCCTCTTATGGTTACCAGTTTTTCCAGAGACTCTGTCAAATTCATATGCCTTTTCTGTATTTTAGCAAACACAGGCTAAGCTGGACAATTCCCAGTTTGACCATGCACCTGCAGGGACTCAAAAATCTTGTTGTGTCCAAAATTGGCTGTAACTTTGTTCATGACATCTGACTGGAAGGTTGATGACACTTCTTACATTTTGCTGGAAGTCCTAATTTTGAGATAAATCATGCCTGCTTGGAGATCTGCCATCACAAACAGATGCAGCACTGGAGGTCACAGATTGTTTTCGGAGTGGCAGGATATTGCCCTGTTTGAAGGGTTGAGATAATATATTCAACTTTCCTGCAAGTGCAGTGCAGGGATCTGACTGTGGTCTCTGAGTACATCTGGATAATACTCTCTACTCTTCTGATGTGCATGCATGCTCTCCATTGTTTTTCATGGAATGTCATAATGAATTACCAAAAAAATCCCCAACAAAACCAATTTACTAGTCTGGATCTGTAAGAATGAAATTTGAAAGAATTGGTGTAAGTTTCTGCAGCAATTTTGGAATGTGCTGCTGTGTACATGCAGAAAGGTTGTTTGTCCTTCAGCTTTGCAGGGATTGAAATTGAGCTAACAGAGTTCTTTGAAGAATGTCAGTAATTTGCCACTGCAGCTGAGAAACAAATTGTATGTTCTTGCACACGGCAGTACTTGGCAGCTGTGGTGAAAGAGGACTAAAATTAGGTGGATTTGTAAAATGATTTGATTTAAACAAAATTAGGAATGAGCACAAGAACAGTGTGTCTGCAATGGTAGTTGGCAAGATCAAATCGAGGCAGGATTGTTTTCAAAGTAGTGAATCTCTCTAAATCCACAAGGTTGTGTTCTTACAATGGGAGTTTTTTGTGCAGCTGGAGTTTTCCGTTGGCTAGCTTTAGGTCTGGATAGACACATAACTACTGAGCAATGCACAGGGCTTTAAGTGTGTACCTGCCAGCATTTGTTGACTTGCCATCTGTTCACGTTTTGCAAAGTGAGAGTGTGAGGTGGGCAGAGTTTAGAGGTTCCCCTTGTATTTTTTCAGGAGCCCATAACTATTTGAGCAAGTTTTGAGAGACAAATTTTAGACTGGACAAGTTAGTTTAGAAAAAAAAAAATCCATTATGGGTTACTAAATACTCTTAAAAAACACCTGGCTTAGAAGGTTCCCAAACTGAAAATGATGAAAGGGTGGGAGAATGCAGTGGAAGAGTATCCTATTAACCTGTGTTATTTACTCCTCTTAAGGCCGGTGGCTGCTGCTGGAGACAGGATGCTCATGTACATGAACTGACCTGATGGTGTATTAGTTTTCTAGGGATATCCAGCAAGACACTTTCATGGCCAAACCCTGCAGCTTTAGACCCAAGTAAAACTATAGCTGAGAGACGGCTTTTTGTCAAATCAGGTTCTAAATACTCTAGAGTTGAAATGTCAGTGAGCTGGAGCACTGTGCATTGGGATGAGCCTTTGAGGGTGCCCGGAGCAGAGAGGCTCTTTTCATGTTTGTACTTCATTAGTCAAGGCAAGGTGTATGTATCCCCCATGACTTCAATGGAAACAAACTCTGAGGAGATGAGCTTTGGCCAAATATTTTGGCAAATGTGGTGGTGTTCTGGAAATATGATTGCTCAGTTCGATTTGTTTTGGCCATCATCCTGGCATGTGAACTTTCATTTTTGTTTGCTTGGTGTTAGTGTCAATCATATATTTTTCTGAGTCCAGACTGTCTTTTGGCAAGGACATTTCCTAATGTTTTGATGCCAAAGAACTTATTGTTATGCTGTGGTCAGCAGACTGAGCCCAAACTAAATCTGTTGGTGCTTCTGGTATTAGCAGCAACCTGCAAAAGTCCCTTTGCTCCCCCAGCTTGGATTCCAATTCCTCTCCCTTATCATAGCCAAATCAGGAGGCCATCTGCCTTCCTGTCTGTCTGCATAACCTCATGCCAACACTGTCACTCTCTCCTTTGGGATGCTACTGATGCTTTGAGAGTAGAGCCCCCATGGAAAAACCTGGATGTCTGTTGCTGTGAGGGTGAGAGGCGTGCTGATGCAGACCCTGCCTCTGTGCTGTACTAGCCCTGTAATATGTTGGCCCTTGTTTTCCCTTTCGCCCTTATAAATGCGATTGAGGGGTCTTGGAAGCATTGGTTGGGCAGTTTTTATAAGTGTTGAGTTGATGCTTGAACTCAGTATAAGATTTTATAAAAATAAATTGGTTTTGGAACGAAATGCTACTCTCTGTTTTCTGAAAATGTTGTAAAAATACCTTTAGAATTGCCTTTAAGTTGAGGAAATCCATCAGTTTGGCAGCAGCTTATGTTGCTTTCTTTTTATCATGCCCTTTCTTTTGGAGAAGCCTTAATCCTTACATCAGGCATGTTTTGGTAGGGCAGAGCCAAGAATGAATGTAGCTCTGGTTTCGTAGAACAGACTAAGCTCTTCTGGCACTTGAATAAAATTTGCACTTAAGTAACACAAACTCTTTGGTGAAGAGTATGAAAATTGATATTGTTACTGTTAGAGTGGATTTAGTGCTGAATATTACAGCTTGTTCACATTTCTATTCCTTGCATCTAGTGAAGTGTGGAGTAAACTACTAGTTGATTAGTTTGGAAACAGTGTAGGTGTTGGCAGGAAGACTGAGCACATTATGTGTGGGGTACACAGTCTGTACTCCACTGAGTACAGGAGTAGACTCCAAGCCTTGCCCCACGTAAGTAGCACGACATACGATGTCACTGATGTTAGAGACAGAGTGCTGCTCTGCATTGAGATGAGTCATTGGTGCTCCTCAGAGTTAGTGATGATTCAACTGAAGGTGCTCAAAGGCAGTGCTGATCCCCAAGATGAAGTGGAGATGAGTCTGTGGCTCAGTTTTGGTTTTAGATGGATTGGACATGCAGTAAGGTACCTGCTAGAGATGGGTCTGGCAGCTTTGTACTGCTGTGTGGCAGATTTTGGCCCCTGAGTTTTTGCGTTTGGTATGTTAGATCTGGCATTTGCTAAACAAAACTGCTCCTAGAGCTAATTCCATTTGACTTGATTTTGCACTAAGACAATGTAAATTTAATTCCTCTTTAGCTTCTGCAGCAGCCACCTCCAGAAGAACACTTGGTGCCATTACCAACCTTCATTCGGAGCTGAGAAAGGAAAGGTTGTTCTTTAATGAATAATTGTGCTCTCTTGATACCCCTTGCCGAAGGTGGGACAGTTACGATTTTTTATAGTATTTAGGCTCCTTCAGGGCTTTGGGATAGTTTTCTTTGACTTGGCTATAAATGATGCTGATCTACCTTCCTGCCCCACCTCACTTGCCTGGCTGATGGGAGATAGTGTGCAAACATACTTTTTGACAGCTCTCCTGTACTGTAGGTGTTCTACTCATTCTTCACTTCAAAGAGAGCCTCTGCCACTGCGTGCCCCCATGCAGGCAGCACTCTGGCATTTCCACCACCGAGCCCCTTGCAGAGTTTGGGCCTCAAGTTTGATAGGGAAGCTGCCAATGCACATGCCTGCTCTGGCTGAAAGCTAGATGCTGCCCTTCACAGGAGAAGCCTTGCCTGTAACTCTCTCTGATTAAATGACATGCAGTTCTATAGATTGTCTGATTTTGTTGGGATTTTTTTTTTAGGTTTGTTTGTTGGCTTGGGTTTTGCTTTGTCTCTTTCTTTTCCTCTGTTACTTATTTTTCTGTCTTTTTCTTGCTGAAATACAGACCGGCTACCAAACCTTGAACAGCCTATTGTACTGCTCACCCAAATAAATTCTTTTGGGACAGACTTAGCTTTAGACCTGTTGTGAGCAGGTCAGACAGGCCTTGGTTCTTGGGGGAGAATAAACACTGCTGAAATTCCCTCTCTTTCAATAGAAGGCTTAGCACAACAGCAAACTTGACTACTTTCAGTTTATAATGTGCTCTAGTAGAGATGATGAGCATGTTTTTAATTTTTTAACCTCCTCTTTGAGGCCCAGGGGTGACACTTGCTATCTGTTTCCTCAGACAATGTGACATTTTGATAAATGACTTCTGTATTGTCAGCCTAATACAATATCGTTCTTCTAAAAATGTTTTAAATGGCAAAGCTTTTTATAGTTCTGCAGCTGCCAAACACAAAACTAAGACAGGAACTGAGCAGACTATGGTTCTGACAAAGAAAATAAGGCCAATGCAAAAGTTTTCTGCTAATCAACATATTCTACTTTGCAGCTCTCTGTTGCACATGTAACCTTTTTCAACATGTGGAACCACAGAACTGAAACAGATTTTCAGTAAATTTCTCTGTTGTATATATTAAACAAAGATTAGCTCCACACCTTAGAGAATTCTTTTCTCTATGTCTAGCTTAAAAAGTGGTAAGTCTGTTTTATAGTAGGTCCATATGGATTAGCTGTGTTCAGCCTCATAAAATATGTAGTTAAGACTTCATTGTGTTTCTAACGACTGGAAGAAATTGGTTATTTCAAAACCAATAGTGCTATATTCTCCTGGACACGATGTCTTGAAATTTTTCTCTTTGTTTGGGCTAATGGATTTGTCACTTTGCCTAGTTGTTAAATTCATTATGGAAACTATTAAATTTTGTTTAATCTTCATTTGAATGGTTTGATGTAAAACCTGCAGGTGATTTTAGCTGTGATTAGTTACAAATGAGAGTATAGATTAAAGTGCCAAATCCTGTCATTTGTTGAAGTGTCCAGATTATTAAGAGTTTCAGTTGTCAAGATGGTCTAAGCATGTAAGCAGGGCAGAGGCCGGAGTGAGAGATAATCTGTTTTATTGTGCCAAATGATTGCAGGGTGGGGGGGAGGGGGAAGGGGAGAAGTAAGTCCAGGGATTTTGATGTTCATAGCCCTTCTTCTAGCACCTTATATCTCCCATTGTTTTGGATTTTATTTTTCTATGTCAGAACCTCTTTAAAATCTAGCAAAAAAAAAAAAAAAAACTTGTGCAAGAGAAACTCGTTTGCAACAGTGCAGTGTGCATAAAGTCTGAATTCCAGCGGATGCTGCTCTTTTAGGAAAAAGTGTTGTGCAATGGTTGCAGAAGCGTGAAGGACACTTGTGCTAGAATAGTTTAGCAGTTCGGGTGTTTTCTGGGAGAGACACACACAATTTGTGGGGAAGGACACCAAAGTACTTGAAGTGATGAGGATACTGGAAAGAATAATTGAAAGCTTCTCTTTTCCCCTAGTGCCTGGCAGGTACATTGGCTTGATATGTGAAAGCCATGGAAAGCAGTGATAGATGTGAGCATGTGCTCCAGGTAGGTGCCTCCACAGAAAACTTTCCAAGTGGAATTTACTGCTGGTCTTAATGCAGAGAGGCTTCTTCTGCAGTTTCTGCTGCTTTATACTCACTAGTGCATTGGCTGCCGTTGGTGTCTCATGAGCTTGTCAGGTGAATTACATTCAAACATAGAAATAGTTGTTCAAAGGTAAAGGTAAAAGAAATGATTTTTTTTTTGTCTCAAGCTGTGAGGATTTTCAGTGCATGTACCACTGTGACTTGTTGCTCTTTGCACACATACAGCAGATTCCTCTTAGGTTTGGTAACTTGCCCAGGTTGCGATGTGCAGCCGTATTTATTTGAAGGAGATGTGGAACATGCCTTTCACTCCATGTGCTGATGCCGGCAGCCTTTACTGGCTTATGTCTAGGGGGAAAAAATGCTTGCAACAGCACAGAGCCCTGCCTGAGCATTGCTCTTTGGTTTCTAAGGGGCAACATAGGCTTAAGTCATTGGGAGGGTTTCTGTTGACTTCAGTCAACTTTACATTGAGCCTTTTTTTGAATTTAGGAATAAGTAGCTGCACCACTCAACATACAAGATCATTTTCATTACAAAATGGTAAGATTAAAGGCAGTTTAGTATGAAATTCCATCATTTTGCTCTTTTAATAAATGGTAATTAAAATGAAAGCATATGTGAAAAAATGTGCTTACTGATTGTTTAAGCCAAAATCTCAAAGCAAAAATGGAATTTACCAATAACATCAATTTCTACTGATAGAGAATCCCATGAAGGCTCCAGCTACTCCCATAGTTATGGGAGCTATGACCAAAAATCAAAAATGCTTGTTGGTATTCTTTATTTTAGTGTTGCCTGCCTAAACCCATTCATCTTCCATGAGAGTTTTGGAGTGACCCACTCAGTGATGCCTTTCCAAAGCCAGAAGCTGTCCTCTGGCACGTGGGCAAGAAGAGCTGGACTTCTTCACAAGAGCTGCTGGAGGAAAAATGGCACTGAGTGAGATACTTCGGAGAGTTTGAAGCTGCCCTGCAGAATTCTCATAGCTTAATAAAATTTACAAAAGTGCCTTTGAACTGTGACCTTCCAAATGTCCACTGGTCAAGGGTAACGGAGTGGGTTTGTGAGAGCAGAATGAATGCCTGACTCATGCTAGCTGAAACTGAGCCACTCTCCCTAGAGGCAAGTAATTGTTTTGTATTTAGCATGTTAACTGTATTTGAAGTCATAAGATAAGAAAATAATTTCTCATGTAAATAAAAAAGAAGTGATGGAAAGGTGCTGGAAAGCAGCAGCAAGACTCTGGCTGCTGCTGTAAAATGGGTTTGGTGTTAGCCACTTTTAAAATGCTCATTACATTTTAAAGATAAGCTTTAATGGCATTGGCAGTGAGAGTGCAACTGTAACCAGATCTTGTTGTTTTGTACAAGTGCCTTTCAGGTTTCTCTGCAAGGTCGAATGTCCTATTGACTGGCAGCTGGACTGTTTTCCTTGCAGGAATGTAACTGGTATTTGACGGAGTTGCAAAATGAGTTTCCCACTGAAGCCAAATATAAAAGAGTATGAGAGTCCAGCAGTTTCACTTCCTGCAAAGCTGGAAACCCTTGTAGCATTTATTAGGATTTCCTGAAGGGAAAGAGGGATATTAATCTTGTTTGACTTACAGAATCATAATATTTGTGCTGCAATTTGTAACACAGAGCAAGAAGTTTTCAATTAGTATTTCCTGAGAAACAGCAAATTCAGTAAAATAAATGCTTTTAACTTTTTTTTTTTTTGGTCAGAGAATAACTGTAACATCTCCCAGGACCTTAAATGTTCTGGTTGCACAGTGTTGGAGCAGGAAAGAGCAGTGGTGAACGTGGCTACAGATCTGCTAGGACACAGTGAACAGCTGGAACCATTCTCAAGTCTTTCTCAATGTCTTTGATTGGCATCATCATAATGTAATCCCTGAACTGCAGTACTGTATCAAGTGTGCTTGTAGGAGGCATAAACTTGTTGATAAAAGAGTCACCTGGTCAGTTCATCACTGGTTTTAATTTTCGTAGTGTTGAAAAATTTTTCTCAAGCTCTGAGTTGATTGCAGTGAACCCTGATTTGGGGGCCCAAACCAAATTGGCTTGAAATCCTGTGAGCCTCTTTCCTTTCAGATTTGTACTAATTTGATACAGTGCTTGATATCTGTTGAAAAGAGGCTTCAGCCTTTACTTTGGGGCAGCACTACATTTTCCTATCCTGGGAGAAGAATGCTGCTAGGAGAGGTGCGGCTGAGGGCTTGGGTTGAGGAGCTGCAAGTATATGAGAGTTTCCAGATCTGCGGTGGGCATGGTGATCGGACCATCTGGACAAATTTTGTGATTGTAGATATTCCTCATCTCCATTCCGGATGAGATGGGCCATATATCTGGGGCTTCTAGGCATCCAGCATCTCCTCTGCATGTAGTCTGTGCAAATGCAGAGGCTGATCATATTTGGGATGCGTTGGATTTACTGTCTACTTGCAGACTGACTCATCCTGAAAGACTGAAACTCTGAGCCAGCTCCTGGACTTTCAGAAATCATGGGACAACAGCCAAAATCCTTACCTGTTTCTCCAATGAAAATCCAGGTAGAAACAGAGAGAATGCTGTGAGATACCTGTACATGAGAGAATAGATCTCAGAACTTATTCTTTAGAAAGAGCATCTCTATACGTGTTGTTAATCTACCTGACAAATGAAAGGTGAAGAAAAAGTAAATTAAAGATTGTATAGGTACTAATTTGCTGCTCTGAAAATTAAGAAACATCTTAATTAGCTGGAATGCATCATTTATGTAGAATTTTCTCCAACTTGAGCCTAAAATGGCATCACAGATTACTTTTTCAGTCCAGTCAGGCTGTGGTTAGACACATAATCCCCAGCTGTGGCTTCCAGATTGTGGCAAAATATAGCACCTATTGAATTTGAACATCAAGACTTGAGGAAAAAAAAAAAAAAAAAAGAAAAGAAAAGAAAACAATGTGACCGGGAGAAATGTTTGTGGCTTATTTCTTATTCCTAATTCTTGGGACTTTCAAGGCATGTATCATTCAGTTTCTGCTTTTTATTAATGAGATTCACTCAGACTATTGGAGCCCTAACACACTGCTGCATTACATCAAACACTTTTGAACTCTGTCCCATTTCTTACCAGTTATTGAGGACAGTTTCTGCATCACTGATATGCATTCAAGCAAGGCTCGTGCAGTCATGGGCATCATGTCATAATTTATATTTAGTTTTGGAATACTTCAGTGGGGAGCTGAATTTAGCTTGCCCAAGGTAATATGGGACATTTGTAAGTGAACATGGGTCTCTCAGAATGAATTCCCTCACCATTCAGCCAGTCAACCTGTTTGCTCAGTTGTCTTATTGTAGCATCTCTTATCTGTACCAAAAACGATCTTCACCAGAGACTGTTAACAATACACATGATGTATCAACTGCTATATCCCATACATGCCATCAAATATGCATTGTTGCATAAAATGAAAAACATTTTGTGAAATATTTCCCAAAAGCTGTGCACAAAGGAAGTGAGTGCTAATACACAGCTGTTATAGGAGGTTATTTTAATTCTGTTTACCAGAGCTGACTTAATTTTTTCTTATTTAGTCACTTAAAATTTCTGGGTTTACTGGGTAACAGTTCAAAACTTCAACTCACAATTTGTATAAGTCACAGATGCCAGTACCTGTAAACTTGAGGTTATTGTCCTGTCTACATAATTAAAATAATAATTCAAATAGAGAGTTAAAATAGAGTAAATACTTGCACTTGAAGCTAGTGGGCCAGAGATCTGGGTGTAATGTGTGGTCCCCTTGTGACTGCTGCTTAAGTATCTGATGGGACAGATACAACAACCAGTGATTTCATAGAAATCAAGAGATTATTGGCCTTTCATTTCTCTCATTTTATTTAATTACACCTTCCAGCAAATGTCTAGGACTAGATCCAAAGCAGATTGAATTTTATGGGAAGCAAATGAGTATTTACAGCCCTTCGCAGTGAAGTTATAATCTTACTGGCTTCATATTGTTTAAGAAAGTGCTTTGCTGAACTAGGGCATAGGTTTTTGATTTAATATCCCACTGCTGTAAGACTCCGGGTGTCTTCTGGCTAACGCCTATCTGAGGAGTGGATTTATAGGAGCACAGCTGGTTTGTAAACAAATGGTGATGCACTTTGCTCTGCATTCAGAGGGAGGAGAAGCAAAACTGCAAAACAATAATCCATCTGTATTATTGAGTACCAAGCAGAAGAAAATCAACTGCAAAACTGAAATGAACTTGCAGGATGAGCTTCAGACAGCTTATGATGTCTCCAGTTGGCATTTGCTGTATTAAATAAATGAGAAGTAAAACACAGTCACTTTTGAATGTATAAATTTGCTCTCAGCTGAGGTTACATGGCATTTTTTCACTGAATGGCTTTTTTTCTTTAGTTTGAAAAAGGAAAAGCAGAAGTGTAGTGGATGCCTGGAAGGCAAAATCCTGAAGCAGTATGACAGACCCTTATATCAGTAGGGGATTTAGGTCCTGCATTCTCTAATGCTAGTGTAGGAGTTTTACCTGTCTTTCCCATGTGCTATGCAGTAACTGAGTGGTAAAATTAAAGTATGATTGATAAAATAGACACATTAAGGGTGTTTGGAGCCAGGATCTGCCTCCAAGCCACAGAGAGCAAACTTTTCTAAACCATTCTCCCCAAATAATTAGATGTTAAATTTTGGTTCACTTTGTCTTGGTGTGAAAGAACATACTCTGAGACATTTGCTGTTTTGGTTCAGAAATCCCCATGTCCCAAATCTCTTATTCCTAGGTGTGGAAAATTAGGGAAAACAAAGCAAAGTGTAGCAGTAACAGAGATCATAGTGAAGATTGCCTGTAGCAGTAACAAAGATCATAGTGAAGATTGCCTGTAAAGTATGATAAAACGAATAAAACATATAGTCTTGGCAAACCTGGGCCCTCTTCTATATACCAGGCACTTTTGCAAGCCAAGGCAATGTATTTCTTGAAAAGAAAACGGATTAGCAACATTCTGTAAATGTTTGGGGTTTGGTCCTACAGATCCTTAGATACGGTTGGTTGCAGTCAGGAAGTGGAATCTTATCTCCTTGATCCACATAGAAAGACTTATACCAGGTAGTAGGTTCAGGATTGTGCACAGATTCTGAGATTTTATGAGAAAAATGAGTGGTAGAAAGATCGGTGACTAATATGAATGTGGATGACTAGGTCTGTGCAAACAATACTCCAAGGCATAGATTTTCAGTGAGGACAAAAATAAACCCAGAATGTTTCCTTCTTGCTGAGTCTTAGCAATGCTGTTCCAACATAAACATAGCTTAGAAGTTGTGGGCTTTGAGGAAAAACAATTTTTTTATTTTTTTTTATCTCTTAAGTTATTCAGGTATCATCCAGCTTTGCAGAACTGCTTTATTTTGTCTGGGCAGAAAAAGGCTTGTACAAGCATCAGGGCAACTTTTATGCAGAAAGTTTGACTGAGGCCAGCATAATGTAATAGAGATTCTGTACATTTCCATGTAATAGGAAGTGACTTTAAAATGCAACTGCAGGAGCATCCCTCTGCGCTTAACATGACATTACAGTCAGCAGTCAGATTGTGATAGATACAAAATAGTCCCCAGAGTATAAGTTTTGAACAACTTAAATACAGTGTGGATGCCCATCAAAGTAGAACTTTACATTAAATTTGTCTGAAACTGCCTTCCCCCCCTCCACCCCCCCCCATAAGCAATCACATGCATGTGTCTAGACTATGATTTTTGGCAGAATCTGGCCTCTTTATTCCAAGTCCTGAGTCACTCCTGCTGTTCTCTGAAAGTCTCTTCTGATTGTCATGCAGGAAGAGGCATTGCTACTGCCATCTGCAAAGCATCAGCATCTACATCACACTAGAACCACACTGACCTCTCAACATACGGTGACTTTTTAAGAACCTTCAAAGGCATATCCTTATCTTATGTCAAACAGGGAAATTAAGAGACTGAATGTGTTTTGTCATGTTACCGATTTGTTAAGTAAGCATCAGCTCCAGTTTGTGTGTTCTGTGGTCTACAAGTGATGTGTTTATCTACTTTGTATGAATCCATATTTTGTGCTTCTGTATTTTACAACTAAAAACATTTCTTTGAAGTAGTAACAATTTTGAATAATATCTTCTAGATGTATTTGCACGAGCTGTCTTCATTAGAGCTCTTCTTTTATTAATATTGGATGTAGATCGTGAATAGAAATGCTTTGGAAATGCAGGCATAACTTCAAATCTGAAGGTGTTTTCTGTAGAGAATCTGTAACACTTTTGAGAAAAGTGTGAAACATTTCATGCTATTAATATAACCTTATTTTGAATATGACATGTCAGAAAACAATTTTATCATCACTGAGGGTATTTTTTCATCAGGAGTACTAGATAAGGACATGAGAAACAAAATCTCTGCCCTAAAATAAAAGGAAGAGCGATAACAAAAGTGATTTGATGTTTTGCCTGTGTCTACACTGTATTTGGGCTAGCTTGGAGGAGCCCAGATCCTGGTTCTGTCCATCCATTTGTCTTGTTAAGCAGCCCAGCTTCATCTTGTTCATGAAACTGAAACTCTTGTGCAAACCTTTTCAGGAGGAAGCATGTGTGGTCCTGTCTGTTGGCATCAGGTCGCTGAAAAATGGGTGAGAGAGGGCATATCTGAGCCTCCCTGTGATCTGCTGCCCCGCAGGAGATAAGCACACACTCAAGTGTACTGTAAAGCACAGTCTGTACTTGAGACGTTTTCTTAGTCATAGCAGCCTAATCGTCCTGGTAGTGTCCCGTGGAGGGTTTTTGAGGGTGAACAGGATGGACAAGCAGTGAAACAGGCCTTGAGCCTGGCGTTTTGGAAGATATGGTGGTGTTCCTGTTTCTGAAATTTTGTATAAAATATATTTGTTTCCAGTTAGTTTACTTTTCTACATCTTTAAGCAAAAGTAATCCTCTCAAAATGACTAAAAAAAAAAAATCCTGTTCCTGTACAATAGGGGCGGAAGGGAGTGAAGTCTGCATAATGCAGTTTATAGGTGTAAAGTACCATATAGCTGCAGTGCAGTGCACTTTGCCTCCTCATTCTGTGTCAGTAGCTCTCTGAGTTTGGAGCACATTAGCACAGATATAAGTATCTTGTGCCACCCTGCAGTCAAGGAGATTATAATTTTTTAAACTTTATCAATATGTCTCAGGAAATCAAAAGCAAAATGAAAACATATGCCTCTCTCTTGCCCTTCGAGTTCTCAAATATGTGGTGAGAATTTACAGTAAAGTTTAAGATTTGCAAGATTTTTTGCTCTTCCGGAAACAAGAGAAGAATAGAGAAACCATTTTTTTAATCCGAACACTTTTTGCCACAAATAAATTCATTCACTGGATGTAAATATAAAAGTAATTGCCCACAGATTACTGAGTTTTTTGATACGTCAAGAAACACTTCAGGAATACATTCGATTTAAAACTGAAATTAAGATTTTTCCCTTAGAAATACGTCTTTGTCTTCACTGTGCTTCATCTGACATCAGGTTTTGGTGATATCATGGTGTTGAAAGAGGTGTACTATTTTAAATGGTAGGTATTGCAGATAAGCTCTTGGGGCAATGGTGGCATAAGCTTTTTGAAAGGGATTGGAGGTTTCCGTGTGCGTGATATCCAGAAAAGTTGTAGCTTTACTGCTATGATCAAAATCAAATGTGATCTATTATCCTTCTCAACATCAAGGTAATCTTCCAGCTCTCAACTGTGTTATGATCACTAGCAGACTTCTTTGGACTGCTAATTGATCAGGACATCCTGATGCTCATTTAAAACCACTTTGGACTATTCTGCCATCTGAGCTAGTTTCAATGACATAATTAAATGTTTGCATTTGTAATCTAATTACAGTTTCTTAAAGCAGGCTTTATAGCTCGAATTCATCCCTGTCTCATGGGAACACGTCAGTCCACACTTTCTGTGAATGGGTCTGCTTTCAGTGTTGTGTTGTACTGGATTCCTTCTGATGTAAAAACTCTAGAAACCCCAAATGACATACATCAGATGTCGGCAGTATCTGTACTAACAAATCAAACACACACAAAACCACTCTTTGCGGCTGAGGCCATGAGGTAATGACAGCTTTCAATATATAGCAGCTGCTATGTAATTATTCTCCTACACTTTTTTTTAATATAATTTGTTATGCAAGTGCAATTCTACTTTTGATATTAACAATAGTACAATTTAGTTTTTATTACCAGTTTTCTTTAAATCTCAAAATATAAACTAGGGTTTACAGTCTTTCATTTTTTTCAGTCAGACTTTTCATTGATTCTGTTGTTTTGTTTTGGGGGGTGTGTGTTGTGTTTCGTTTGGTTTGCTGAGTTTCTTTTTCTTTCCACATCAGTGATGACCCCAGGTTTTCATTTCTTTTGTTCCATTCCATGATGTGTGAGTCCCTATGTGAAGAACTTTTGGACAGAAGTAGAATTTCTTTTTGAAGCAGAATCTATATCTAAATCTAGTCTTAAAATACAAAATATGCAAAGCACTCTATGTTGCCTTACTGTTCTTGATGATGTACTTCAGTTGTGGTGTTATTTCGGTTTATTTCCTTTGGAATAAGGTATGAAAATTATGAATTTTGTATGTGTGTGTGTGTGTGTGTATTTGCTTTAGTAAGACTTACAAAGTTGTGGCTAAAAGCTTAGAATATGGAAAAGGACACTGACATCTTAGTGTGTCAGTGCACCTCTGCTTGCCCAGACCTCTCGAATCCAGTGTGGTCTGCACGACAGCTGCTTGTGGATTTTTATGCTAGTCCACATTAGAGTCAAAGACCTCTTGTGCAGCAAACAGGGATTTTCCACCCACATTTTAAAGGAATTCTTTGAAAATTATATTTCTTGTGGGCTTCCTCAATGTTGGTGAATCATGAGGCATTAAACCCACAAATTATAGCTTGATTAAGTGGTCTAGAGTAAACAAAAATTTCCAGTATTTGAAGAAGAATTTGTAACTCTGAAAGCTTGTCCATTACTTTTCTATCATGGACTGTATTACATAGCCAAGATAAATGGTAATGATGGACGTATTCCAGGAGCTCATAATTCTGAGACTGAGAATGGCAGTGCTTATGGTTAGTGCAGAGTGGTTAATGAATTTGCCTGGCATTTCTAGTTGGAAAGCTTTTCATTGCCCCAGGATGGTACTTTTCTCTTGGACTAAGTTTTCATTACGATAATTAGTATGAAAGCTGAGAAAGCAATTGCAGATAACTTTACATAGTATAATTGATCTTTTTAGTTTTCAAACTTCATCATTTAAAATATTTAATTCTCTAATAATGTCTTTTAATTTTTGGGTCCTTAATTGATTTGCACTGAGAGTTTATGGTATCTTGCTCGTTGCTTCTCATCTAAATCGGGTAGCTGTTTTAGAGAGGAATGAAGAACTAGAGGCCATTTATAAGGTCTGTTTTCTGCAACAGGGTTGCTTAAAGCCCCACAGCTTCTGGTGGTTGCCAGTACTCTTGGGGTTTTTTGGCCGTTTCAAGGAAATGCCCTCCTACCTGCAACACTTGTAAGGTTGGTGACTTTGGAAGGTACATGTAAAAGGCTTCTCATAGAGATACGTGTGTGGAAGAGGTTCCAAATACAAGGCAAGTAGTCTGATGGACCTCTGAAAAGTAGTATTTCGTCAACCCCAGAGGAAGTGATGACCGGTGTTTCAAATACTAGTTCATCATCCTTCCAAAAATGATGCCTGTCAAGGGATGAATGGTGTTCAGTAGTTGGGTAACTCTTGTTCTGAAGTTAAAAGAGCCAAGGTCAAAGGGAGTTTGAAAATTTATGTCTATCGTGCTTCACAGCTGACCTTTCATCATTGTTGCTTCATGCTTTGTGTGGACACAGTAGACTCTTGCTCACCTTGCTACAGCAGCAATCAGTTTCAGCACGGCTAAACAGTCAAATTGGACCTCAAATTGGACCGTCAGAGACTAAAAGACCTTAAATTGCTGCAGCAATTATCTTCAGGGCCTTGTGCCACATTCTACCCAGAAGCCAGTGTTCATGCCTTGAACAAAAAGCTTTACCACCATAGCAGTTCAGAGACCCTCAAAGGACCCTTGCCTGTGTTGTGGTACAAACCCTTCTGTGTGGGTGTTTGGCTTTTGAAAGGGTTTGCTGCATCTGTGAGCCCTGAAGGGGTTCTGCTCATTTGTAGAGTGTTGTCAAGTCTCCTTTCTACAAATAAAGGTTGTGTTTCTGTATAAAAGGGCAAAACACTTTTGGGGGTGTTTTTTTGCAGACAGGTCTCGTATTCATTAAATACGAAGAAAAGTCTGCTGTTATGCTGAGCAAGACTCAGTTCTGAAGCATGGCGAGGTGTTAGTATGGTATTTCAGACAGATCTGGCGCAGGGATGGGTTTTAGCTGAACAACACACGCCTTTTCTGTGCCATGCTTCAGCACTTCAGAAAGGCATTGGGATTTTAAGTATATTTAGCATATTTCAAGAAGCACTACATCTTAGTTTTTGACTTCACAAACTTGCAAGATGTTTTTGTATTGAACACTTTTCTGTGGGAAGCCTGCATAAATCCTCTAAGTGCTGCCAGCTGGATACATGTAAACATGTTAGTAGTAGAGAGCATGTGATGGGGTTTATGCTGTTGTTCCAAAGGATGTTTGTGCCTTGCTAATCTTTCCAGTGACAGATCATAGAAAGTCTCTTTTCTGTGAAGGCCTTTCATGGCCAGAGAGCTGCCCTACAAGCAGAAGTTTGAGAAACACTTTGGTATGTTTAGGAATGTGTGTACATATAGGAAAAAAGAAAAAAACTATGGATGATACAGCTTCTTTTTAATCTTGCTCTTTATAGAGTAAAATTTCCTTCTGGATACCCTTGCATTAACAGTGGTGTTACATCCAAAGAGCTCAAATCAAATTGCAAAACACTCTTTCATTTTTTTCTTTACAGCCTGTTCATCAAAATCCATTCATGTGTGTTTCACTGTGTCAGGGTTGCTATTTCTGTAGCACTACCTATACCATATTTGAGTTTATTTCAGCATTTATGCCTGGCTGTTGTGGCAGTAACTACATGTACCTCGACTGCAGAAGCCATATAGTCAGTGTAGGGCTTTTTGGCCAATAACTGATGCTGGATGATAATTGGCTCTGTCAGCAGAGTTTGGCTGGTCAAGCTGACTCTCTTCTGTTCTCCCTCCACCCACCCTCTGATTTGTTTTCCCCTGTTCCACAGTTTGGAAAGGAAAGATATAAAAGTGAAGAAATCTCAGAGGTTCCACTACTTCATTCCCAGTTCTCTGTCATTAGGAAATGTAGTTCAGCCATGAATTATTACCACCTCAGTGTGAAGTTTACTGTTCAGAAAGTGCAATGTTGTGTTGGTGTTAAGAATCAATTACACTATGTGCAGCTACTCAAGTCATTCCTGATGCTGTTTTCAGTGCTTTATAAACTATTAGAACATACTTTTGCCTTTTTAAAGGATCTTGTTACGAGCTGCTGCTTGGTATTTGCAGAATTTTGGTTTCTGCACAAAATGTGTGGTAAGATCCCCTGGCACATGCCTTGGCTCTCCAATGAATTGGACTTGGAGCATCAATGCTAAAGATGTGTGTGGGGAACCGCACAGCAAGAAATAGTATGAAAAAAAAATAAGTAACTTGAAGTAATGTGGAGGTTCCTTGTATTCTGCCAAGCAAATGGCTGTTCATATCCTGTCTTTTCCTGGATTTCAGGTAGCTTAATAATTTCAATCCTTGGATCTGTCTATTTGGCATACACCAGACCATTTATGCCAGTGGCCAGCAGGAGATGCTTAGGGAAAAATAGGGGAAGGCAAACAAGCAACAAGTGTTTCCTGCCACTAGCAGTATCTGTCTCAGGGACCTGCAAACTTAAATAATTCCATTTAATAGCCTTCACAATATTTTTTCCCTCCTGCTTGTTAAATGCTTTTAAACTTCATAATCAAAGAAGTAGCATCCAAGGTAATGAGTTGATTAAGATGACTGAGAGTCATATAAAGAAATATTTCATTTATTTTGGACCTGCAGTTTGGTAGAATTGTTTGATGTCTTCTTGCCCCTCTCTTAGAAGAGACTGGGAATAATCATAGATTTTTTTGTCCCTCCAGGAGAAATATGATTTCCAGCAACTTTTCAAGAGAGACTTCTAGAGAATCTCAGAGCCTGAGGTGCTGATGGAATGAAGGCATTACTAATGAAGGCCTTGAGGTGGTGGGATGAAGGCTCTGAAGTAGGACATGTACTACTCTTATTCAATTTCTCAGTCTTAGGAACCAATTACTGTAACTAACTAGATAGAGTGGGTCTCTCTTCTTTTAAGTTTTCTACTTAATATAGTACATTATTAATGCTCAGATGTTCATGACCTCCTCAATCTCAACACTGGGTTTTTTATTTTCGCCAGTGTGTGCAGGGAAGAGAATAATACTGAGAGTCAGGAAATGTGAATTCTATTTGAAGGAGATTAGTTTTGAGTCTCACCAAGGTTAAAAAGTAGCAAACAAGCAACAAATAATAAGAAACACCGCAGGACATTATTACCAAAAATTAGCACACTTTCTTAAAAGTAACTGGTTCTCAGCCAGCTGCTAAAATTCTTATGGTGAATGAGTGAAAAATTCAAAAACAGGATGGAGACTTGGTTTTTACAAGCCCCAGTGTGTTGGAGAAGAGCTAAAAAATGAATTTGAAATGTGCATTTATATAAAGTAATTTTTCTCATTTCATAAGAAAATAAGAATTCTAAAGCAATGTCTAAAATACAGCTCTGAAATGAAAATTACGACCATAATCTGAAACTGTAACTTCAAGTGCAGCACATAAGCACATATTCTACAGCCTCAAAGCATGTTTAATAAATTGATAGGGTAGAATTTCAACACAAATTGCTCTGTGAAAGGGTAAACACCACTGTGGTGGTAAAGCTGAGATAAGCCTTAAGGGACTTTACAATGGTGGTTTTGTGATGATTTTCTTTAAAAACAAATCAAAACAAACCACTGTAAAATAAACTTTTTCTTAAGGAAACAATCCTTGTCCACTTTATGTAATAATTTGCTCTGAACTTGGGTTCAATTTCAAATAAATACCTGTGTTGTCACAGGCTGAGCTTGAAGTTTCCACGTATTTTGAAGTCATCTGCTTCTCAGCAGTCTCTGAGGGTTCATTATTAGCTTGTAAGGGAATGAATGCAAAACCAGAAGGTTCATCATTGCAGCCTCAGTGGAAACTCCCTAGGGATGTCCTGTGGAGCTGTAGAAGAGACCCCAAAACTCATTAATGGTCTCAGTCCCATCTGTGTTATCTTACTGGGCACTCCTCTCATTCACTGAAGGGTGTCTCAGCTGTGCTGAGGATCTCACACTGGGCTTCGGTTCTGCAGAGAATGTGGTGAAAGAGAGTAAGTCTGAAACCTAGAACCAAGGAAAAGTTTTGCTGATTGGAGAAATATGGAGATGGAAAGCCCTGTCGCTTCCTTCAAAACTGTGTGGAGGTTTCTAACAGTACGGTGCAGGAGATGACACATGAGGACGACCTGAGGGGAGTCAGAACAGCTGTGGACTCAGCCTTCTGCACTGTCCTCAGAATGACAGTGTGCCCTCAAAGAGGCCTGTGAGGACTGGCATGGCCAGGAGTGCTCATCTCTCTGGAGAGTTGCAGCTCTGCTAAAGCGTTCCTCTCAGCTTTGGCTCTCAAATTCTTTCCTGACTACATCATTTGGAGCTTTGTCAACTTTTGTACCCCAGGTACCTAAGCAGCTCTCTTGGCATCTACTTCCAAGTTGCTTCTGCAGGAAGCCCTGTGGGTCTGTGCAGTTTCATCTGTCCTGGCTATTTGGTCAGCTCTGTGGTTGGGTTTTCTGTTTGGGGTGTTTTGCTTTTTTTGTTTCAGACTGTTATTGGAGCCTGTGTTATGGTTGTCATAATTCACCTCACTTGCATCCAGGGAATTTGACCTGGAATTCTTTTAGCAGGTCTCTGTTGATTTGTGGTAGAGTGCAGGGAAGTGAGCTCTTTTGAATAACAAAAGCCAACCTCCTCCAAGGGTGCTACAGGTACTCAGTGAACACAATCAGATGAGTTTCTCAGTAATTTATCTGAGGAAAAATGAGGCAAAAGGGGAATATGCAAATAAAAACATTCTTAAAATGAAAGTATTCCTGTAATTATATTGTTTAGATCTGTACAGCGTGTGTGGCCTGGGGTCTCCATGTACTAATTAGGTTAATTCAAATAGTGAGAAACACTGTTTTGCTGTTCTCTGCCACATGAGAGAAGCAGGGAATGGGAGAGGAGCAATTAAAGATCAAGAGGCACTTGGCTTTGGTGCCTTCAGGCAGATAAACTAGGATGCAGATGCTCCTTCAGTGACTGTCAGTGAAGAATTTCAGCAGGATGAGACAATCTGGCATGCCTGGTTCAGGTCACCTTGCACAGCATGCCAGGTCTGGGCAAAAAGAAATATTTTGCTTGTCTCTGTTCCTGGTCATTTTGTTTAAAACAAACAAACAAAAACCCCACACAACAAAGCATGGTTTACTATGGGTATCCAAAACATGCTCATTTTTCTACTGATTTAATCTCTTTTATTCTGAAAAGTTTCTAAATTATTAGGTCAGTGTTGTGCTCCAGTCACATTATTCTCTTTGCTCTGTCAAACCCACCTGGTTTTTGCAAACCACTAAGAAGGCGTGATCATGAACAAGCTGACCTGCTCTGAGCGGGGGTATGACTAGATCATCTCTGGAGGTCCCTTTTTACCTAAATTCATCATTGACTGTGTGATATTCAAGTTACTGAGGGAGATTAAACTTCAGTAAATTTTGTCCTTGGAGTTTTGCCTCCACTGCTGACCTGGACAGCAAGAAGAGTGGATCTGTCCTTGTGGTGGAAGCCAGAAGCTTAAGGAGTTGAAGACTTTAATTTCTAGCTATTAATATCTAGATATTAAAAACAAATGGGTTTGTTTCTTTTTATTTAGCTTGACATTAATTGATACTTCATTGCTGCCTAAGGGACACAAAATGTAGAATTTTAATGTTCTGTAAAGATTATTTTTTAAGCGAGGCCAAAATTAAACTACAACTTTTGGCAGAAGGTGTATTTTTTTTAATATGTGCCAAGAGAATTGTTGTTTTGTGTCTTCTTCCTTATTCCTCAGCATAGAGCTCTCAAAGTTAAAAAAACCCTGTACATCCATACAGCATCTCTGAAGCAAAGAAGAGCAAGGACATTGCTCTTGCCAGGTGAGTCTTCACAGGTTACTTAAAAGCACTCTTGAATGGTGAGAAGTACTTGGACAACTTGTTTTCATGCACAAAAGTCTCTGGCTCATTTAAAACTTGAAGCTAGGGCTTGACTTGTTTTCCACTAGAAATATCTGTGCCATTGCTCAAGATGAGAGCCCATGTGCTCAGTACAGTGCTACAGGGCTGTGGAAAAATAATTCTGAGAATAGCATTTGCAGTGTGTATGTGAAAGCCAGGCAGACAGATAGCTGCTGCCATCTCATCTCTCACAGGCACCAACATAAAATCCTTACAAATAGCAGTTCCACACAAAAATTAATCCATACTTTGCAACAATTTTTCATATTCTTTCCTTTTTTTGCTATTAATTTAAAAAAAGATTGGTACATAGGCGATTCCTTCTTTGAAAGCCATCAGGAAAACTTTTCAAAGGTTTATTTTGGAAATAAGAGAGCCCAGAACAACTGTATTTCTGATGTTTTGGTATCAGCTGTGTGTGAGTGTGTTAACTGTGTGAGTGTGAATGTGTGTGTGTATAACTCTGTGTGTGTGTGTGTCACCTGCCATCTGGAAGGACTTAATTCACAGTAAGGTGCAAGTCTGGACATGAATTTGCAGCACTTGAGATCAGTCAAAAAAAATCCAGAATAGTTTAAAGATCACATTTGGTAGCAGGAATTGTTAGGAATTCTGTGCAACCTGGGTTGAAATTTCATGTCCAATAAGACGAGAATAACATTAGATCCTTACTATTGTCTCTTACCAGAACCATGACTCCAGCTGCATACACAGAGATCACAGGGGTAGAAAATACTCTTGTATGTGGAAAATCCGGTTACCACCATAGCTGTTGCCTCACATCTTGTCTAAGATTTGCCTAGAGGTGAAATGGGCAGACAGTGTCAGTGTTTGTTTCCTGCAGCAGCTAATCAAGGTGCAGCACAAAAACAAAGAAAACGAAACCTTGATTTGACAGTAAGGTGCCAGATCTGTCTGAAAATTTTGCATTTTAAGTGCAGCTCACACCAGTGACTACAGTGTCTGTTAGATTCACTGTCCCTGCAGAATAAAAAGGCCAAATATCCACCACAGTTATGCTCAGCTCTATCAGATTGTGTGTGTGTATGAAGAAGATTGGTAAAAGCATGTTGAAAAGGGATTTTAAGAGAATTAAACACTTAGAGGAGATACGGAGTTGCTGAACGACACCCCACTGGAATCATTAGTACATATAACCCTCTAATAATGGCTTAGAAAATGGTCAAAGGGAGCAGATACAGGATAAACAGCAAAGTAAATTAGGTTGTGAAATGATAGGAAGACAGTTTTTAAAAAGCTAAAAACATATCCAAAGGATGAAAAGGTAAAGGATCCTAATTTCCATAAGGAGATATAAAGATACAAAAATATAAAGCAAAAAGAAGGAGCAATTAGCTAAAGCACTCAAAAAAACATATTAATTCTTCAAAACCCTCAAAAGCAAAAAGCTGATCAGAGACTGTGGGATCACTTTATGATCATAGTTTAAAACCAAGTAGCTGGAGATGATGGACACCCCATTGCAGAAAATTCTTTATCTGTATTGTTATTCACTATGGAAGAAACAGGTGAGACAGATTATTTTGGGGTAAATTCATGAGAGAATATGTCCAATATTGAGGCCACTGTGGAGGAAGTTATGGTGCAGTAGATAATAAAACATGATGATGTTCACCTGAGAGTCTAAGGGAACTTACCCATGAAGTAGCTGTGTTGCCTGTAGTAAAATGTATCATTGCTTAAAACCTTTTCAGTGTTTGAAGACCTCAAGGTGCATGATGGATGCCCAACTTCAAAGGATCCTGAGGGAATGTGGGGAGCTACAGGCCTGCAACATCAGCAGATTAGCAGAGACTCTCTAATATGGGGTAGAATGAGTAGATGCTTGGACAATCGAGTCAGCTGAGGAAGAATCCATATGCTTCTTTAAGGACTATAGTAAACACCTTGTTTTGTACATCTCTGAAGGAATCAACAAATACATAGGTAACATGGTTTGATTGGTATTGTCTATATGGATTTTGATAAGTTTTTGATGCAGCCCTTGCCAAAGGCTTTTTAGGAGGTGAAGCAGTTGTGATAGAAGAGAGGAGATCCTGGCATGGTTATAGCTGTAATTAAAAGATTAGAAATAAAGGCTTCGGGTGAATGAAGGGAGTTACCAGAAGTCCCAGAAGAATCTGTGCTCAGATCTGTCCTGCTCATTTCATTCATAAATGCCCTGCAAAAAGGGATGTCCTGCCAGAGGTCACCAGAATGGCAGCAGGGCTTCATATAAGGAACAATTGACTACGTTTAGATTATTTGGCTTCCAAAATTGTGAGTTGCACAGAAAGGATGGACAAAGATTACTTTCATTGTCCTAGCATGTATGAAAAGTAGGATATAATTTTCAGGAATTATCTCTTGAAAGAAAATTCCCAGGAGTTAAAACAGTGTTGGAAATGTCACAAGTTCCATCTGCATTTCTTAGTGCCTTTCTTAACTTTTCAAGTCCAAAATTGAGACATGAATTTGATTTGTTTGGTTTAAGTCTTTCTGGTTTTGTTTTGTTTCTGAAGTCCTGGTCATCTTCAGAGATTGATAAAGTTATGTCGTCTTCTGGTATCTAAGAGTCAGACACGGAAGTGCTTCAGCATGAGACCCCAAAATTAGTCACAATATTCAAATTCCTGAGTCTTGCTAGGGGAATTTTCTGTAAGACACAAGTTGTACCTAAGCAAATGGGTCTAGAGAGGCTTGCGTTTACTTGCTTCTGCTAGAAGACTGGCCAGTAATAACATAGTTCTTGTTAAGAAGACTGTGGTCACATTAGTCACTGCCAAAGTGGCCTGCTGCTTTGTTTCCAGAGCAGAGTGGCTCTGGGTTCGTTTAGATTGGAATGTGACGACAGTAAATTCCTGCTCTTTCATGTAGGTGTACAATACAGCCCCCAGATTATTCATAGTCTTCTGAAGGATGTTGCCAGAATAAAAAGGAAAGAGGAAAGTAATTTTTGGGTTTGTCTGTGCTGGGGGAGAAAAGCATTCACTGAGTAAATAAAAGATTATAAGATTAGAAGCAGCCAGAAATATTCCAGTGGGTGCTTTTGCAGCTTTACTTAGTACCTCTGCTGCATTGTATGTACTTGTTTTTCACGAATACACGAGAGTTAGATCAGCCAGGCCAAACTTGGATCCAGTACAAATAGATGCAAAACTTTTATTGCCTTTGGTACCAAATTCTTATTTTTACTGAGCCTGATTTTACCCCATTGTTATGTTATTAACATCAGTAGAGTTGCTCCAGGTATTGCTGATAAGTGGTATCAAAATCAGATTTTTAATGAGGACTAGGCTCACTATTTCAAGGGAAAACTGTACCCTTAAGCTGTTGCCTGAAGGAGAGCAGCATTCACTTCCAAACCAGACCAACTGCTGCTGACATTTATTTGCTATGAGAGTTGTTGCAGAAATATTGGGGTTTATGCTGATCAATAAAGGGACTCCTCTAAGCCAAAGTATTAAAGCTGTTAACTTTTTCTCTATGGATCACTTAAAAGACTTTATTAAAGGGGAGTGGTCATTAAATCACTGCCACGAACATAAAATCCTGTTGTGTTCACATGCAATACAATTAAAGGTTTCAGGCATTCCAATAAGGATCAGCACATGCTGATGCGAATCACTGAACAGGAAATGCTGCTAGGCAAGACTGTGAGCTTAACTATGTAATTTTAATTTATGTATTAAAGTGTTGATCTAGATAATGTAATAATTGCAAGTGCTTGTGTTTGAAGACCATGGAAATTGCTAAAAAATGAAATTTTGTAATCATCAGACTGTGAAGGTTGGTCACATTGGGCAAAGAAATGTTTGTCTTGTCCCGAGGCAATGCATCTGTAATTAAGATACAGGTAAAGACTCTTAGGTGGACTTAGGTCTCTGAAGCACGTACCAACTCTTAGACTCAATAACACTCTACTGTTGCATGTGTGGTCACAGAAGTGCATATTCTTGCAAGATGCCCAGTTAATAATTTCAAAAACCAACCTGAAGTCCCAAATGCCCAAACTATCTGTTTTATACTGTGTCCTTCAAGCGACTTATTTCTTCCCAGGACATTCAGTTTAACCATATTAATTTCTGAATGATGGAATGAGACAGAGTTTTCAGGGTCAGTGACTGATTTACACTCCTGCTCTTTGCCTTCAGGCAGTGGATTCTCACCCACTGAAGAGACCTGAAGACCTGTCTATTGTTCCACCAGTCCCTAAATCAGCTGCTTCCAGGAGGGTGTAAAGAGTATCTCCAGCTTCAGAGAAACAGATTATTTCTGAGAGAATTTGTCACTTCACTTTGCTGCTCCCAAATGTTCCCCACAACTTGTCAGATCACTGGGAAATTGTTTTAGTACCAGCTGTAACTCAAAGAGTTATGTTTGACCTTTATCTTCATAAAGATGATTGTAAGCTACAGTTGTACTACTCTGAACATCTACAAAAGAAAATGATAAGAAAATGTCCTTCTAGAGGGTGTTTAGCCAATTTGCCTCCCTTTTCAGTAGCAGTGTCTTGGCTCACTGCAGCTGCTTCCTCTTCAGCCACCTGAGGCTGCTCTGCCAAAGAGCTGACCTGACCTTGTGAGTACCCTGTGGTCACTCAGAGTGAGACTTGTCCTTCTGTAGATGGAATGGTGTTTTCCCCTTTCTCTGTCCTTTTTGGCTTCTTGTTCGGGGCTTTTCAGTAGTAATTCTGCTTTAGGACTTGATTAAATATATGTTGAACATTTCTTTCTTTTCCTCCTTTTCCCTCTGGGAGAACACTGATCCCTCATGCTGCTTCTAGACTGGACTTTTCTCTGCTTCCCTGACCTTGTGTGACTAACACTATCCTGGGATCCTCAGATGCCATATCTTTTCTGACTTCAAACTAATTTTCCCTCTTTGTGGCATTCAGAAATCCCAGGGTGTTTAAATGTACGCATCTCGTTGGATTTTCCATGTGGAGCTTGCTGCAAGCATTTCATGCTTCACACACAATAAACTAATATATATGCCAGATTTGGCACAGAGTCCTGTCCTAAATTACTCTCCCCACCTGCCCACTCTTGCTTTGTGTTATTTGGAGGATTTTGCTATTGCAGAATCCTGTGCTTCCAGGTGCTTTTTGCACCGGAGTGTGCTCTCCTTAAGGCATACGAAGATTGTTCTACCAGTTCCAAGGTTTGTTACATTTTCAAGCTGAAATTACAGATGCTCAACATGTACTGCAAATGTTAAATTTATATTAGAGTTGCATTCAAAATCTCCAGACAGGCAGTTCCTGCAGGGACCTTAAAATCTAGAATTCTGCTGCCTGTTCTGTATCTTGCCAGTGATTTGTTGTCACTCTGCTATTCATCTGTTTTGGCCATGTACATTTGATATGAAAATATAGGAGGGTTCCAATGTATGAAACATTGAAAAATGTAACTGTTTTAATACCAAAAGATCTAAAGGTGGTATATCTCTAATATCTTCTAATTCTGGTTTTCATTTAAAGCCTATGTATATATGTTGCTAAAATGTCTGTTGCCACTGAGAGAAAAATTACTATTAGTCAACCATTTTTTCTAAGTCTTGGAGAGTTTCACAGTAAATGTATTTCCTACCTGCATCCACTTCAGCAGCTGTGCATGCGCCTGTGTACAATTTTGGGACGAAAACTACTTAGAGTAGTTAGAACCTAGAATGAGACATAAACTGTGACTCCACGTCAGCATAATTTCAGTTCTGCTGAAGTTAATGGGAAGTTAGTGTGTGCTTCTGCACAAGTGTTTTCTGCCTTTGGGTCCATCCTGCATATAAATACTGCATCTTCTGTGAGTCTAATATAGGCAGGGCAACTCAACACAGAGCTGTGAAAGAAGAGGAAGAGTTCAAAAAAAGGAATTGCTGCAGCATGTCATAAACACGGACAGCACTGCCCAGAGATTTAAAATGAGTGTTTGTTGTCTCCTTTCATCAACTTTTCCCTAAGACTGTTTACTTAAAAGCTTCTCAGCTATTGCCAGGAATGCAGCTATTCTATTTTAGGTTATATCTACTCAATAAAACTCTACGCCCACAGTGGGTGAGGGAGGCTTTGCACTGGTGGTGTGATACTGCAGTGCTGTGGTCCACCAGAGCCTGCAGGTATTTAAAATAAAACTCTTTTCTCTGAGATTCTCACCCTCTCTGAAGTAACAAACATTTAAATGCAGCTTTGCTGTTGGGCCATTTTTCTTGCATTTCTATAAAATGAAGCTCCTAAAAGTATATGAGGTTGATGTCTCCAGATAATCTACCAAAATCAGATGCAGAAAGAGAAGTAGGAGAAAAGATCTACGGCACAGGGAGTAGGCAAGAGACAGGAGAGGCCATAGGGCAGATGGAAAGGAGGAACTGATAGAAATTTAGCCTCATTTTATATGTGTTGCACTTTGCCAATGCTTCTGCTGAATCATTGAGTCTTGTGCTTTTAAGAAGTAACCCCCTGTTATGGGTGTGAAAATACAGCAGATACTGTGAAAATACAGGAGAGAAGGATTTCATACTTCTATAACCTGCTGCAGAAAAGTACTTTCTTGTTCAGCCTGATAAGCTACGGGGATCATAATGCCTTCACTGCTGTATCTGTGAATGCTTTTTGCAGCCTCTGCTCTGAATCTAAACAAACCAGTTTAAACAGCCCTGTAAGTGAACTTGGGCCAGTCTCCCTCGCGGAAAGGGAGGCCTCTCTCATTAGCAATTTCAAATGGAGCAACTTTCATTTGTCTGGCCTGTGTTCTTTGTACCAGGTCTTTATTTTTGTATGACTAGACTAAAAGGTGGGAAAATAGTAGTAGTTTGGGAATGTGTGAGGGATGAACCAAAACAACTGTCTTTTAACTGCTTGGATCAGACTCAGCCTGGCAGCTGAAGTCCAGCCCCAAGCAGGGCTGAATTTGGCATCATCAGACACTTCTCCACGGCTGATGGGGTGGATTTGTCCCGCCTGGAATTTGAAAAACAGGCTGTTTCTTGTGCTTTCTTCACTCTGATGCTTATTAAGAATTTGACCTTTTGGGAGGTCAGTGTCTCGGTGCACCCAAGAGTCTTGTAGGTGAGTGGGTATTCGAGCTAAATCTTCACATACAAGTCAGCCCTGCAGCTGTCTTAAGGAGCAGCATCTTCTCATCTGCTTATGGCTGACAGGCTGCCACTTTGCCATGGTTTTGTGTGTTGCACTGTCACTGCTTTCTCTGTGAGGCTTTTTGCTGGGACTCAAAAGCTCGTGTCAGATTTAAGCTCTCAGTTCTGCGTTTAGCTCATGTTGAAATCTTTGTGCTACTTTGCCTTACTTCATTCAAGTGTTCATCTGACAGTTATTTCATGGGGCCATCTGTTTACAGCTATGAGTTTTTCCACTAATTTTCTTAGACATCAGCTCACGACCTGATGTCAATGTGCAGGATTTAAGAAAGCCTATTTTGGCTGGCATAGCAGGCTGTCTGTCTGTGCACATGCCTAAAGTGATCTCCTGCTGGGGGTTGGGAAGGGAATTCCTCTATCAGGAGCAGCACACAAAGAGCCAGAAACATTTCTGAAGGAGGGAAAAGCTCACATTCCTTCAGGGCATCAGCTACCTGCAGCTTAGATGGGGATATGCAAAAGGGGACCCGTCAGCCTTTTGCTCAAGAGACCAGCTTGGTTCTGGCATGTGGGTTCTTATCTCTATGACTTTCTGTGTACCACGGCAATTATTACACATTCGCCAGAAGGAAGCCCTGACATCCAGTTCCTACCTGCTGTATTAAAGCCCCTTAATTTTATTTCTCTCTGGGTGACTCGAGGGCGCCGTGGTCTGTAGCTCCCCACAGTGGGAGATCTCTGGAAATGCTTTAGGCTCCAGTGAGTTTGCAAGGATGGAGGAAGGGTGGCTGGGTTGGTTTTTTTAACCATCTCTGCACTTGGCCTGTTTCACCCTTTGCAGGAGGTAAAATATGTCCCAAGTAATGAGATTTTTTTTTTCTTTTCAGTTTGTCTGCAAGGTTCAAAGGAGTAGAGATGCTTGGTAGGTTTTGCCTCCCCTTTGGGAAAGAAAAATGTAACACTCAAATTCTTGTTGCACTGCTGGAGAGTGAAATCCAGCGTATTTCGCTGAGGGTAGGAAGGGGAACATCTCTCATTAGACAGAATACAAGCATATAGGCATATGCAAGCCAAACAGTCACAAATTAGGAAGTGAGGGATTTAAAAGCAGGTTCTGGTTTTATTTGGATCAGGTTTGACTCAAATGAGGTGGTTAACAGTTCTCCCATGTTTCAGTCTGCTTCTCTGAAGAGCAGTGTGTGCTCTTCACATGAGGGTGACTGGAGAGATGCCACAGCTCTGCTAGTCCCTCCTGATAAGAAGTTTTTGGGGTGTCCCATGTAGTGTCCAAACTGACTCCTCAAGTGGGCATGGGATTGGTTGGTGACCCCAAGAGAGAATAAGGGCAAGAAGATGGGATGAAGAGTTGTGCCTTTTTCAAGTCCCATCTGCAGCTACTGGAAGTGGGTCTTACATGGAGACTGGTCTTGAGTGCACTCAGTCTGTGTGGAGGGGGAATGCCCCTCATGGGACAGCTTTTAGCAGCAGCAGACCTTGTCTAGGATAAGTTATCCTCTGAGATTAAAACTCAGAAAGGTCCCCATGGCTGGTTCCACAATGTGCAGATCGTGGGAAGGACAGTGGGGAGCACTGGACTGTGGATGCACTCCTTGGCCCTGCCTGATGGACCTGGGTCACACCAAGGAGCAGGAGCCACACCCACCATTCTTGACAGAGTGCATGAACTGGACATTCACTTATTTCAATAAGCAACCACGTAAGTCAGCGTTTTCCCAGCTGAAGCAACACAAAATAAGACTTTTCATAGTACACACACTGGCCACCTTACAAGTGGCTGTCACACAAAACAGGACAATCCCATGGTGAGTTTCCAGCTTTGCATTTGTTCTTGAGCCTGAGATTGTCCTAAAGAAGAGAACAGAATATTCCTCCAGAGCTTCACCTCATTATTTTACCATGATTTGTTTATTTTTTTCACATTTACATCTGGATAATGCTTTAAAATGGGCTCGAATATTTCTTCAAAAGTATGATTTACGTCCTGTATTTGGTGCTAACAACCTTAGTTTACGTGCGTGTTTTTGCTGCCACTAGTTGCATTTAATTCAGCTGAAATAACAGGCATCTACCTAGGTTGATTTTCTGTTCATAATCTATTTTGATTCCAGTTCAATTCCTTGTTTGCCCCTGCACTGGGACTCCAGCCCTCCATCTGTTATTGCACCTTGCAAACAGAAGTGATATCTTCTAGTCAGGACAGGTCTCTCTAGAGGAAAGGAGGTCTGTGAGGATAATTTTAGAACCAGTGCGCTAGTTTAGCATTGAAACTTTTGGACTGCACACACAGCAGAAAGATAGGAGTAGTCTGAAAACATTCAGACTTTTTGGACCATTCCAGTTGGGCTGTTTGTTCAGGTCTGTTGCAAATATTGTGTGCCTCCAGTGAGTATTTAATTTTCTTTTTTCTTGTACCTGTATATGTGCTTTATATAATGTCTTTAGGGTCAAGGAAGGAGGGCAATCTTTCATGATACTGGGAATAATCTCCTGGTAGCTCCCTTCAGGATAGTCCTGGCCTGAAGTAGTCTAAACTATTTCTTGAACATATATCATAGTGTTTGATTCAGCTGTGACTTGTGCCCTATGGTTTTTTCCACAAAAGCCATAAACTGAAGGAAACATAAGCACAACACGTCTTTATTTTTGGTTCTATAAAATATACTATATCTAGCAATAAAAATTGCTGATTTATATTGTATGATAACTTTTGAAAAACAGATAGTGAGGGGCTAAACTTAAAAGGGTTTGGAAAATTTATCTAAAGAAATGCTATCCAGCTTGTTTCACTGTAGTCATATTTGAGTAGCACCAACAGGAGCAGCTAATGGGCTTCAGTGGAGACTGTGCTTTGCACACTTAGGGTTTATTAGTACGCTGAGTGATTTCAAGAAGCAATTTTATTTACAACCCTTAAAAAAAGCATGTGAATTAAACCTTAAAAAAAACATGTCTTCTAAATACATCATCATTGCATCAGTGCATTTAAGCATCATCCCTGTGCACGGCAGCTGGGAGTTGGCCACCGGGCACTGAAAACCTGAATATTTCCAGGCAGGTTGTGATACAGATCTGTGTCACTGCTATAATTCTTGACAAAATTTTCCAGAGTTCTAAAAGTCAAAGCCCAGTGCTCTGGAAACTACATTTTGCTACAGATGCAGTTTAGTAAGGGGTTTTCCAGGGAAGAAGGTTCACGCAGCACTGAGTGTCCAACCATTCCTGTCTCATGAACTCAGTGCTGTAGTGGAGGGCTGCAATAACATCTTTGCTGCAAGCAGATTTACACAGATACACCCAGAACAAACATTTCCTGTCATTTTTTATCTTCTTTGTTAGGTACAAACACAAATGTCTCCAAGGACAATCAAATGGGAACACTTTGAAATGAACCCAAAGAGTGAGCAAGTGCATTAACATGCAGGGTCCCATTTGAGTTTTCTAATTAAACTCAATTGTGTTCTCTGACCTGCATTTTAAATACTGAATATTTAGTGAGATTCATACTTTTTTCCTCCTAGGCTGGCTCCTTTCAGGCTTTGTTCAGCATGTGAATAGCTCCATTAGGGAAATGTGAAAGCACTGGACTATGCATTGAGTTGCTATTTTGACATTCCAGAGGGAGATGCTACTTAGCTGTAAATTACAGAATTGGACATCATTGATTTTAATTCAGATCAGTTTGGCCTGAAAAGCTCGGTTTAGCTATTTGACCTGCCCTGACCCGTTTCTGTCCTTTGTTTAGTAGATACCTGAGTTGTGTGCTAATTTGCTCCTATTCTCCTATGTATAAAAATCTAAAGTATTCAAATGTTTTAGCTCATATCCTTTGCTTTGGTGAAATAAAAATAATTTTGTGCTTCATCATAGCATGCGATTTCTAGACATTTTTGGAGCTGCCCTTTCTCTTCCTCTCCCCCCCCACCCCCCNCCCCAGCATGCCACAGTTTCAATAGTGTAGTTACAAGAAGAAGAAAATTGCTTATCAAACCCATCAAACTCTGGACATTGTTGAAGCTAACATTTAATATCGTATTTACAGTTACCCAAGATGAGATTGTAAAGGTACTGGGTTGGAAACCTGGACTCTAGGAAGAAGTACAGTACTCTCTCCCTGAGCCCTAGCCTAGTGCAGAGCTCTGCTTGCATGTTAGAGGGATGGAGCTGGGGCAGTAAGACCAGCATGATGGGCCTGTGCTGTGCTTGAGATAGATGCTGAAGAGACAGCAGTAGCCCCTATGATACAGAGGGAGAAGTGGAGAGAAGCAGTGAAGTGAGGAGCATCACCTGTTTTTTCAAGTGAGACTCACAGAAAAGTTGAGATTTAAGAGATTTGGTGTAGTTCCCTGGATTTTCCTGTTATTTACTGAATTAACTTGAAAGTTTGGAGCATTGCTGAATCATGATAAAAATACAGGTCTTTATTATCTACTTCCAAAGCCTCTTAAACCGAGTGCATGAATGCCCCAGCCAATACATATGTAGGTGCAGATAGACTGTTCAGGCTAAAGCCCCAGACCTTCAAAAGGAAACCCACTGGATGCAAAGCAGATGCCCGATTGCCATCTTTGCAAATCATTTCCCACTTTGTTTCAAGCAGCCGGTGCTGGCTGTTGTCAGAGCCTGCTCTCCTGAGCAGGTTGCTTGGGTCACTGGTCCGACACCATTGCTGTTCCAGCTGTGCTGCTGTGGCTGCTCTGCATCCTGCCTGCCCCTCCTGCTTTCCCTCTGTCCCATGCATTCCCATACTGCCGAGTCCAGCTTTTCAGAAACACAGACACCGGACTTTGCTAGTGCAGCAAGGTGCTGCAGTGGAGGGGAGCTTGCTGAGGCCCTGCTGCTGCTGCTGCATTCTCCCCTGGGGTTAACGTACTTCCAAGCCAAGTGCTCCAGCCTCTACAGCTTGATGACTCAAGCTTTTGCAAAGACAGATGTACTGCAGCAGGATCACTTCACCAAGTTGTTTGCTTCCTACTCCCTTTTTGATATGGCCTTTGGAGAGGCTAGGAAAAATGGAAAAACACAGCTTAACATTCTTACTGAGTCTGGTCCTATGGGAGGCAGGAGACATCTTCTTGGTTGTTGCCAGTTTTCCTTGACTGCCACTAGATTATTGTCCAAGTCTGGAAGAGGAGACCTTCTGAGGCTGAATTATATTGTTTATCCTCCCTGGCTGTACATTAGGGAACGGGAAATTTTTGGTCTTCACTTCCTCAATGCAAGTCATGAATGCAATGATACTGCCCAGCATTTAGTCTGTAGGTTGGCTGATGCAGGATCATAACAGGCCTGTGTACTGGGCAGGTAAAGCTGATATAAAAGGTTTTTCTTAGTGCAGAGAGGAGCTGGCACCAAGCCCTCTTCATCTCTTTCCATTTCAGTGCAGAGGATTTGCAGGGGAACTGTAAAAGTCATGGGCTGTGGGTGGCATTGCTGGAAGTCTGCAGTGAGAAACAAGTCCTTTAGCTGACTGAAGCAGCTATCAGCTGGCTCCAGATGTGAGCTGGCAGCTACTTCTGCCTGCGGCCCTAAGCTGTCCCAGCTGACTGCAGCCACAGCTGAGAGCTGTGTCTGGAGATGGACAGTCATGCCAGACAGCAGTGAATGCCTGGATGCTGTGCACAGGGCTGAGATGTAGGGCATGGTAGTGTGAAGAAATGATAATTCAAGAATGCTCATCACTGTGATGTAGCAACAACTATGCCTAAGCTTAAAGGAACAGAAAGCAGAGAAGAAAAGACAGGAAACAAGAGAAGATGTACAAAACAGAGAAAGATGTACATAGCCTGTATTTCCTTTACCCTTTTTTTTTTTTTTTTTCGTTTCATGCTTTTGGAGGCATTTTCCCACCTGATTGTCATACTTTTGTAACAACTGTGGTACACAAATTAAACAAATGGCTTGTTCCGTTTTGCCTTTTCCAGTCCTGCGCTGTTCCCTGGAGAAGCGCAGTGCCAGAGGTTCTCTGGCTGTAGCTGCCAAGTAACTCATTCTGATGGAAGCCTGCTGCTCTTTGAAGCATCCAGTTTAGGAGTTTTCTCCTGAAATGTGAGGTGTAGCAAACATTTCTGGCAGTGGCAGCTGCAATACTTACTTCTCGTTAGCCTGAACAGCTTGTTCTTTGTGTAGTTTTGATAGAAACGATATAGTAAACGATGTAGTAAAATGACTCCATGGTAATGTTATCTGCCTGTTCACTGTACTCCCTGCTCCCTGTAAGTTCTCATGGATTTAGGAGGCCTGAGCAATCTCCATTTATCAGCTGCTTCTTGAGATCATGTGAATGCTGTTGGCACTGGGAGCAGTGATTCCCCCTTCCTGAGTTTACTGAAACCAGAAGAACCTTCCATCATGGCCCATGCACTTTGCCATGGCAGAACACAGAAACTAAGAAATCATCCCTTTAAGCTGGCTGTTGGAAATTTAGATGCCAACAGTGATATACGAGGCCTTGATTTTCTGTGCTTTTTACTGCTTTCTGCATATTGTAGCGTTTGAGTTAGCAGGGATTTTGAAGCAATGCAGTTAAGGTATTTATTCATTACATTTGCTGATGATAAGCTGTGGAGTGTCTGTGGGCACATCTGAGGGCAGAACTAGAATTCAAAATGGTTTGCACAAACTGCAGAAATTACATGAAAAAGCACACATATGTGAGGTTGATTTACCGTAATCAACAGTGCAAACACAAGACAGGAGGGGAGAAATCCAGCCAGGGAGTACATCTGCAGGAAAGAATCTGAAGGGGGTTTGGAGGTTGTGGCAGATCTCAAACCAAACACAAGACAACAATCTCATACTGCTGTGAAAAAAAAAAATCCAGTCTTCATGTGAATATGTATAGATTGGGGTGTTCCTTGCAAGATGTGTTTTGTCTTCTCCTGTCTTTGGCCTGTGCAATTGAGCTGGGTGCCACACCCCATCTGGCACACAGCACTGCCAAAGAGATGTGGCCCCTTGGTCAGAAGCTGAAAGTACCTTCTGTAAAGAAGTGAGGGTGACATGACAGTGGTCTTCAAATATCTGAAGTGGGGTAGTAACACAGAGGGATAAATTGGCTTTTGTAGGTATGGAAGATGTGATGGGAAGTAGTGAGCTTCACTACAAGTGAGGGCTGGACAACAGGACCGTTTTCTGAAGTGAACTGAATGGGTGATGTGGAACTTCTGACGTGAGAGATTGTTAAGACTAAAATAAAGGTCTGTCCAGAGAGATGTAGGTGTAGTTCATCTTGCCTTATGGTGGAAGAATGAGCCAGAGGACCTCTTCATGCCCCCTCGAACCCCTCTTCTTCTCTGTGACTAAAAGAAAGTAACTTTGCAGCAGAGCACACCTTTGACCCAAAGGGTGTATTGTCTGTGAGACATTCTCATGGCAGTTTGACTGAGTGGGAGGGAAATTAATACTCTCCCAAGGCCACTTGATGGAGAATGTAACCTCTTCAGGCACATCAATAATCATATGTTTCCTTTCCCCACCCCAGGAGAACTACTAGGGGTAAGAAGCATTTGGCAAAAAAAATTGGCTCATGGCTACAAAATTGGACATAGATCCTCCTCCAGATGTATTTTCTACCCTGTGCCAACTTGCAGTGTCAGTATGTGGGCTGTGTCAGCAGGACATTGGCAAGGAGAGAAGAGCTGGATTTGCCCCTTGAAGCATTCAGCTGGGGAACAGTGTGCACAGGAATTCACTTTCATTAAAGTAGCAAGTTCAGCTGGAAGCACAAGATGTGCAGAGGCTGCTGATCTCTGTGGATTTATGTTGGCACTGTGAGCACAGCCTGAAATCAGAATGATGGAAATGCAGTATCCAAACCAGCAAATTCCTGCTCATTGATTTTCATAACCTTTGTTGTTAAGTCTGTACCACATAGGCAACTCTGAGTACATGCCTTCTCCCTCCTTCTATGCAACAATCAACCATCTTTTCAACCAAGAAGAAAATTGAAATCAGGCCAGAATTTACTTTAAAGAACAAGATTACTATTTATGCTGAATATGAAGCAATTTGGGCTTCACACAATACAGAGTAAGATGGTAATTATAGTTTGTCATTTTTTCCCTCACTCATTTCCAAAAAAAAAGACCAAGATGATTTGGGATTTATTTGGCAAATTTGACACCAATGCTTACTTTTTGAGATTGAAGGAGGGGAAGTTCAGTCTCAGATAGAAATGTCTAGGAAAATAATAAACTGAGATGCTAATAATTCCATGATGCCATTATGGTGTGTATAGGCTTGAGTACAGTCCAAGGAGCTTTAAACTTCTGAATACTGATTCAAACATGTTCATATAGAGTGGATGGTGTGTCATAACCATAAATAACAGGGATGAGGGAAGAGTCCTGGGGGTAGTTTTGAGTCAAACTTGCTTTTAATGATGCCTCTCAAAGTTTTGCCCCTAACTTCAGTCAGGTCAGATTTCACCCTTTGGAAATGATCCTCCCTAGAACAAGAAATGGACCAAGCTTTTATATAGGTGTATGGCGTTTGTCTCCAATTTCTGTGAATTTCCCAGGTTAGCTTTGGGAGTTAAGTTATGCAAGTAAATTAGAAGAAATGGAAAAAACGTGCATGTGGTTTTAGAAAAACATGTTGAATATATTAACACCAAATGAGAGCAGAGGGAATTCATAAAACGTTTTACATTCTACTAATTCCTGAGCTACGCAACAGATGTAAGAGTAAACCAAGTGGCAGTGGTAGAAAAAGCTTTTTTGCAGAGTTCAGTGGACATCTGGCTACAGTTAAGGGATGCTTTTTTAATACAAAATGAATACCCTGTTAAAATATGTCCCGTAGGTTCAGAATTGGGAAGGGCCTGCATTAGTCAAGGGCACTATAAGCAGAGATTCATGCTATTGGGGGAAATGTTCAATAACTGCCACGTTATAAGTGTTCAAATTGTTTTGGCTCTGCACTGAAGAATTGCCCTGATGAGCTGCTCAGGATTCAGAAGGAATCAAAAGAGAAAGAGAGAAGGGCCCTGAGCTGTGGGGAATCTTCCCTCTTGAATGCTACCTTCAACTCTAATGTTGGCTGCAGGAGATTGCTGGCTTAGCTTAAGACCTTCCTTCAGATGCCACGGGGGTAACCCAGTATTGCTGCTGGTGGTGGTGTTGTCCCCTTGGAAGGCACCATGTAGAGGTGGATGCAGAGACCTGGGGTTTTTGGACAGGGCAGATTCCTTGGCAAGGTTTTTGAAGGCTGGGTATTAATTTCTAAGGAGTGCAAGACTTCATACCTTATGGCTGTTTTAAGGCTGATATAAGCTTTTCACAGCAAAAGTTCAACCTGTTTTCATGGGACAGGAGTTGTGCACTCAGAAATATTGTCATTCCATTGTCTCTACTTCACCGCTCTCTGAGGTTTTGCTGGTTTTTCATGCAAATTTCTTCCTATCTACTATTTACAGCTGAGCTGTGCTTTAAGAAAGTCATAAATCTTTTGCATCACTTTTTTCTTTTTTTTTTTCCAGAGGGAACAGTATGACACCAGCAATGGGAAGTTAGTCGACCAGATCCTAGTGATATGGAAGTTTCTTCTTCTTTGATAAAAGTTCAAATGCAGCATTTCTCTGTGGTCTAAATAACTATGTGGTACACACTGCATATTCTTGCTGGGAGAAACATTTCTAGTGACAAGAACTCCTTGTCTTAGGAAAACAACCCTCAAAGACAGTATTTTACACCCTTCCTTCTATCCCAATCTCTGCCAACTTCAACGAAGTCCATGACATCTCTGTTCTTGAAACCCCATCATCCTTTGCCATCTGTGGCTATTTGTCTCTAGTCATACTTCTCTCATTACATTTTTATTTTCTTCTCACTAGATGACTTCTTGGGGAAGATCTCCTGCAGTTTTCCCTTTCTTTTCCTTGGACCCTAACCATAACTACAAGTGCAACTACCATCACCTATGTGCGATGTACATTTTATATTTCTCCACATGCAAATCTCTTTCCAAACTGCAGTCTTTTCTCTCAGAGCTACAATTTAGCCTATTTCAGATACAGTATTATCTGACCTTTCTTAAGGCTATCCAGCTATTAGCTCGTCCTTGTGTACCTAGGATGGTGAACTTGGTATTTCATTCCCTACCTTTTTGGATCTCTGTAAGCTGCAGCAGCCTCCATCCCAATGTAAGCAGGCACTCTGTGTCTCTCTCAAGGTTGTAACTCAGTATATCTGCATGTTATCAGCGTCTTTTTGCATAACATCTCCAGTGCAGGTCTTTCTAATGCTGAAATGTCATACAGATATCATTTCATATAGGCTTTTAGAATTCTGTATCTGAGTTAACCTGAAGCATTTTTGCATTGTTTCTGGCTTTTCTGTGTGCTGCTATTCTTTCTTCACTTTCCTGTAATGAGTCTAACCAGTCTTTGCGGTCAGAGCAGCTCACAGGTGATTCTCATTGCATGGCTTCTTTTATTTATTGTCAGATGTTGACTCCTGATTCAAAGCAGCCTGCAACATGAGCCTCTGACATTCCCTTGTAATATTTTCTGCTTTCTCTCATTTTCCCCACATTAGAAAGAACTTCCTTTGAGTACCACCAAAGCTGAAACACTCAACCAACTTTTCAATAAATGAGTACCTGACCAAGCTAAGGTACTGATACAGAATCCTAGAATTGTTTAGGTGGGAAAAGATCTTAAAAATCAAGTCCAGCTGTTAGGATAGCACTGCCAAGTCCATCACTAAACCATGTCCCTAAGCACCACATCTCTCAAAATCTTTGCTTATCTTGCAGGTACATATTTGTGCTCTGCTGTGTGCCTGGACCTGGAAGCTGGACTTCCTATCCTTTATAATCTATTTGGGCAGGATTTTACTCTGGTGGTACCACCTCCAAAACATCTGCTCTGGGTCTCGCTAGCAGAAATGTCCCCCAAAGGTGCCATGGCAGTTCAAGGAGGGAAGGAAGTTTACAAAGTATTTGGTGGGTTCCATCTGCTTACCACTGAGCCTGGCCTTTGAGTCTTTCTTTAACTTTTTGTCCAGTATAGAAACAATGACTTAATTCCTTTCCTGTTTTAGGGAAAGTGCTGTAAACCTTTAGCCTGTGACCTCCCTGAAGGGCTGTGCTGGCAGGAGCATGATTTGCGTGTGCTTCTCAGCCCTTCCTGTGAGGCTGAAACTAAACATCCATGTTTGACTGCACTTCTGCAGTCTGGAGAAACTTCCCTTTGATGCAGTAAAACTGAAAAGTCATTTTGCACATTTCAGACACAGACCACAAAATTCAGCTTGTGAACTTTGCATGGCAGCAGTGCCAGAGAGCTGAAATGCCTTTGTGTTCACAGTAAAATGTATATGGGAAGTGAGCTATTGGGAAAACGAGCTAACTTTTTACCTTAATATTTACTACATGTCAGATTTGTAGGATCAGTGATGTATTCACAAAATATGTGAAAGAATGTAATAGGATTCAATACAAGGTCCCTGGTGATGGAATATTACTAGGAGCCATCTGTACACTTTGCTGTAGTACCATCCCAAAACTTTTCCTTACAGCCTTCAGATGGGGGTGGTCTAATGCTGCTACTGAATGGTATTAGAAGGAAAATATCTCATACAGCGTCATTGTCTACTTTTATTCTGCCCTTCCTGGCTCACACAATTAATTCTGAGAGCAACAGTTGCCTAATAGGTAGCTAATGATGCAGTAATTTATGCTGGTTACATACCTCCTGCAGCTGGTAATGCATCCCAATTACGTGAAGCAAGACAGAAATCTGGAGCATCTTCCTCAGTCTTTCTTGCTTTTACGAAGAACAACATGCTCTCTTTTCCACTCTGCTGTATAGATCCATAGGGTCGGTTCAATATTGTCCCTCCAAGGAAGCATCCCTTGACTGTGTTACGCTATAGGATGGTTGTCCTGCTTAGCCATGTCTGTCATCAGCAGGCCTGGTGACTGCCAAAGCTGGCACTGTGAGCTCCTCATTTCCACGGCGTGCCCAGCTGGGTGTCATGCAGCTTGATGGGAGTAGCCTGATTTTCTATGCAGACATTTCAATGGGGCCATAGGCAATAAATCGGTGTCCTATGGCGAGGGGTTTTTCTTCGTGTCACTCACAATAAGAATTCAGCCAAAGATCTTTTGTGTTTTACCTCTGAGATGAATGTCATCCTACACTAAAACGACTTGCACAGAGGATTACTTTAGCATAACAAATATTTTTGAGCTGACCTACTGGCTTGGCAGTGGGCGTGCTGAGAGTACTGCGAGGCTTGTGCTGAGGATGAAGCTCATCATGCTAATCAGTACTGCTCCTCTGCTGTCTCCTGCCTCTCTGTACCAGTTGTCTCTTTGGGACAGAGCCCACCTTTTTTCACTGCTTTTGTTTTGATGTCCTCTATCATTTTTTACAATGTGCTTTGGACCCTAAGATTGTGATGCATGACAAGGGCTATTCTAATATGAATGTTTTTGAGGGTTTGTTCATAGTCCAGAACAACACCTTTGCATTTATTGAAAATAAATAGGCTGCTGTTCTTTCAGTCAGTCTGCAAGTCACAGTCCTCTCCTGGTACCTGGAGTGCATTGAGCTTATGTGTCTGTGCTGCTTGTGAGCAATGCTTGCAGGCGTAGTTGTCAACACTCAGTGCTGCCAGGCTGTTTCTGTAAATGGCTGTCTCACCACAGTGGTTTTTTGGTTTGGTTTGGTTCTTTCATAAGAAGAATTTGTTGGTTAATTACTTAAACCAAGTAAAATGTTCAAAAGGCTACAAATGATAGTGTTTCCACCTTATTTTCAAAGGAGTTTTACGGAGAAATGAATAATATGATACACCCCATATTTAGATAATAATGATGAAGGTGATTAGTTAAATGGTAAGAAAGCAAGCTTAGGGGTCCCAGTCGATAAAGAATTACATGTGCACTTGACATTACATGTCAGATGGAGAGAAAAAGCATGCCGGAAAGCCTTAGTAAAAACAGAAGACCTTCATTTCTGGTGTTTGGAAAAGAATAAATCAGAGAAGGAAAGATGTGCAGGGGAGTTTTCCATCAGAGAGACAAAATCAACAAAAATTCAAAGAATCTAGATTAGAAACATAGTGGGAACTGGCAGTAGAGAGACATTAAGGTCACCTAGATCCCCAGTACCCATGGACTACCAGACTTCTCCAGTTACACCTTTGCAAATACCTTTCGTGTAATATTCCTACTCCAAGTGCTATGCTGTTCAACAACCTTTAGACCATGTGCCCCGTGTACGTCTAATGTCTGGCACAGGCAGGCATCAGTCTTTGTTGGAGGCTGCAGGTGCCACCAAGCTCCATGGTAGAAACACTCTGGTCTGAACCTGTGAGAGGGGAGGGAACCAAATCCAGAACCACTAAGACCCTGTGTGATAAATTTAACTGTGGCTTTTCTTTTTGCCCTGGTGGAAGCACCCAGCTCTGGTTTCAGTTGAAATCTGGGGGCTTTCCCACAAACTTCATAGCACAGGATGTGCTACAGAGGCACCGCATCAGGAGCAGGGTTGTGCTTTGTGTAAGAACAGACTGCGAGCAACAGCCACCGCTGAAAGTCTGCTAAAGGCTTCTGAGCCCCATGCCACATGTCACAGAAGGAATCAGATATTGTTCATCCCAGCGCTCGCTTAGAGGTGGCACCTCAGTATTTTGACCATATGCAAAGGTCCCTTTCCCTCTTCACCTGGAGGATCTCTCCTCCTGGAGTTTGTTCTGGTCTAAAGAAGATGCAAAGGAAAAGCAGTGAAGTGGTGAAAAGGCGTATTTGTATTGCCTCTGGCGTGGGCATGTCTGGATGAACTCCTGGTTTGACCTGAAGACTTCCTTTTTTTTTCTTTTCTTTTTTTAATCAGCATTAGGGAATTCCTCACCAGCTTGTTCTTGCAGTAGCCAGGCCAACAATGACAAGAATGTGGAAATCAGCTAAGCAATTATATTCACAGTGGTGGTTAACAGCATCCCTTCATCTGAAACAAATCAGTTACAGTCCAGTGAAACCTGCTGTACCTACTGCCTGTACATAATAGAGCCCTTGTGCATTTTCAGAGCGTGCCAGACCACTTAAACAGGATCGATGAGAGGCAACAGGAGAGAAACGCTGTTTTATTAACCAGAGACACAGAAAACTGAATATTCTTTTATTCAACCCTCTTCCTCACACAGAAATCTGCCATTGTAGTTCTAAAGGTGTTTCTCTAGGTGCTGCAAAATGTCATAGGAATGAAGTCCAGGAGTATAACTAAGAATTAGCTGTGAACAAGAGCGATGAGCAATTGCCAAGGTAGGAAAAGTTATCTAACAGACTTAAAATTAGTCAGAATTATTGTGATCTTGGTCATCTCTGAAAATCTGCAGTATTTTCTGTACCACTGGTGTTTACTCTGGGAGCCCCAGGAGTCCATGAATTGCTTTTAAGCAAGTCTGTGAAGAGTGGTTAGGAACACAAGTGTGCGTCTGCTGAACAGCACTGTACAGACATTTCTGAAAGAACCTTTGGATCTTGCTTGAAGATTTATCAGAGACCTACAACTCAAACAAGACTACATAAATACAATATATTATGATAGACTGAAGCTTATAGAAGCAGCGAGGATGTGCAAGAGGCAGTTTAGAAGGTCTGCCCTAAGGTAACACTCCCAGTAACGTGAGCCCTCATATACAACTAGAGAGAATTTGATCCTTGGTGTTTCCTGACCTAAAGAATTGGGTCCTCTCTCTTGGAGATTAGATATATTCATGGTCCTAGGCTGTGCACCACAGAAACTCCTTGTTTATGGTGCTTTTATTGTCTTATTGTTGAAATGACTTTTCAGTGACTTAATGACTGTTAGCTGGTTTGGGAAGATTCTGCAGTGGGGTTTAGCAGTGTCCAGCCAGCAGCCATACAGTTAATGCAGCTAATGCCTGCTCTTGCTGAATTTGTTGTTTGAATTACTCTTTAGTCTGCACAATTATCTTGAAAGTGAAAACAAGCTGGTTCAGAGTGAATTGAACAACAGGGTCCTAAATGGGAGGGCAGTGTGAACTAGAGTAGCAAATTTTCATGGATTAATGGCCAAATTGTTGTCTCATTAAAGTCCAATGGCAAAATTCCCGTAGGCTACAACAGAGACAGGATTTGACCCTAAGAAAAGATTCCATTTGAAGCATTTGAGTGTTTCCCAAAAGCCAATTATTAAATCAGAGGCTCCGTAATAGCTGAGCTCAAATTTATTTCAGAACCAGGAAACACAGTTGGGAGGTCAGTGTATGCTCATCATGTCATTTCTATGGTGACTTCATTGCAGAACTCGGCACTGGGTTGTGTACAGCGCTGACAATAAGGCTGAGCTGAGAGAGAGTCTGAAAGAATCGCATTGTAACTGATGAAAAGAAGCTGTTTCCATCAGCCACGTTGTCAAGCAACTTGGCAAAGCACAAGCAAAAGAGGTCTCTTCTGGTGACTGACTTCCACCGTGTTCCTCTTCTTTCAGTGCCACCACTAGTCACCACCTGGCTCTGCTCCAGGCTCTAAAGAAAGCTCCAAGTAATCAAATGTTTGCTGACAAAACCACACTAACAGAGTATGTCTGACTCCTCAATACAATTTAATACCTGCACATCATTATTTTCTCTTCCTCTAAACAAACAAACAAACCAAAATCAACAGAAAAGATACATTTACATGGCTCCATGAGAAAAATGTGTTGTGTATTCATTTTTATCTTCTTTTTTTCTTTTTGTTTGTTAGTGGTTAAGTAGAAGAAATCAACTGGTAGAGGCTTTCCCAAAATGTCATTTTGCCTTTAGCACTTTTGTTAGGGACACTGACCTCCTACGGATTCTGGACTTGTTAACAAAATGATCAATGCCACGCATGTGCACGTCCTTTTAATAAGCTGGGATGTTCTGAGCCTTGGAAATTGCAGAGGAGGTCTCAAAATTAGAAGGTGAGGAACTTGGTTGTCCAACAAACTGTACATCTACTGTAGCCCCCTCAATGAAGTGAACCCCTGTAGTGAAAGCAGCTTGCCAGTTACAGGACTGTGGTGCAGAAACAGCATTCTGCTGGAGTAAATGATCTGGAGGGAAGTACTGGCTCACTGAAGTCTGACCTGTAACAAGCAGGAAACCTGATTTTGTATTTTGTCTTTATTTTCTTAATGTTCTTTCTCGTCGGCTGGCAATGCTTATGCATGTGTTTGTCTGTAAGCAAGTCCTTGTTATCAGAACACAGCCCCAAGACATTGTTTTTAGTTGAGCAGCCAGATAGCTTGTCTAGATCCATTCATATGTATTCTCTTTTCCTTTCCCAGATGCTTTTACTCTGATTTTATATTAGAGCTATTTGGCTAGAAATTAGAGGTCTCTTTTAAATAAATTTGTATGGCTTCTGTTTTTGTGCGCATGTGTGTGTATGTGTGTATCCAGCCTCTCAGGATAATGTTATGAAAAAAGCTAATTTATAAAATAAATAAAACACAGCCAATAGAGAATATGTTGTTTCTTGTTATCTTTTCAGTCAGAATTGTGAAAGTATTTAGGCAGAGCTATATTAAATCTCTGAGATCTGAACACAATGCAAATTAGAGACATATTTTATTAGTATCTCTTTGATAACCCAGGTAGATATATTTATGCATCTACAAGTACCTAAATACTCCTAGAAAGTATGGCTCTGTTTTCATGAAGAAAATGAAATGTTGTTTTCATTTCATTTTCATTTTGACTTTTATTTTTGATTCTTTTTCCTGGTAAAAGAATGGTGAAGGAAAACCAGTTCTCCTTTATCACATATGAGTTTGTTTTCCAACTTTGTGGCTAGCCCAGATGGAGAGATAATATTGTACCTGCTAGCTAAATTCAAATCCAAAGACACTAAGTTGAGGGCATTTCAGAGCAGCAGAAATTAAAAGATTTATGTTTGCAAGAGTGCACTTCATTGGCATTTGTTACATCCAGTCCCTGATACTGAATTTGACTTTGTTGATTCTACATAAATGGAAAAGCATGAAGTTTTCTTCCTAGAAATGTAGCTTAATAATGCAACATTTCTTTTGCTACAAAAGTTACATTTATTTTAAAAACCTTAAGTCTGTAAGATCATAGAATCATATAATATATCTAGTTGGAAGTGATCCATAAGGATCACTGAGTCCTATTCCCTGCTCCTCACAGGACATTGCAGGTTTAGTATGATTCAGCCTTGGTATGTCTTGCCATTGCTTCAACTTTCACTTAAAGGAGGTTTTATTTTTTAATAATAATGGAGTAATTGTTATTGTTTACATTTATGTTTTTGTCTAGCAAACAAATTCTATAGACTTATCATATCTGATCTGCTCTGGATTCAACGTGAGTTGTGCTGTGGAGCCAGGGTTTTACCACTGGAGTCCACTTTGTCTTAAGCTGGAAAGAAGGGCTAGGCTGAGTGTTAAGCCAAGCTCTCTGGCTAAGGAACAAAGGAAGCTTAGTCCGCTTTGCTTTCCGTTTTATTACGTACAGGGTTTGATTTTACCAGCCCTAAATGTCAGCCTTATAATTTCCACTCTAGCCTGCTGCTGAGTGAAGGCCTGCATTAGGCTCAGAACAAATCTGCAAGCCTTGGGCAGAAGAGATGGCTTTCAGACAAATTTCTAAATTGCTTTTAAAGATTTAATTTTTAAAATTTATTCTAGCAGAAGGATTAACTCAGTGCTTGTCTTTAGACAAGCAACTGCTCCTCTTTAGACTTCATATCATTGATTGTCATCCTGGGACTCAGAGAGACATTGCCCTCCTTCCTTTGGGGAGTCCAGACTTCATATGTGGTTAAGCTCTCTGTTGTGCTTTGTGTTTTTGAAGAGTTGAGTTGACAGGGCTTTAGGAATAAAAGGTTGTTTTGAATTGTTAGGGGTACTGTTGCTGAAGGGAAAGGCTTTTGGTTGTTTCCAGAAGGTCACACCAGGATCTTCTTGATATTCTCTGAAAGCTTCTTCCAGAGCTAGATATCTTTGACAACATGTATGAAGTTTGCACTCAGTTTGCCTTGGGATGTTGTATCTGCCCTGTCTCAGCACACCAGACATTGCGGTGGTTCAGAGATCAAGCTCCAAGTCAAAATTCAATCTGTATCCAAGGGCTCAGTCTACAAAATCTTAGTATGGGTTGGAAGCAACTTGAAAGATTGATTTCTTTAAAAAGCAAGATCCAAGATTTCACATGGTTGGCTGGAAAATAGTGTGTACACTTGAACAGAAGGCTGGTGGACTTACAACAGCCACTGTCCCAAAGGGAGCAGGCCACCACTTTGTGCCAGCTGGAGTGATTCTGTGATCTTTAAATCAGTTTGTACCAAGTCGCCTAATACGGCCTAGAGCAATAAACGTGTAGAAACATGTGTCTGAAAGATCATCCTTCTTTATTACTAACATTATTTGTACACAGAAGGCTATAATGAAAGTACTAATAACAAGTTACTAATAACTGTGAAAATAATCAACTTTTAGTGCAAGTTGTTTTATTGTATGCTGAAGCAGCAATCTGGTTCATCCTGCAGGTTTGGCACTTGGCACAGTGGTGTTCATTTCCTTGGCTTCTGGCACACACACATCTACTATCAGCTAGAAAAAATAAAAGCCTTGCTTCAGGAAGTCATCAGAGGAAATACGATGACAGTGTGTCAGTACTGCAGCCCAAACAAAATGTTCACTGATGTTCTTGAAAGCTCTGAGTGATACATCCTGGAAATAGCAACAGCCACAAGATAATCTGGCATTCGTTATCACCTCTGCCACGTAACTTCTTTGCATTTTCTGTGAAGGAAAATCAGAAAAGAGAGAGAGGACAGAATAAAACAGTAGAAACTGCTCTACAAATGGAAATGCAATTGAGCTTGGAAAGGCTCGTGTCCAAGTGGCTGGGAACTGCCCTTGGGCCCTGGAGAGACTGAGCCAGCTCCTGGCGCAGTGCTGACCCTGCTGTGGGGGCTGAAGTTGGCTTCCTCCTGACCACTGCATTGAATTAGAGAGCTGCACCAAAAAATCCTCTCTGTTTTCCCCACACAGGTATCAGGACTGGGATTCCATCTCTCTGGCTCATGGACTTTTGTCCAGCCTATGACTTTGATTTACTGAAGAGGCTGCTGATACAGTTGTATGTGCATTCTTAAATAACTATTTAGTAACTGCCTGGGGTGCTGCTCAGCTTCATGACTTCCCTCCAAGAGAATCCTTAGTTCATCAAAATCAGTAATGGATCAGTCAGTCAAAACTGCCAACCTCTTCCCCTGGGTTTGGAAAGGATGCTGCCATCTGGCAGCAAGTCAGACACGCTGCCAGAAAGTAAGTAATATTGGTTAATGACAGACCTGGAAAAGTCAGCACTTCTGTGTGTGGGGACAGAAGACAAAGCTTTTGTAAACACACAAAAGACGTGCCATATGGACACATACTCTTGACAACCATGCTTTTGTTGTGAGGAATAACAAAGCAGAGTATGACTTGTTAGGTTTTGTTCAGTGCTAAACATAATTGTAACCTACAACTTCAGGAGTGCTCCCTCACTCAGATTTTATAGATAGTGTGATAACTTGCTTATATCTGAGTTTCAGGCCCAGGAAGAAGATGCTGTATACGATAAAACTCCATATAGCCATTGACAACTGCCAAAATCATACTGATAGTGAATTGTAGCCTTGTGTTCCTCAGAACATAGACTCTTGAATTGGGTTGGCTGGGACCTTAAAGATCATCCAGTTCCAACCCCCTGTCATGAGCTAGGATATCACCCACTAGATCAGGTTGCTCAAAGCCCCATCCCAGGTAGCCTTGAACATTTTCAGGGATGGGGCGTCCACAGCTTCTCTGGGCAACCTCTTACAGCGTCTTACCACCCTCACAGGAAATAATTTCTTCCTAGTATCTAATCTAAACCTGCCCTCTTTCAGTTTGAACCCAATCCCCCTTGTCCCATCTCTACATGCCCTTGTAAAAAAATATGAATGTTATTCTAAAAAAAAGTCTTCCTTATGTCCAATCTAAATCTACCCTCTTTCAGTTTAAAACCACCAACCCTTGTCCTATCACAACAGGCTCTACTATAACGTCTGTCCCCATCCTTCCTGTAAGTGCCCATTGTATTTTTAAAGGTCAATATAAGGTCTCCATCTGACTTTTCAGCTCTGACTATCCAGGCCTTCATTTATTTCAAACACTGAGAAGTTAAAAATCATTTTAAATTTGCTTTACTCTGATGTTGCTGCATTACTGTGGTGCCAGGCAGAGGTGAATCAAAACCTTGGCCTCCAACCTGAGTTTGAGGGCTCTATTCCCAAAGATATGCCCTGCCTACAGGTCTTTGACAGCAAGTCATGAGTGAAAATCATGTCAGTATTCCCAGTATTTGCAGACTCTGGCTCTGCCTCTAATGCGTCCCACACTGCAACATCCCTTTTTAGCAGGTATTATTAAGTTGAAACTCCACTTTGAATAGCAGGTTTGAAAGTTTGGTTGGTGTCTCCTGACAGAAATGCATGAGTGAAATCAATGCTTTAGCCATTGCCTTCACCTGATCATCCATATATCGAATTATTTTGGGATATCACTTGTGTATTCAAGAAGCCTGGACTATTTGTTACCCTTACTGCAGTCACACTTCATCTTTGTGTCATTTAGCCAAATTGTTTCGGGTGCAGAGGAATAGACGTTCTGCTGGAGGAAGGAAACCGCTGCGTTGGCCTTGGACAATATGTGCCTTAGCTAGGACAGGCTGGAGTAATTGTGCAGAGGTAGACAGGCAGCAGCCATGCCAACAATAATATTATTTGCATTTTAAGCTGTAGCATCTAATAGGATCAAGAAGAGAACCTATTTATTTCGAAACTCATGTGAAGATTTGCCAGAGGGGTGATTTACAGCTTCCTAGCAATAATGAACAGTTCAGCTGTCTTGACCAACATGTGGTCACGCATGTTACAAACTGACATAAATATTTCATAACATTTTGCTGCAATTGCTGTCCCACAGAAATGTTTGTCAAACAGCTCAAGGAATCAAAGGATGTTTAACCTTCAAATTTCATCTCAGAGTAATTGTGCTTTCTTTTTTTTTTTTTCTGTTCTGAACTTGGATAAGTTATTTCATACTGTCCTTGATTAAAAACAGTTGGAGGAGGAGGATGGGAGTTTCATTTTTTAACTTTTTTTAAAAAAAGTCTCAGGAACTTTATTAGGTATTTGATTTATAGTTCAGTGAAAATATCTTTCTAGTGCAGAGTGTGCTTTTGAAACTTGAAGTGGTTAAGCTCACTCTTGAGAAAGTGATAAAAATTAAAGCAGTTGTATGAAATTAGTGGTATTTTGTCACCTGGAATATTTGGACATAGTCTATTCACACCATATGGAAATGATAGAACTGAAATTTTGAGGAGCAAAGAGAGTGGAAAATAAAAGGACTATATAATTGGGAGAATACTTAGAGGTCCTGAAGGGGAAGTTTGATAGAAAGGATGTATCATTTTGTATTGTGTTACTGTAGAAATTGCAGCCCAGATGCTTCAGTGTCGGGGCCAAGTGTGCCGAGTGCTGAGCGTTCAACTGCGTAGAATTTAGCAAGAGCTCACAGTGAGTTGTCAGTAAATAAAGATAGCAGAGAGAGTGCACACAAAGGTGATGAGAGCTGGAGACAGAGGGTCAGACTGCATGTATGTGAACACCTCATGCATCTTCGTTTTTTCTCTATGCATTAAAAGGAATAAAAATTTTGAAGTATTCAGACAAGGAGGACAAGGGGATGGGTCACAGGGTAGTCATGGTAGGCCAGCTATTCTCCTGGTGGTGCCAAAAGTAGTTTGGACAGTTAGATGGTCCATGTGTGCTTAGGAAAAATGTGTGCTTAGGAAAAACATGTGCTTGGCAAAGCGACAGGCCCCTGAGGTCAGCACAGAGATCATTTTGGGACTGGCTGGAGGCTGGATTGCAAAAGGACGTGCACTGGGGCTAAGTGTTTGTATATATGTGTATATATATGTGTATATATATATACACACACATACATATTTGTGTGTTTGCATACATACACCTTTAGCTACCTGTCAGTCTTTAAAAGGGGTTTTGCAAAATGCAGCCATAGAAATGCTGGAGTAAAGAGAGGAAAGCAACTTGCTTAATGCCTTGAGAGACAAAACCACTGGAGGGCTGAGTCTGTGGAAGGCTGAGAAGTGGGAAGAAAAATATCGCCATGGCACAGAGCACAGCTAAACTCTAAGGTGAGCTGCCAAATGAGGACTGCACAAAGATCTCCAAAGGGAAGCTGGACACTCCTGAGATTGCTGTCTGCCTCTGGTGTGTTCCAGTGCCAATGGGCACTGCACTGGGGGTCAGTTTCTCTGTTGCACCCCAGCATAAGCTGCCTGGGTTGAAGTTCCATCAGTGACCTTGACATGCAGGACTGTAGAAGCAGCAAGGGAAAAGCAAAAAGTTTTACAAATTACTCAGATAGGAAATGGAGACTCACACAGATTTCCTGCGGGGTGCTCTGTGTTTACCTGCATGTTTAGTTGCCTTCAAGTGGTGGTTGTGTCATTAAATAAGAGCTCAGGGTGTTTTTTCTAGTGTGTTTTACTAAGATAGCAGATTTCTTAGTTAGAGCCTTGTCTATTTTTCATGTTCCTAATTTTTAAAAGAAAGGATTGCCTTTCTGTAGAATCCTTTTTCTGAGAGGGTACCTGAATGTTTTGTAAACATCTCTAATGCTCTGAAGCTGACGTATGTTAGATCTCCTTGCACAGCTATCAAACTGTGGTTCAGGAGCCAAGCCTGCTTCTCCTGGGTTAGACAAGGATGTGCAAGGAACATCTGGTACTGCTCAAGAAGCTGCTGCTGTGGTTCATTTCTCCAGAGCTTTGGTAGAAGCAGCATGTGAAGGAGCACAGTGACAAGGACATAGGAGTGGTACAGTGGAGAAAACATCTCTGGTAAAGTCAGTAACAAAACTACTCTTGGTTTCATTCGGATTCACCTTCCATCCAAACGATTTTCTTGTGAAACAGCTGATTGTATGGCCCAGGCAGTGCTTTTCAGTGGTGTTTAACCGAATACAGCATCAGCAATCATCCATGAACTGTAATCCAGCTCCAGCCTACATTTGGAGCAACTCCATTTGCTGTGGTGGGAATAGCAAAACAGATACAAATTGCAGAGTCTCCCACCCTCTAGACCTACATCATGGTGCAGTTTATGTACAAGCAGTAAGTGCACAAGTCTCATTTTATGTAATTTACTGAAAAGAGACCTCAGAAGGAAGCTAGTGCTCTCAATAGCTCCAGGCACAAATTGTGTGCAACCACAATTCACATGATCAGTTGCATGTACAATGGGAGAAATTTCCAGATACAGTAAAACTGGCTTTTAAAACTGTATTTTCTTAATATTTTGGATCACATTTAAACCTTGAATTGCCTTGATCTTTCTTCTCAGACATACTTGCTCTTTTGAATTGATGATGAAGGCTGGTTTTCATAGGCTTAGGAATGCAAGCATTGTCATTTATGCTGAATTCTTCCTGTCTAGTAGCAACATTATATTTGGGAGAAATGTGTGTCTCCACCTCACAGTAACTGCCACACTCCCACAGAAATATTGGGGTTAGTGCTTGACAAACTGCATGCAGAAACTGATTTTACCCTGCCCCATTTACTCATGAGAAGAAATAATAGCTTCCCCCATAGCTGAGATATAGGCATATGGACTATGAGCTTCCCATTTCTATCCTGGACTAGCTCATTTCACTCACTAATTGGCAGGAAACGGTGTGACCGTCATAGGTGTAAAACTGTGTGGAAGTACTTAGGGAGACTGGGAATAAAGTAGGGGAGACACCAGGGAGTCCTCATTTGCTTTGGAGTTAGGAGGGGCAATCCACCAGAATCTGTGTGCCAGGATCACATGGGATGCTTTTGATAGAGGGCTGAGAATTTGGGGTTTGCCTCAGGATTCTACCCACGTGCTTGGTGGTAGCCCAAAACCTGATGTCTTCATTACTGCTTACTTCATCAGGCCTCCTTGTCTATGATATTTTGCCACACATGAGAAGAAAACCAGCAAGTGCTTCATGATTTAGGCTGATCCAGTCAGGAATGATCTTCTGTTGTTTGCATGCACCATCTGTCCCCCACCATTTCAGATTCTGCACTGCTCTATTGCTCCTAATAATTCTCAGAATTTCTCTGGGGTTTTTCTTCCTCATGCCACCCAATTTTTCTATATATGGCAGTCTTGTTCTCCACAAAGTGATTTTACTACTCTTCTCCTTTACCAAAAGACACTGAAGCTTGTATTTAGACACATTATGTAAACACATTTGTGAATCTAGTCAAAATCAAAAGAAATGTCAGACTTATCTATCTCTCCATAGAACCAAAGAAATATTCCCATTAGCTTGTCTAGAACTTTGTAAGGATCTTAACATTGCTTTTGTGGGAAGAAGCAAGTGTGCCAAACAAGCTGTTCTTTGGGGGAGTTTGTCTCATTCATCTTCTAAAAATCTGTTTTTCTCAATGCAACAGACTCTTGCTTGCAGACAAAACACATAAGTTCTCTAGCATAAAGCTGGGTTTATATATATATATATATATATATATATATATNAATCATAGTGAGCTCTCTACTAACTTTGGTGTAGAGCTGTACCCCTGCAGTCTGAAATCACAGTGCAGGGCTTGAGGAGTTTAGCACTGCAGTTTTTCCATGGAATAATGAATAAATCCCTGAAGACATTTTTTATGAGTTTTATTTATTAAAGAAAACTTCCTGTAACATGTGGGAATAGCATGGCTCCGCTGCTTTTTGCCTGGGACCCTGCCACATCTTGCCTGTGACAGGCCCATCAGAAATGTCCTCACCAGGAAAGCGTTTACTTCTGTGAGATAAAGTGTGCAGGATCAGGTTTCTCTGGCACAGGGACTTTGTCATGTTCCAGTTCTGCTCAGTCTTACATTGGTGTAAATCAAAAGTCACTGAGAAGAATAATAGAAATGTAATCCAGTGAAAAAAAGTTACTTGCACAAAACAAGAGAGTTACTGGTAAAACCTCATTAATAGTAGGGACAACTTACGTTGTAATTGAATTAGAGGACCTCATTAAAGATGGTTCCCCAGGAACTAAAACAAACACAAAGTTGAGTTGCTTAATTATCTTTGTCTTAGAGTTTTTAATAGTGTTCCCAGGCTCTGTGGGAGAGGAAGGAAGAACAATATGAAAGGATTAAAAATCCACTATTATATCATTTTGTAACAAAGAGGATGGCTGAGTGTGAGGGATTTTTCAGCTAGTGACTGTGAACTCAGAAAGAGGAATAGACACTGTGAGAAAAGTTTGTAAATCACAGTAAACAAAAGGTTTGTCTAGCAATAACTGCTGAGAAGGCACAGTGGGGATTCTTCTTTCCAGGTTTCAGAGATGACTTCCCCATACCCCAAAGCATCACAGGTTTGGGTTTTTCCCAAGCTTAAGAGCACAAATACATACAAATTAAAGGTAATATGAAGCTACAAGAATTTTAAAATGAGGAAATAAAGGATTGCCCCTCTGATATCCCTTCTTCACTCTTTTTATGCAAATAATATTTTTGATAGAGCTTTTCCAGGGTGAAATGCAGTGCCTGTCAGTCCATCCACATCAGGAAGAGAAGCATGAGTAGCTGAGAAGGGGCACTGTGAAGAAGCTTGTCAAGTCAGTTGGAGTCAAGGAGATCACAGTATTTGATCTTGTAGAAAAATCTTTCTCAGTGTGGAAAAAGGTTGTTTTCTGCTGTTGCTCTCTGCTCCCCAGCCCATGTGCAGTCTCAGTGGGCATTAGTTTAACTTCTGGTGCTGACCCCTTATGGGAGGAACTTTTGCTTGCAGGTAGTCAAAGTACATCCCAACCATAAAACTGGACAGGTACAAATATCTATGGAAAACACATTACAGGAAAAATCTGCATAGAATAAGCTTGTTAAGTTCCCTGACTATTAGGTCTTCCCTAGCCTGCCTGTTAACATACTGATTATAAAGGAGAAGTAGATTAACTGCACCTGCACTTACAGCCTGCAGTGGTGATTCCTGTGTGTCTTATTTCCCCCACGTGCCCTTCCAGCACTCTGCTCTAGTCCAACTAGGATATTCCCAGTTCCAGGGACTGTTGCCAAAGGGTTGGAGATGTTCACTTGTTTACTCAGTTCAGAGACTGCCAGACCAGCTTTCACTTGCATGGATGAGGGATGTGGTCCCAAAAGTTTCCTGAGAACTGCAGCTGGAGTCCCAGCATCACAGAGGGCAATAGCCTGGGATTGTACAAACTGCATAAACCCCTTGGTCTGGCCATCCAAGAAGTCCCACAGCCCTCCCTGTGCTGTGGCTGCTCATTGCTCTCTAGAGCACAGGGATATGGATAGATGCAGTAAGCCAAGGCTTTGCTCCGAAAAGATGCTCAGGAGCTGGAGATTACCTGAGCCACACTGGATTCTGGATGTTCTACACTAGGTAAAGCATAATTCAGCCCTTGATGAGGCACCCATTGTGTTAAAAACAGTTTTCTGATACCATAGGAACTATCATTTGTGTCTTTGTTTCCACCTACAGAAGACTGATCTATAACAAGTAAATTATAAACACAAGTCTTGCCAGCATCCCTCCTGCTTGTATCCAGCCCTGAGTGATGAACCCCCTTCTCACTGCTGGAAAGTGCAGGCAGTGATAAAACTAATCATTATCTGTGAATTGGCTTCACCCTTCAGTTTCTGAAATAAGTGGCTTTTATGGGATTGAACTGCAAAGAGGGACTTGCCACATAACAGACTTGGTGCTGTCAGCAATAAGAAAACAGAAGCATTGAGGTTCTTTGCAGTAAGCCTTTTTCAGAACAAAACCCCTCATTTAGCCCCTACGTAGCGTGAAGCCTTGTGGGCAGCTGACATTTTTGCCTTTGTTTTTGGTTAGTGACATAGCATCTGCCCTCTCCATGCCAACTCATTTCCAACCCATTTAAAGTTGAATTGGAGCACCTGGCTTTAGCTCTGCAAGGTTGTGGCTCATCATCTAATCATTAGGCCTTTCAAGACCAGAAAAAGAGTGGTACAATATGGCTTTCAGGCAGTTTTTTTAAAAAAAAACCCAAGTCTAAAAGCTTTAATCTTAAACATAGCAATACCTCAGTGAATTTGATCTTTTGATCTGGGGCAGAACGTGTTTCCAGATTCATTTCACGCTGTGCTGTTTCAGTGAATATAACCACTTCACCATGGGGTCCTACTTCTAGGCCTTCACAGAAACTTCAGAAAGCAGGCTTAATGTTAGAGTTGGCAATTTCTGTTCAACTCCAACCCAGCCACAGAGGCACTGGATGATGAATCAGCTCTGTATTGAAAAGTGTTTTGGAGATTTAACTGATTGTGAAGGCAATAAGTTCCTCATCACACGTGTTTGCGATTGCTCCAGTATGAAGATGCATATACTGGTATAGCTCATTCAGATAAATGCAGAACCACAGTAAGTTAGAGGTGTTGTGTGTCACTATTGCCATGCTTACCCTTGGACTGTTAACAGCACAACTGTGGTTGTGTTTTAACAGTTTGGCTGCTCCTGGTCTTGTGGGATGGTTGGAGGTGTCATTCAGGCAGAGCCCAACCCACCAGAAAACAAGAATGAGTTTCTATTGTGGCTATTCAGGCTGTTGTTTCTGTAAGGCATTGTGGTATTATTTTGAATAGAAATGAGGTGAAATACAGAAAGTTTTCTTGTATTTGATGTGTGATCATTTGATAAAATATTAAAACTTTTCACTATTTTATTGTGTGGAAAATCACTGAAAGGACTTTATTTGCTATTGAAAAATTACCACAAAGATTTTCAGTAGTTGGATACAGAAATGCCTAGGATACTGTATTTCTGCCTTTTCTACCCCTTTCAGAACGTAATCACTGCTGGTTTAGCATGTTTGCTAGCTTCATTTCTGTTCTAGGGTATGAGCAGGGGTCAGGTCTGACACCCTGATCGGCCAGCCTGTGATGTGACTTTCTCTAGACAAGCAAGTAGAGTATTTATTACCAAATATTTCTGTCTGCCATTATCTGTCCTCCTGGTTCAAAGGTCACAGGGAGTAAATGGTTTGAAATGTATTCTTTTTTATCCATTCATTGTAGGTAAACTTCGACATTCACAGTAGCTGTATTTTCCCTGCTGTGATACAATATTGGCAATGTAAATCCAAATACTGATGCAGAGCTCATGTCCTGTGTTGATCTTAGTCTAGTATTTTAGAAGTCTCCAGCCTGGAGAATGCAGATGATTACAAGTTTTCTGATGAGAACATATAGCTTTTTTTTAATTCAGAAATGATGACTTAGAAAAACTCAAACTTTATCTTGTGGGAATGTACCAGTTCTGCTATGAAATTCATTTGGGGGAAGGTTTCTCCTGTCCAGGAAGGAAGTTTGGGTCAGAAATGTCAGGCATTTCAGCAGAAACAGCCATATCCCGGGTTCAGTATTCAACAACGGCCATGGAGACCTCAATGCTGTTTCTGGGCTTGGCAGAAAAGTCCTGGCCTCCTGCCTCCCAGGCAGCTGCTGACTCCTCATCTGCTGGCTGGGAGAGGAACAATTTCTCTCTGCTATGCTCTTACAGCAAAGAGTTTTGAAAATATTTGACTCTATTCAGATACAGAGCAGAAAAAATAAAACCATATGAAAATGCTTGTGAGATAAAGATTGTTTTCAGCTATCCTGGAGGCTGAATAACTTTTCTAAAATATATGCAGACTTTTTTTTCTTTTAATTTGTGTTAGTGCACATTTTACTAATGAAAGAAGAGTAACACTATATATGTACAAAGCATGGATCTGGCAAACAGGAAAATTAGTTTCAGTCACTCCCTCTGTCCTGGCACAGGTTACTTGGCATTGCTGATGGTCTGACAAACATTTTTGCCAGCATCTGCACCACTTACAAGTGAGCAGCTCTTCCAGTGGTTCATTCCCACAACCATATGTCCCCAGTGGCTGTGCCCAGGTTTGCCGATGTCTGTAGAGCCATCTCTGGTATCATCAGCCAAGGGAGCTGCTCCGAACAAGTGACCTGGTTATTTTAATCCAGGTACTTCCTCTTGCTGATTAACCATGTGACTGCACACATGCTCGTACTGGACAACCACTGGGATGGCACAGGGATGGGAACAAGCAACAGGAGGGGAGGGAAGGCTGCCAAAGACAAGTTCATCAAGATACATCCTCAGTTTTTCTCTTGCAGTGATAATAGCAGTTATTTGTCACAGAGAAATGTTAAATCCATGGTAGAAAACAGCAGTTTAACAGCTATGCAGCCATAAAGCTGCTTATTAATATTTTGTCAAGCATGTTTCTGTGTGCTGAGTAGATGTATTTCAATAATTACAGATTTTGAATATTTTGCTGCCAGCTGTTCATCACGACATGAACCTGTTGGTTAGTTACGGGTGAAGTTTTCATTAGGATTTAAGCTTCTTAGACACTTCTGAAAATGTTTTCTTCTATACTGCTGTCTAATCTGCTATCTGCATAGCAGAAATACCATTAATTAAGGACTATTATAATCTTCTTCACAGACTGTAGAATGCATTTACCACTGCTGTTCATCAGGCTAACTCCAGCACAGGGCACTGCTGGTGGTCTGGAGCATCAGCCCCTGCATGCACGGGAGCGGGACGCGCTCAGGCTTCTGCCTAGGAAGTGTGAACTTGTCCCATAAGAGCAGAGTCCTCCCACAAAATCTAGCACTTGAGCTCCAGCTGTGGGACAGTGTCAGTTGCTTAATAAGACTTGTGGCACTCTATGTGCTACTTGTATTTAAAACAAAGGGTTAGCACTGAGCATCCTGCATGGCCTGTCTTCTGCACTGCTAATATGCTATTAATAAACTATGTCTGGTGGTAAACTAGTAGGTAACTGAAGTGGATGAGTTGGGTATACTATGCCGTATCCAAATATAAATCTTTGCTACCTGGAGGTTAGCAAATGTGAAGCCCATCTACAGGAAGGGCTGTAAGGATGATCCAGAGAACTACAGAGCTGTCAGCATGACCTTGGTGCTGGGGAAGGACATGGACTAGGCCATCTTGAAAGCCATCATGCGACATGTGCAGGACAACCAGGGGATCAGGTCCAGAAAGCAAGTTTGTGAAAAGCAGGCCCTGCTTGACCAACTCAATCTCCTTCTATGACAGAGTGACCCATTTAGTGGATGAATGAAAAGCTGTGGATATTGTCTACCTGGGCTTTAGTAAAGCCTTTGACACTATCTCCCACAGTGGAGAAACTGGTTGCTCGTGGCTTGGACGGGTCCATTGTTTGCTGGGTAAAATCCAGCTGGATGGTTGAACCCAGAGTGGTGGTGAATGGAGTTAAATCCAGCTGCTGGCTGATCACCAGTGCTGTTCCCCAGGGCTCAGTAGTGGGGCCAGTTCTGTTTAACACCTTTATCAATGATCTAGATAAGGGAGTGAAGGGCACTTTCATTAAGTTTGCAGGTGACACCAAGTTGGGTGGGAGTGTTGATCTGCTGGAGGGTAGGAAGGCGCGGCAGAGGGATCTGCACTGGCTTGACTGATGGGCCAAGGCAAATTGTATGAGGTTCAACAAAGTGAAGTGCTGAGTCCTGCAAGGCCAATGGCATCCTGGCCTGTATCAGCAATAGTGTGTCCAATAGGGCAGTGATTGTCCCCCTATATATAAATACCTTGAGGTATTTAAAAGCCATGTAGATGTGGTGCTTATGGACATAATTTAGTTGTGGACTTGGCAGTGCTGGTTGAACTTGATGATCTTCAAAGTCTTTTCCAGCCTAAATGATTCTATGATTCTAAACATGTTACGTGATTTGTAAAGGAGTATGATTGCTGGGCTTCCAGGAAGGCTGTGGAAACTAGAAGGCATGAGCTAATGAAGTAATATAGAAAGAGTGTGAAGTGAAAGAACACTAACAATATGTATACTATAAGTCAAAAACACTATAGAAATATACTGAATTCAGATGGCAAAAGAGTGTGAGTCATTAAAGCCATACTGGGTTTGGGACTGCTAATGCAGAAGCTGCAGGGTCTGGGTGGTCTGAACCCCACACTCCCTGCAGGGCAGGGCTGCCTCCAGGCCCACAGGGGCTACATGTTGTTGCTTGCTTTCCTGTTGAATATCCTAGCTGATAATGCATATTATGCCATTTGAACGTGCCTTCCTTTTTTTTCCCAGGGAATGGCTTTTACACTTGAAGAAAGGCTGCAGCTGGGAATTCATGGCCTCCTTCCTCCTTGCTTCCTAAGCCAAGACGTTCAAGTCCTTCGTGTGATGAAAAACTTTGAAAACAAATCTAACGATCTAGACAAGTATGTCAAAACCATCTTATTTCCTCTCACTTCCCCCTTTACTTTTCAGTTCTGTAAAGCCTCAAGGAAAAATTGTGGATTCTGCTTCAATGTACACATTTTCCTCTGAGTCACTTTTTTCCAGCTGTCCATACTCTCCAGCAGCAAAATCATAGAGTAGTTTGGGTTTAAAGGGACTTTAAAAATCATCTAGTTCCAAACCCCTGCCATGGGCAGGGACACCTTCCACTAGCCCAGGTTACTCAAAGCTCCATCCAACCTGGTCTTGAACACTTCCAGGGCTGAGGCATCCACAGCTTCTCTGGGCAACTTGTGCCAGTGCCTCACCACTCTCACACTCAAAAATTTCTTCCTAATATCTAATCTAAACCTACCCTCTTTCAGTTTGAAGCCATCACCCTTGTCCTGTCAATACATGCCCTTGTAAAAAGTCCTTCTCCAGCTTTTATTTAGACCTCTTTTAGGTACTGGAAGTTGCTAGAAGATGTCCCCAGAACCTCTCCTTCTCCAGGCTGAACAATGCCAACTCACTTAGCCTGTCTTCATAGGAGAGGTGCTCCAGCTCTCTGATCATCTTCATGACCCTCCTCTGGACCTGCTCCAGGTCCACTGATGTTACTTTTTTTTTCTACCACATTACTGGAGAGTTCTGGTGTACTTTGGGTACAAGAAAAAAAGCAGAGCACTGAAGGTACAGTGAACACATGCACTGTATGTACCCATTTGTGTGCTCATCAATACTTTCACTAAAATCCTGTATAGAAGAACAGGAAAAAACTGTCAGTGTGTAGGAAAAAAAGAAAACAGAATCAGTAATGTATGTGGAGTAATCTTTCTGTTTCTGAGCTTTCATTGCATCCAGTATTGTTCATCAGGGTTATTGATGGAAGATGCTGTTTGATTCCTGCTGTGATGGACAGTAGGGTTTGCATCTCCATCTCTCTCAGCTGCCATTGATCTGAGGACTGAGGCTGCAGGACTCTTACCCTGGAGACCAATTGCATTGGCTTTTCTGTGTCACAAATACCTATGTTGATCTTGAAAATTATATATTGATAGCCATGTATGATGCCTTTTGATGCAAATTCCAAAATTCTAAGGTTGTGCATAGGTGTGACATCCAGCCCTACTGAGTCTTTGTGAGCTGTCACTGAGGATGGTGGAGCTGACCAGGCCCTTCAGGAAATTTTGCTCCAAGTGTCTGCTCATGATGTAGCACAAAGGAGTGTCAGGGCTTGGGAGAACTGAGTGCATACTGAGTGAGCCAATGACTGGTTTTTGTGAAACTGTGAATGACCATAAATACTGATATATAACTATTTTATTTTACTTTAAAGGTATATTGTTCTTATGACATTGCAAGACAGGAATGAGAAGCTTTTTTACCGAGTGCTGACCTCTGATATCGAGAAATTCATGCCCATAGTTTACACCCCAACAGTTGGCCTGGCTTGTCAGCAGTATGGTTTGGCTTTCAGGAGACCACGGTGAGTGAAGAGACTGTGTTTGCCTTTTTTTTAATTTCATGTGAATGTTTCTTTTGTATCGACACCATCTTTGTGTGGGTGGCCCAGAACATCTAAAACTCAATCCCTCATCAAAAAGTGGACCAGCAAGCAGCTTCGTGTATGTACATTTGATGATGAGTTGGGGAGTTGAGAATAGCCCTGACTTTTTCCTATAAACAGTGAACAGAGTGGTTTTGTTCTCAAACAGTACTGTACAGTCCCCAAAAGCTTGCTGAACTTAGGGTTGCACCCCTCCCCATCTACTGTCACAGGAGCACTGAGTGTCCTCTATAATGCTGTTTGAGTAATTGTTGGGTTTTGGATACATTGTGCTGATTTTGAACTTTTGTATGCACTTCCACAAAACTACCCCACTAGAATCATTTTCATAGATGATGCTTTGCATCAGTGCCTCCCTCTCTGCTCAGAACAGTCACTGTGTAAATTCATGCAACATTAAACACTCTGTACCACGTTGGAGGACCCCATTCTGCATAATGCTTTTTAATGATTAATGCTTAGATAATCCCTTGTTAGCTTTCTGAAGTACATTTTAGTCCTAGCCTGAAAATTCAATGGTAAGGTTCAGTTTTCTTTGCAAGCTTTTAATTTTTTTTGTCCTTGAAATGTACCAGTAGTCAGATGAACATTTTGGCTGTTGTGATAGAAATAGGCAAAGTAAAGGAATGGAATAATACCATTTTCAAAGCATTTCACAAGCATGAGCTTTGACTGCAGTGTCAGTTGAGAGTAGTATTACAAGTGGGGCAACTGAGGCAAGTTCTACTGACTGAGTCTCGGTCACAGGGGGTCCCTGAGGCACACTCAAAGACGTAAGGGCTTGTAGACAGATAATTAATAACATTTTATGTATAAGATTATCTTGGCTAACATGTTTGCTTCCTGCTTGTCATGAAAATTCCTAATAAAGCCACTACATTCCTTCACATGAGCTGTTCCTCAGGATTCACTTTTGGCTTGTGTCTATCCCAGGTAATTGTGTTCTGTGCCCTGATGTGCAGCTTGTGGAACTGCTGGGCTGTGGTAAAGTCATTCATCTAATCAATCATTCATCTAAAGTCATTCATCTTGATCATATCCTCTCCTCCTCCTCTGTGTGTTTGAGGAAACCAGAGAAGGATCTGCACTTTGTACAGGGGGACACTTACTTCTCCTGGGCATGAATATAAGGTAGCAGAGATGAGAGAGCCCAGACTGTGTCTCCAGGTGTTAAGCTGTGAGCACTGTCAGGCGGGGAAGAGCACACTGCTGGGTCTCAGCTAATCAATATTCATGCAGCAACTGCTGATCCTCAGCTAATCAATATTCATGCAGCAATTCCTGCTGTACAGCCACTGTGTTTTTGCCTCCTGACTGCCTTTACTTTGCAATAAGTTAAAACAATATTTGGGAGCTTTGCTTCTTTTATTTTCCATCCATTGTTATCTTCAGGAAAGCAGGTGTCAGAAATAAGGACAATCTCCAGTCCAGGATCAAAAGCAAAAGTAAGTTTATTAACAAAAAAAAAAATTATTGTCCAAAAAAAAGGAAAAAGAAAAACCCAGGTTACCAAGATCAGAGACCCTAGGCGTCCAAGATTGGCATAAGCCCCAGTGGCAGGGGACTGCAGTGTTGGAGCTGTGCTTTAGATGGAAAATTAGAGGCCTTCCTCCAACACCGGGCTTTCTCCAGGCTAGTCCAAGGAGAAAATGGCAGCTCCTGTCCAGAGACAGGGCTTTTTATGGCCTGCTATCCCCGCCCAGGAACGCCCCTGCCTGCCCCCTGTCCAGCCCCCATGGCCCTTGACAATTGGTAGGTTTAAATGGTGAGGTCACTCCTGCCCACCAATGGCTGAGTCGTTGTCTAGGGGGTAGCTTTCTGGCGGGAAGGAGCCTCATTAGTATTCATGGTTGCCATGGAGTCAAGTGGCAGAGGGACAGTGAAGTTACTATTTTTAGAAACTGGCAGTTAGGGATCTTAGTTAAACTGGGGGAGCCCCAAACCTTTTCCAAAGTAAAACACATTTAAAACATACATTTAACACCTTAAATAAGTACAAAAAAGACATTTTCCAACCAAAAAGAACACTTATATACAGGGAAAGTACAAAACAATTATCATTTTCAACTTATTCCAAGGGAAAACCAAAAGGCATAACTTAAATCATTATTAGGGAATTGGAAAAAAAACAATACAACAAATACAACCTTTAATAACTATTCCTTTTAACACTAAACCTTTCAATAATTAACTGAGAACTTAGAGTAACTTTATTAACCTTATAATGAGAACTTAATGAGGCAAAAGTCAATTGCCTAATTTTATTTATAACAGCAGGGATGTCTTTCCACATACTGAGCTCTTTCTGCAGTTGTTGCTGTTGGAGAATTCCCCTTCCTGCAACTCATGTCTTTCGCATGTTTTAAATCCACATTACCAATGTGGATTCAATCCAATCACATTTACCAATGTGATAGGAATGTCCATTCTCATAATCTGGCAGTTTTGCTGCTGAATTTGGGCTGGGTCTTTTCTGGATTTCAGCCCATGGCTTCTTCAGGAAAGAGCAAATGACCATGTCCTTCGTACATTGGATTTCCTGTGGTGGGGAGTTTGTTTCCCTGAAGATACAGAATGAATTTCAGCCTAGCTTCAGATTTGGTTGTAATCAAGGTTCCTGTAGCAGAAGAATGTTTTTGTTGCAAAAAGAACAGAGCTGTTACATCATGTAAAGTGATGAGACTAAAATGGGAAGTCTTCATATGTGCTTGTTTTTTTCAATCTGACTCTTGCTGTCTTGGATGATGTATTTTCTGTCCTGAAGCATATTACATACATTAGGAGTTGACCTGCAAGACACTTAGTTCAAAGTAGGATGCTGCTAAAATCATTGGGACCAGCAGGTTTGGGGATCTCAGTAATTAAGATCACCTTTATTGGCATTACCTGACAGGTCTGGTAACCGTAGTTCATTTTGTCTTCTGCCTGTGAATCTTTTCTTTGAGACAACTACCACACCAGATACGTGCCACTCTACAACTGTGCTCTAGCATTTCTCCTCACTCTGTGTCCTGAGCTCTGTCCTGTTGGGTTAGGATCATTCTCTCCAGAGAATCTGTTTCTAAACTTCTCTGGAGTGCCACACCTCCCTGCCCGGCTCTTTGGGCAACAGAGAGCTGATTTGAATGTTTGCTGTACCAATTACCTTCTCATCCAAACTGTCACATTTAATGCTGTTAACCAGGCAGGAGAGATATCTCAGTTTTAAAACCCCACATGGTGCTCCAACATGGATGGATGTGCCCACATAGCATAGCTTATGGTGCAGAGGGAAGTCTAGAGAATATGGTGCAGTCTGTCTGTGGCCACAGCAACAGCAACCTTTGGACACAATTAGCTTCTTCCACATCTTGAGGTCTTCCTCAGCCCCATTAGTGCTTGGCTTTATATTTGAAGGTTGAGCCTGGAAAGATTAAAGTGGAAGTAACTTGTTTACAAAGCAGCTCTTGTACAACAGCATCTGAAAACAGTCCTGTGATGTCCAGCAGGGCTTGTCTCAGAATCATTTATCAGAATACATTTATCTGTGTTTGCATGGCTGCAGATTTTGTTTGTCAGATAACTGTTGTTATAATTGCAGGACTCGATACCTCTTTTCCCTTTCTTAGTCCTTATATACAAACCTTTAAGGGGTGAACCTTTAACCTGGACTTCTATGGGGCCGTTGGATGGAGTTATCCTTCCAGATCAGGGCTCCAGCATACTCCCTGCTAGCAGATTTATCTGCTCCAAATGGAATCAGACACCTGGTGTTCTTTTCTTTCAAAAAGCCATCTAGCCAGCAGTCTGAAAGAACAGGTTTTCTATATTTAACAGTAGAAAAAAGCTACTAGGAAACAGAAGCACTTGCAAGCATTCAACTCTTCTCATGCTTATCTATGATGCCCACAGTCTCCCCATGTCTTCTGGTGGACCAGGCATAGCTCCTGATGCCCCAGCAGGTTCTCTGCCTTCCCCAAACTGCTACTGCCTTTCTCTTTACTAGTTGCTTTAAATTCTTCAGGCAGGATATTTTTTTCCATTGACCTCAGACTTCTTCCTATGTGATTAAGCCTCAGAGGTTTAGAATGATTGAAATAAAGGTGGTACCATAAAATTAATAAAAATATATCCAGGCACTGTTGCCTAAGAGCTCTGAAGTTTTTGCTGGCAGGTGTCTGTGTTGAATACATTTTTCCTATCTTGTTTTCCAGCCAGCTCCCTGGTGAGTTAACAATATTTGTTTATTTAAAGCCATGTAATAAGCATTACAACCTTCAGGCTGAAGTATAGTTTCATTTTGTATTTTGAATTTTTGAAATGAAAAATATAAATTATTGTGTAATTTCTAAGTACAGGTTGAAGTACTAAGCAATAGCACCACTTTTGCAGTCATGATTAAGAACCTTGTCAAAATCTCTCTTCTGTGATCAAACCATGTTAAATAAGCATAAAAGAAGAGTAACATGTCCAAAGAAGTCTTCCTAAGCACAGGTCCTGTCTGCAGCTGTGGCCAGTAACAGGAGGAGTACAGGAGTAGGATAGGCAAACATGCTCACTTCCTGGGGACTTCTCAGGTTATGCTCCTCCTCATTTAGTGTCTTCTGGTTGCAGTTTTGTCATGAAAATCTCTTGGTCTCTTTGACTCACAAGGTCTGTAATGGTTGTGAGTGGACCCACGTGTGCACATTGTCAAGGCCAAAGGACATGACTGGAAATAGAGTCCCAGGTGACAAGACTTGTTTCATATAAAGAATGTATCTTTTGCAGTGTATGATGATCAAGGGTGATCCAGACTTAAGGGAGATTTCTTGCAGAGCTGCACAGCTTCAGATCCTTTGTCTGCACATGTACAGCTTTGCAGTCTCCTGCAATCCATCCCTGGCATCCCTTCCCTTCCACCACCCCTGTTTCTCTGCTGATGTTCGTGCTGCTGTGTAGTGATAGGTTCAAGGATACGTCTGGGCAGATCCAAGTCCTTTCTGGGCCAGGCTGGCAGTAATTCAAATAGCCAGTTCACTGCCACCTGGACAGGAGCTGCGCTGATGTGCTGAAGCAGAAGCCAGCTGCTCAAGGCATGGGGAGGGCAGGTTTGCTTATGTTCAGCAGCAGTGACAACACAACTAGCTTCAAGCAAAGGACAGGCTATCCTAGGTGCTAAGGAACATGGGTCTTGGAAGTGTTTGCTTTTTAAAGCCCAGGAATCCCTTATCCTCATCAGAAATTTGGTAGAAGGAAGGAATGAAATGTAACAGAGCAGGGCTTGCGGCTTTCTGAGACACTGAATGAAGGAAGCAAGGAGGCATCTTTGTTCTTTGAACCCACTAACAGAGTTACCATTTCCTTAGGAAATGCTACCACCACCCCTATAAGCTTTCAGACTGTGGTTGAGAGTCCTTTTTGCTTTAGAGTAAGGATACAAAGCCTCTACAAAGAAAAGTGCATAGTAGTATTTTTTTTTTCTTTTATGCTCTTTCTTTTTCAATGTAAAATGTACTTAATGAATATCATGGGGGTCCCTATGCAGCACAGAACTGAACATGTTCAATGCTATTTAAAAGGTATGTTTTAAGCCTGAGGATCTCTTTAAAATGTGACAGTATCTTTGAAAGAGACTAAGCTTCTTCACAAAGAGATAGTAAAGAGGAAACTTAGGGCATGGAATCAGGGATATATTTCTTCTGTGATGGTGAGGGATAGTTTATTACAGTGGCATAAGAGCACAGACTCTCAAGACACTGGTTAATTCATAAGCATAGTGGTATTTGAAAGTATAAAGTTGTCAGCTGCTCCTCAATAGCTTTGGGCATCCCCTGAGAGTAGGACTGGAAAAGGTTGGTCTATCACAATTGGAGAAAGGTTATGAGGACAGAAAAAACTTGCCTAAATTCACTTTTTTTTTTTTCTACAAACGTAAATATCCTTGAGGACTGCTTGCAGAACTATGCAAAACATCTTGGGATTAAGCTGAACCTGGAGAAAGCTAACAGGATGCAGATGGTGTGAAAATGAAGTCTGACAGAATAATGATCTGTGTCTTTGGTGAAAAACGAGTAAATGAAACATCAGTCAATGTACAGAATTGTCTTGTCAGCAGGTCTGGATCTATTGAGTGGCTTTTTTTTGTGGTGTTGTGCTGTCTAAGCAGCAGGAGGGAAAGTTACCTTCCATTTCTGGGCACTTTAAGACCAAACCAAATGGAATTAAAACAAAAGTGTAAATCCCATAGACTTGTCCCTACCCACAGAATTGTCTGCACTCCCTCTTCTATAGAACATCAAAGACCAGAAGTGAGTGGGAAGACTGGGGTTTGGATTATTGTCCTGCAAGTTTGTTTTGAAACCCCTTTAGACAATCTCTATTTCTTGTAAAAACACTGGTTGTCATAACTTCTCTTGTTGCCACCAGCCTGGTTCAGCCTTCTTCCAGAGGCAGCTGAAGTCAGTGCACGAGAAGAGGAATGTGTTTAGCAATGTGTTGAGGTAACATTGCCACAGGCGCCCAAAGACTGGTCTTGTAGCAGACTGAAGGGGAGGGAATGTCTGTGGAAAGTCTCACAGAGACCGTGTGTAGTCAGGAAGCGCTGAGGAGGTTGTCAGGAGACATAGGTGGGAGACAGTGGTTGGTGTGGGACAGGATTATTGAATGAGAGGGGGAAGACCATGGCTGGAGTAGGTGAGGAAAAAGTAGTTCATGCAGAGAGGGCCCCGGGGCTGCTGAAAATGGCTCAGCCTGTTTGGAACTTCTGAGAGCTCGCAAAGTAATTCAAAGGTTCCCACTGCTCCCTCTCTCCTCGCTTTCTTCAGCAAGTCCTTTCAGCATGCTGTACTGCTATCCTTGTCCCTTCTCTGTTTCCATTTCACCTAAGTGTTTTTCCACATGGGGAGACAAGTACAAGTTGGCTTGTGGGCATACAGAGAGAAGATCTGGTGTATTGGTCCTGATCTGAGGTTCCATGGAGGCTGGGGAATGGGATGAACACAGTTGGTGTTGTGAGGCTGTACCACAGTTACTCCATTGCATTGAGTGAAAAGAGGAGTGAAAAAGAACTTAGCTCCGGTTTCTTCATTAGAAAAACAGTCAGCGCTCCTTATTCCATATCTCCAGTCTTCTCTCTCTCTTTTCCTCACATTTCTAAAAAAAAATGTGTGTGCAGTGGCTGTAACAACAATGAGAAGCTTCTATGGGCATGAGGTAAAATGTCAGGCCCACAGAAGTTAACAGCAAATCTCATGTTAATTTATGAAGGTCAGGCTTTCTGCTGCTGTCAGAGGTGATTTAGATTTAAGTCTGTTGAAATTCTCCAATTTACCAGGAGAAGCTCGAAGGAAGAGGTGGAGTTATCCAAAAGAAAGAGGTTGACCTGGTGAAGGAAATACAAGAGAATATGTTTGCCTTTGATCTGGCATAAATCAATGCTGCTGCCACAAGAAATAACCCCACCTCAAACAAAAAATGCCAAAGACAGGGAGGAGGGGAACTATTTAGAATAATGAATACCAGGATGTAAATTTGAGGGGAAATGATGCTGACTATCATGAAAACCTTGGACTGCAGTATCTATTGGGCTGTGGAACAGCCACGGATTGTGCCCAGAAAGCCAACCGTGTCCTGGGCTGCATCCAAAGCAGCATGGCCAGCAGGGTAAGAGAGGTGATTCTCCCTCTATCTGCTCTGGTGAGACCATACGTGGAGTGCTGGGGTTCTCTGGGGCCCCCAGCACAAGAAGGATGTGGACCTGTTGTAGAGAGTACAGAAAAGGCCACAAAGATGCACACATGGCTGGAGATCCTCTCCTGTGAAGAGAGGCTGAGAGATCTGGGGTTGTTCAGCCTGGAGAAGGGAGGGTTCCAGGGACACCTTATAGCACCTCACAGACCCTGAAGGAGGCCCACAGGAAAGCTGGAGAGGGGCTTGCACAAGGGCCTGTAGTGATAGGATAAGGAGCAGTGGGTTTAAACTGAAAGAGGATAGGTTTAGATTAGGTATAAGAAGTTTTTGACTGTGAGGGTGATGAGGCACTGGCATAGGTTGAAGAGAATGTGGGGATACTCCATCCCTGGAAGTATTCAAGATTCCAGATTGGATGGCTCTCTGAGCAACGTGGTTTAGGGGAAGGTATCCCTGCCCACTGCAAGAGGTGTGACTTAGGTTATCTTCAAGGTCTCCTTCAGACCAAACAATTCTGTGATCCTGTGATTCTATGACCTGCATATGGAAAAATTAATATAAAAGCTGATGCTATTTTCTGTATTTGCTGCAATTTATGGCAAAAGTTAGATTTTTTTTTTTTAATTAGGTATATTCACTACAAGTATACCAACTTATATTTTCTTTATCTGGAAGCTGATTTCTCTGGTATTGTCAAAACAATCTTTTTTTTTCTTTGTCAAACTTTGTTCTAATTCTGTGTTCATTCTTGGGGCTCCCTGCAGTGCACTTTAAAAGGGAAGGTGTGGGTCCTGGAAGAATTTGCACAGTGCAGGAAGGAAATATAATCAGGGTAGGACTTAATTTAACTTCCCAGGGGTTTTTGATCCCACCTTAACCTCTGCACTATCAAGTAAAACCGAATACATTGTGTGCTTAGCAGTGAAAACAGATAAGGGCTCCTTGGTCAAAATCAGCTGAGCAACAGCACTGATTGACCATCTCAGCATGTTTCTCTTTGTAATCCTGTAATCTTCCAGTTGCTGAGATACTTCCAGGATCCAGCACACAATCAGGTATAGGACTGAACCTCCAAAAAGGCAGAGGAAAATCAGGGCCAAGGCAAATTTTCCTACACTTAAAATTGTTTCTGAACAAAGAACATCAAGCCCCTTGAGCATGATGAGCCTAAACTCAGCCAAGGTTACTGAATTTGGGAAATGCCCACACTTGCTGGTTGGTAGAATCCCTGGATGGTGGAAACTTATGTGTCACTTCAGTGCCTGGTCTTTACCCATCTGCATCTGTAAATTTACAAGTGGGTGACAGCAGGCAGGCTGGTCTTTCCCTCTCCCTCCTACACATTAGCAAGAAGGGAGCTCTGGGTGCTGAGGGTAAGCCAGAGTCCAACCCCATACTGCAAACCTGCTCGGTTCTTACCCAGTCCTTGGCTCCAGCAGCTCAATCCTTACACAGACAGACCTTCTTGGAGGTCCTCCTAAACAGTATTGAAACACCACTGCTGAAATGGACACTGGGAAATTTGGGGTTGTCAAGTTCTAAAATACAAGGAGGATTTAACCCCTGAATTATGCTATGACTTGGCAGTTCTTGCTTCAATCAGAGAAACCAGTCCTGGGAATACAGTAGGGAAAAGTAGCTCATAACAAGCCAAGAGCAGTATGGGTCTGCTTGCATCCTCCCTTAAACCTAGAATGTGGATAGCAGAGATCCATTGGAGACCTGATTCCAATCCTCTGCATTGTCACATTGCTGCATAATGACCAATAACAACAAGGTACTGAGCTGGTCTTTCTCTATCAACTTCCTGCTGGAGAGGAAAAAGGATATTTATTCTTTAGGCTGATTGCTGACTAGCAGAACCAATAAGTCCCGGATTCCTCCTGATTTCTGTCCACTGTCCCCTAACATTTCATATCTATGAAACCGTATGTTCCTTTCCACATCCCCTTCATCCTTTTCCCGTATGCACCTGTGCTTCACCATAGCCACCCACACCAGCTTGTGCTCCTCCCCTTCCCTCACCTCTTCCGTAGGGAGCAGTGGGCACAGCTTTCAGTGCTCTGCTTGCTGTCCCCTCTGATTTCATATCTGTGCCTTTTTGATCCTGCCCCATAACCATTCTGTTTTTTCATTTGGTTTCCTCTACAGTCACCACTTTTCCTCCTTTTCTCTGCTGTCTGCTTAGTCCTGCAGCCCAGGAAAGCTCTAAGGCTTTGCTAGGACTGGGATAGTGAGGGTTTAGTAGGTGCTAGAGTAGGTACTAGGTGGGAAGCAGCACATGTTGTATGCAGCTGCAAACTGTGTTTTGGGGCAGTTGTCAGAATAATTGTCAGGGTAAGGTCTATGTTCCCCTCCTCAGAGTGGTGAGGACGTGAACTCCTTTATCTTTTCTCTTTATCTCAACAGTAATTTTCATAAAAGGGTGTGGGAACAAACGACTTTGAGACCTTTGCCTTTCTGATAAATTTGTTGAAATGAGCTAGCAGGTAAGAGAGGACACAGCATAATTGCCCTTTTCCTGGAAAAAAAAAACAAACTGGTAAAAATAGTGGTGGGTGTTAATAATTTGGCAGATAGGAGATGGATCCAAAAGCTTTGCTTTAGGCTGTGCTCTGCACCTTCCTGCTGTGGCAGGGTTTGGACTATGCCAAAGCATGGGAAAGGCTACAGCTTGCGCTCCTTTGTGCTCACTTAAATCTCTCTGTTCCTGATCTTTGGCAGTTTCCTACAGCTTAGCAGCTTTCCATCCCTTGGGATCATGGAGATTGCACAGTGTGGGTTTAGGGGGGTTCTGTGGATAGTGAATCTTTCATTAGTGTACATTGGAGCCTGCATCTTCAGGCTTCCACACTGAATTTTGGGTTTCCTCCCTAAAATATATGGTGACAACATTAAGGACATTTATAGTAGTAATGAAATTATTCATCTTGCAGATCATTTGAAATTAAATCTCTTACTGTACTTAAATTACAGATATATTGCCTTATAAATCTCTGTATAGATTTCATTAATAGTTGATTGTGCTTAGTTTCTATTATTTTTTCATTATTACTTCAGGGTACTGTTCAGCATCCTACAATTTACAAAGAAAATTACCTAAAACAATGAAAATTTCTTGGCTTTTATTATAAAAAAATCTGAAAAAAATAGCTGATGAATCATTACAGAGATTTTGTCCAATCTGATGATTAATTGTACTGTATTTAGACAAATCAGTGCATGCTAGCACATACTTTCTCTCCAAAGTCTGTAGCCCACAGGCATTTGTAATCTCAAGCTTCCTAAAACAGCCAAGCAATTTCAAAGTTTATTTTGTTATTCTGAAGCCTTTTGTCCTGTTCTGGCAGAGACCAGAACCAAAAAAAAGTCAACAGTGGGGGTGCAGCTGGTGGAAATGTCCCTAAAGGCTCATATTGCTCAACCTGTCAATTTTGTATGTGAGTTTTGAAAGTGAAAATAAATAAAACCAAATGTAGGCCTTTACTGTAGCCATATTTTATTTCATCTCTAGCACAGACTGGCCTTAAATCTGGAGTGGCTCCTCCAGCCTGTTCCTCTGGCACAGCAGTGAGAGTTTTCTGTGGTTAGTACGCAACAAAAGCCAAGTCCATCAGCTGATCCCTTCCTCTTGTGTGTGCCTTTTGCAGCCTTGGACAGCCAAAATACCCACTAGTCAGCTGGGCTTGGGGCATAATTCAGCCAGACTGCAAAGAGCACAGAGCAGTGTGCAATAGCAGTCAGCATCCTTCCACTGTGACAAGCCAACTTGGTTTTTCATTTCCTGAGTGTGAAAATAATTTTGACATGTGGATTTCAGTGTTACTCTGAGACAGTCTTGCTCCAGGTTTTCCGAGCACATCATGCTTTTGTGTAAGGCAAAGGCTGCGATCACTGCAGAAAGTCAGCTTGTGCCATGCCTGTCAGAGCCGTTTTCTGTCCAACCTTATAACTCACTGTAGGTTTCTGGCTGCTGTCTCACAACTTTGTCATGGCTGTCCCACAGCAGCCTGGTGCAGGCTTAGATGCTGGCAAAGATCTGACTCATCTCTTTTGATTGTTGCTTTTTTAAGCAATGATTTCCCATGGACTTCCTATGTGTTCTAAGGGAAGTCTAGGACAAATTAAGTTGAAATGCTCAAGGACTTTTATGTGAGTAGAATTTCATCACCTTCAGTTGTAAGTGGAGACACTTAACCTTTATTAGTATTCCAAGAATGAGCCATTCCTATCCAGATAAAAACACTTACTCATGATGCCTGCTTGTCTGATATAAGTATTGGGAATATGTGCATTTTCTTAACTTACACGGTAGTTTTTATCATCTCCTCACTTGTGGAGCAAGTTCCCTTCACAGCACCCAGACTAGAAATTAATAAGTGCAAAGAAAATTAAACAAAGACTGAGTTTTATTACCTTTAGTTGTGCAATTCACTGAACACTGGTGTGGCAGCACACACATGAGGAGCCAGACTCCTTGGAAGGACCCTTCCTTGTCTGGATGAGAAGTATCTGAAGAATTAGGAACCTTAGCTACCATTTTAATCTACTTCCCTCCATCAGTTCCTCTTCTCAGGAACAAGAAATTATATAAGGCAAAACCTGATAGCCCATTAAAGAAGACACCTCTTTTCTGAGATCCAATAAACAAGGCTGATAGACTGATCTCTATGCAGAAAGCACGTGGAACTTGCGGTTAAGGTTTTTTGTGTTCTTCCTGCTATATACCAAACCCTGAGCATGCCTGACCATTGCAGTGTCAGTAAATATTGGACATCACTGTGCAAATACATTCCTCCCTTAGTGAGCAAGTATCTTATTCTTCAGAGAGAAGTTCTTTTGGAGGAGTGAGTGAGGAGAAGAAAGATGAAGCTGCAGTAGTTGAGTGGGAAGGGTTGTGTTTTTCAACTCCTGTCAACTTAGGAGCTTTTGAGGTCCTTCTGGTGGTGTCTTTTTTCCTCCACAGATCATAAATATACAATCATTTTCTATCTCAGCTAGTAAGGGAAGTTCATGCAAATCAAAGAGTGATGTCCTTTTGCTTCATGCGAGTATACATATCAGTGATTCATTGCCATCATTTGTTCTGCTCTTTTGTGGTTTTTGACCAGTGTGATGTGAATACTGCTGGGTATAATTGCTGACTGTTACTCATATATGATAAGTGTAAAGAGGGCATTAATTTTATAGATATAAACAAGTAACTGAAGTCATAGGAATGCTTCCCAAATCCACAGGACAAGACTGGAAAAAGAGCACAGCAATGGCCAAAGAGGTTTTACATGGAGCTTGATGAAGCAAAGGCATTGTTTGCATTTGATTGCAGTGAATTTCTGTTTGATTTCACGTCAGAGGCAGCAGTGGGGCAAGACTACACCAGGAGGGTTGCAAACATAGCCACAGAAGCCCTGGTAACTGCCAAGGAAAAGCCATTAGGAGAGGGAGAGAGACTTCTGGGTAGGAGGGAAGTGAGGAGAGATTTAGAGCTGTGAGGAAAAATTGCATAATGTTTTTCACTCCCCTCTGTGCTCTGGAGAATGGACATTCTCTGTAAATAACCAATAGCGCTTTAGAGATAGCACTGCTGGCTCCACTGATTTTTCTAATGGGAAATAGCTCATAAGTCAGCGTTGCTAACCAGGACTGTCAGAACGGGAACACTACTTAGCCTTTTTTAAGTAACTGCTCATTAAATGAAAGGATTAAAGGATATTTCTTTTTTCTAATATCTGAGACATGTTAAAACTAATTCATTCCAAAATGTCTAAAAGAATCATAGAACCATGGAATAGTTTGGGTTAGAATGGACCTTAAAGATTATCTAGTTCCAACATCTCAGCCATGGGCAAGACACCTTCCACTAGGTCAGATTGCTCAAAGTCCTATTCAACCTGGCCTTGAACGCTTCTAGGGATGGCGAGTCCCCAAACTCTTTGGGCAACGTGTTGCAGTGCCTCACCACCCTCACAGTAAAGAATTTTTTTGTAATATCTAATCTAAACCTGCCCTCTTTCAGTTTGAAAGAGCCGTTATCCCTTGTCCTAGTTACATGTTCTAGTAAAAAATATATTATTCCAAAAAGCCATCACCAGCATCTAGTACCACTTCTGGGCATCAAATGTGCCATGTTTTCCTTGTCTCTGAACTTTTTCTAAAATGAGCCTTGCAGTTAAGGGATTGTCCTCATTGTGGGACTTTCAGAATGCCATCAGGATGGCCAAGACTGAGGACCAGAACAGGATTCTTCTTATGGCTCACTGTGTAGCTTTATAGTTCCTGGAGTAATTCCCTCAGTCAGGATAAAACCAGAAAAGAAAAGGTAATGTCCCTGGCTTAGGGATGAGAAAAGATCTTGTATAGTGTGAGTGAACATACCCTTTGATGGATTCTGCAATGACCTGCAGTTTGCTAGATCCTGCAGTCCAGTTCGGGCAGCTTGACTGGACTTGCTGACATCCAGACAGAAATACTGCCACAGTGACAAATTAAGAAGCTGTAACTCTCCTTGAAGCTTCCTGGACATGACAGACATGCTCAGTGGCACAATAAAATCTGGTCTGACTTCCTCCTTTACTACTGGCAGCTGTAGTGAAACCTGTGACGATAATGGACTGAATGTGAGACTGCAGCTCTGAAACCCTAATGAATGCAGGTTGAAGCACTCCCTGTTTTTAATTACCTCTACAAAGCTAACAGGTCTCTGAAGGTTACTATTTAACCAGAAATAATGGTACAGCATCTAAATTCTGGATTGAAATTGCTGAGGCAGTTAATTTTTACCAAACTCTAATTCTTGTATTTTTGTCCCCATGCATGACTGAACCCAGGCAGGTTCCTGGGCACAGGTGAGTTTTCTGGTCCAGAAAAACATTATGTCTCTGCCCCACACAATGCCCATGTTACATGACTTGATCAAAATTACTTACATTTTTAGCTTTACATTTTAATTGAATCATTGTTATTGAGTCCCAAGGAGATTAAAGGAAAACTGCCTCATTTCTTTTTGTTTCTCTGAAGCAATTTATCAACCGTAATCCCAAGGGAGTTGGAGCAGACATGATGAAGGTAGAATAAAGTTGCTGAAGTTTCATTTCTCCTTCAGACACATTCCTTCAGAATGCTTAGGCTGCATCTTTTTCAAGAAAAATCAACTTAATTCCTTTTTTTGCCACTTGGATGTTTCATATTTACTTCTGGTCCATCTAGACCAACCTGTTCCTCTTAGTATTCAGAGCTCTACCTTGCTGCTCTCAAAGGCACAAATAAGCTTTTGCTCCTGTTACTTCTCCAATAATCCTGAAATCATAGAATGGTTTGGGTTGGAAATGATGAGAAATCATGTCCACCCCCTTGCAGACAGGGACACCTTCCAGTAGACCATCTTGCTCAAGGCCATCCAACCTGGCCTTGAATACTTCCAGGGAACGTGCATCCACAGCATCTCTGAGCAATATGTTCAAGTGCTGCACCACCCTCATAGTAAAGAGTTTGTGTGTCCTTGAGAGAAACCTGGCTGCTACTCTTCCCTGTTCACTCAGCAGCAAAGCTTTTGCTGAGTTCAATTTGTGGAGCTTGTCTGTTGCTTCTACCTGTCTTGCAGAAGGGATTTTTGGACAGATAAACCCTCTGCCAATTTTGGGCATGTTATTTTAAATTAGTTGGCCAACTCGTCTCTGTGGGTAACTTCTTGTCAGGAGGGAGAGCACGATTCTCCTGGGGATCATACAAAATGAGACCTGTGACCCCTGACTCTAAAGTCTGATGTGTCTGTTTCCGTTTGCATCTCATCAGAAACACCATGAATTGCTCAACTGCCTGTCAGAGTTGGTCATTGCATACTCCATCTGCAAAGGGACTTCCAGCTCACTACTACCAGGATCCCCTTCTGAATGCTTGAACACCTAATGGAAGGCCACAGAGCCTCAGTCAGATTCAGGAACTTGCTTCAGCTGGGTGCTTAAAGGCGTTGGAAATTTAGGTGTTTTATTGAAACTGGGCTCTTGGCTCTGAGATTCAGCATTAGTGAAACACGAGGCTTGCTTAGATACATATCCACTTCCTGATGTGGTTGTGTCACTGAGAGAGGTCACTTTCCCCACATGGGTCACCATTTCTGCTCCTCCTGATGGTTTCCCTTTCAAAGCTGGTAGTGCCATTAGGGTGTTAGTTGTTAGTCTAAAATAAGCCATCTGATTTTACCTGAAGTAAGGAGCAATTAGCATCAAATAAATAACATTAAGGATGGGAACACAAATCCTGAGATGCTGTCTCTCCATGCTTGGGTCTCAGTCACCAACCAGGCTGTCTAAGCCAAGTCAATCTGATTACAGCTGTGAGAGTCCTACTCCCAAGGAGCATAGTGAGAGTAGTCATCAGATTTTGGAAGACGCAAGCTGAGCTCTCTCTACTGGCAAATCCTGAGCAGGGGTTGGAGACCAGCCCGCTGCCCTCCCGATACAAGAACCGGAGTCAGGGGGTAGTGGGTAGCTGTCCTCTCCTCTTTTATATGAAACAACTCTCAGTTCCTTTGAGCCACAGGACCAGCAGTGGGTAGACAGCTAGGTTTCAGCCTCTGCTGTGAGCACAGGATGTCTTTCAAGGGTTAAATAGCTGGTGGATTCCCTTCAGTACTAAAGAGATGTGAATATATGAGGCACATGGCTAGACACTAAATAGGTGTCTTTATTATGTATGGACAGTGTTACCTTAAAACAACAACATTCTTCCTAAAAGCATATCACAACCTGATAAATATGCAGTGATGTTACTAATTTGACTTTTAATTCCCAGTTAATAACTACTTTCTAAACATAAATGGCAGCAGTACAGTACTCCCTTTTTATGAAGATTGACATCTGTGAATACTGTCTTTGAGGCAAGCCATGTGTATGTGATTAGTTCATTGGTTATTGGCACAGTGTTAAAGAATTACGCTGAATAAATGAACCGTTATTTTCCTTTTTTGCCTTTCTGATCTGTCTGTGTGATTGTGACTTGATCAGTGTTGAAGTCAGCACTTTTATTTTTCTTCTTTTCGAAGTGAAGGGCATTTTCATTAGGAATCCCACAGTTGACTGTGGGAAGATATCTGTCCCCTAGAAGAGTCATGTGAGATAAGCGCTTGCCAGAGTGAGTAGCCCAATTATGTTTGATTATCCATCACTCATAGGACCTTACAATTGAGGTTGTTTTCAAGCTTCTTCTCCCTAATATCTCACATTAGAAGCCCAAACCGTGACCGGATCTGAACTTTCTGGGGCTGAGCAATAGTTGAGAGATGTAAGCAACAAAAATGCATCTCTTAGTTTTCCCAACTATTACTAATCACTGGCACAACTCCTGCTTTTGTGGGCAGATAACAAGGCAAGAAAAATGGGTGCCTTCTCCTGCCAAGGGGAGTCCTCAAGTTAGAGCCCTTGATTTGTGCTGATTAGACAGCACTATGAGCAATGTAAGCAATTTTCCCTGAGACAGGTATAGAGGACAGGTTGCTTCTTTTGGGGTCGGTGCAGCCTAAAAGGAACTTCAACAAAAGCCCAGAGTATCAGAGCAGAGATCAGTCAATGTAAATAGTACTGTCCTGGGTGTTGAAAGAATCCCTGCTACAGATACTATTTTTGATAACAACAGCAGAGAGGCAAAAAAATTAGCCACAAATCTAAAACATGTTTCAAAAATGATCTCTTCCAGCTCCTAATTTTATTTAAAAGGAAGGCACTTTTGTTTAAATCCTGAAGACCTTTGCTTTGAGAAGTGATTAACCTTAGTGCAATCAGCTATGTTATTGTCCATGTAAACACTTCACACTGAAGTTGCATCCAAACATTTAATTTTCTGTTTCACTTCTCACAATTTTTCATGATTTTCATTTGGTGAATGTCAAAAACTGGAATCAGATATTAATGGGAAGAAAAGACACACTGTTACAAGGGCAGGTTTGGCTTGATCAAAGCAAATGTCATGGCAAATATTGATCCAGTAGGATCAGAGTTCTGTGGACTAAAGAGGTGACCCAAAATATCTAGCTCTGGAGTAGCCATCCCCATCACTGACACTGGTAGCTGGGTGAGAAGGATCATGCTTTCACTGTTTGGATGGCCATGAGCTATAAGCTCCTCAGGAAACAATGTGTAACAAGGCGTGTGATAAAACCAGCAGCCTCCACTGCATTTATCAAACTCTTCTGCGCTAAGGCAGAGTTTGCTCCCTGAAGCAAAGATGTCTCACATATGTTAAATGTGCAACACTGGTGGCTGCTGAGTGAAGTTGCCATTAAGGATGTTGAGTCTTTTGGTCTGAAAATGAGAATTTACCTTGCTATTAGCAGTCCCTTGAGGTCTCTTTTTTTGTATCAGTGAGTTGCCTGGTTTTGTACTCGGCAGCTCATGTCCCTTCACTTTCAAGTTCACTTGTTTTCTTTTATCTTGGAGTTATTAGTTTTATTACAAGGCTTATTTTTCTTCTCTTTCTTTCCTTTTCTTTTCCTGTCTTAGGGGATTGTTTATCACCATCCATGACAAAGGTCATATTGCAACAATGCTAAACTCTTGGCCTGAAGAAAATATTAAGGTATGTGGCATGTCTTCTGCGGACTGGGAAATTACAGGGAGTGTGATGCAAAATGGGATATTTAGTGGAACTGCTTGGCATCATTTACAGAACTGGCTACTAAAAGGACAAACAAAGAATGTTTCCCTTCCTCAGAGAATTTTCAGTCTGAACTTCAGTTCAGCTTCAATTTCCAGTCAAGTTGAGACTTCAGAGACTCTGTCATGTATGTATGCAGTCAAGTAAAACTTTTTCAGAGGCAGCAGAATCCTGGTCAATAAAAAATAAATGTACATGATAATAAATTTGTACAGAATAGTGGCCCTAGTGAAAAAGTAAGATATGTGTATTGAAGAATTGTGTGGCTAACTTGTACCAAAGCTCTTTAAGATATCTCTGTAACCACCATGCTTGTAGGACTCCTTCCCAAATCTTGAGTCATGCAGCATCAAGAACACTGGCAACTCTGCAAATCATGTTTGATATCCAGCAGCTGACAATATTACTGACACCCCACCCAAAAAGCGTTCTTGTGAAGTGTTTTTCTCTAGAGCTTGGGGCTGGGCAAGTCCCTGGCATGAAATAAACACTTAAGACAGGTCTTGCCAGTCACCTCACCTTACTCTGTGAGTCTGAAAGTACATGTTCCTGGGAATTTCCATGGCTATTGACAGAGTTTTGGTCCCCTACCAGTCATCTGGTTCTTCCAGGAACAAAGGTTTGGCAGCTGAGAAAATCTTGCAAACATTTTCCATTTCTAAGGAAAAAAAAAAAAAAAAACAGGATATTTAACATGTTTTCAGAAAAAGTGATCACATTCGTATAAACTTGTGTTTGGAACCATGGAGAAGGGAGGCAGGCTAGGTATTTTGTCCTTTCTCTGTCCAAAAAACTCAGTATTTCCATTTGTTTCCAACTCAGGACTGTGAACAGAACTCATTATGGCTAATGGATATGTTTTTGCAGATGGAGAAACTGGCACAGAAAGATTAGAGACTGTTGTTGAAACAGCCCCTCTGGCACCCAAAACAGACCTTAGGAAGGGCAATGGTCCATGAAAGAGATTCAGACTATCTACTTTCCAGGTTTGCCAGACTACAAAGGCAGCTCATTTTAGCAGTATCGCTGTTATGGACCACAGGATTCCCTGTGTCTTTGTGCACAGACTTTTCCATGCCTGAACTGGTAGGCTCTGGAACAAGATTTTGAGATAAGTAGGGAGGCACCTGGACTGCACCTAAGTCCCTGGAGGGACCCAGTTTGGTAGTTTTTTTAAAGGTTGAACACCCCCACCATTGAACACCACCCACTAAAAACAGTGCAGAAATACCTGGAAATGCTGCCCACATTTTTGCTCATTAGATTTGTCTCATTAGAGCTTAATGGCAACAGTGTTTACTGTAGAAATGGGAAATCTGGGCCAAACCCTGGATCCTCTGCCTGGAAGGGCTGGAAGGGTGCTGGTGCTCTTCTTAGCTCAGCAAGGCCTCAGCAAAGTTCTAATGAGTCTCACCTTCAGCCCTCCTGTTAAAGCTGGGCTGCCCTGAAAAAATCATAGTACCAGAAGCAGAACAAGTGAGAATAAACCATTTCTGGTCATACTTACGTGGGAATGTGGGGGTTTTGTGTCTCCTTCAGGATGGCTAATGAATCCTGACATGAAGAAATATTTGATAAAATGCTGGCCATCCTCAGCAGTGCCTTCTCTTGCCAATTTTCTCTCTGGTTCCTTAGTGTACTCTTTTCTTCACAATGGCCCAGCTAAAGCAAAAGGAATGCAAAGAATCATACAGGATGAGTGTCATCCTGGAAGCTATTAATTCAAGCCACCTCAGAGTGAGGATGGTGTAGAAACATGTATTTTATTCCAAGACAAGCGTGCTGCTGTGCAAGCTACTGCACTGGCCTTCCATCCTGCCTTCCTTCCCTTCATTCCTCCCTCATTCTGTAGGATGCCTGCCCTAGGAGTGTACTCAGGATCTTGAATTCCCATCAGAATTACTGCTGTATAGGGCTGTTGCAAATCCTTCCCATGGAGTGTTTTCTGTTGGTACACTCAGCGCAGAGTATCAGTTCATCCTGTAAAGGCTGGCCTCATGCAATCAGTGCAGAGAACTGGGAATGCCAACAGCAGCACTTGTCTCTCTGCATTGCCTTGGCAGCTTGGAGATCAGCATAGTGCTCTGGATTGCTCTGCTGGGCCACATGCCTCCTACTAAGACACTGCAAACCTGGACTGGTTAACTGGATACAGCCTGTGGTCCAGAGTCATCTCAGTTAGTATCAGCTGCCTGGGGACTAAGTGCCTAGTCTCATATTGTAAGTACTTCTGCAGTGCCAGTGAAAAGTGAACTGAGCTTTTCAAAGAGAAATCACCTATTCATCTGTTCCCAAAACAGCTGCTGGAGAGAGGAGATGTCCTGTGGAGGTTTCTGTCCCTCCCTACCAGATGTCAAATTAAGTTTAGAAACCATTTAGATGGCTGGCGTAAACTGCACACCTAACCTTTATACATTGACTTCACTAGAGTCATCAAGAAAACTTGTATCACAGATGGAAGTAGAAAATAGGTTCCTGGTAGTTAAACCAGTAACCTTCTACCTTCAGGTGGAAGGGTGTGCCCTGCCCAGCCAGAGATTAATGACCTGTTTGTTGAGTTCTGTTCATATGAATATGAGCAAATAGAAACATTAATGTGCTTGTGTATCAGGTTCTCACAGAAACTGTGCTCTTTTTTGGGGTGTTTTTCAAATCCAAAGAGCCACAAAAACAATGTGACTCCAGTTTCGTCTCTGTTACAAATAGCAATGCATGTCTCCCATGCTGTATTTTCTGTTCTGATTCATTTTTCGGTGTTGCCTTGAGGAGCTCTGGTAACTATAGAGTGCTACAGCACATCTCAGGCTGAAGAATTTTTCTCTCTCTGATGGATATCTGAGTGCTATTGAGAGGTTTTTAGATTTGCCTGAAAACACTTACTTGTTTGGATGAAAGGGAATCAGTGCTCCAGAGAAATATTTTGATTCATTAGAACTCATATTTTTTTTATATTCTCTGCATAGTTTGAATATTAACTCCATTTAATTTCAGGATAAACCTGTAGCAGTGCATATGCTTGCTGCTTTCCCTAGTCCCATTACTGCCTTTCAATCCCAATTGCATCCTCTGGGTATGGTAAAGAAGTGAGCACACAACACCCAAAACCAGATGGAGCCCACCCAAAAAGAGACCTTCTCATTGCTAACACTTCAAATTGACTCAGAAGGAAAAGCAAATCGGGAAATGTTCAAATATGTGTATAATTTGTGTTGAATAAGAAAGGACACTGAAATATGTTTCTTCCACAGATGCAGTTTCTAAACACACTTTTTTCTTCTAGGAAAAGAGATGAAACAATCAAGGCCAGATCTCATTTGTGATACTTCTTGTAGTACAGCTGGAGATACACAAAAAGCTGTGCTGCTTGGGCTCTGCTACAGTGAATTGTTGTCCAGCAGAGCTGTTGCCCCACACCTGTCAACCACACTTTCTCTACCCCGAAAAATGAGCAGCCCCCTGTTGCTAACGCTAATTAACATGGTGTCATGGAGGAGGAGCAAATATCCATTGCACAGTGCGTCTGCAAATTGGCATCAGTGTGGAAACAGTGGAGCTGGTTTTGCTTCTAGAGGCTTAGCAGCCCTATACAACAGTCTCTTTTGATCCTCCTAGGCTATCGTGGTGACAGATGGAGAGAGGATTCTTGGTTTGGGAGATCTAGGAAGTTACGGCATGGGTATCCCAGTTGGAAAGCTTGCTTTGTACACTGCTTGTGGTGGAGTTCACCCACAACAATGTCTCCCTGTCCTGCTGGATGTTGGCACAGACAATGAGGTAAGACAACTTTTCATAAATCTGACAAGGGGGGAGAAAGAATCAAGATTAATGCTTAACTTGGGCCAGTTCCCTAAAAGTGGAGACAAAGCTGGAGGCATCCAGATGAGTTGATGGCTAGACCAGCACTACAGGAAAGTGGGAAGGTTTAATTCCTGTTTGACGCATGAGAACCTTTTGTTCTTATGGGGAACTGAAATAAACACTAAATAGACTCATGGTCCCCTAATGAGAAGTCTCTGAGTGTTACCAATTGGAGCTGAATGCTCAGCTCTACCTTTCAGCATGGCAAGGTAAGTTGACAGGCTTTGTACAGGAAATCCCAGAATTATTCTTCCTCTGGTAATTGTGAGTAAACGAGCAGATATTTGTGTCTGTGTAGAGATGACTATATTCCAGAAATGGAGAATCCCTGGTGAGTGGTTGGGAATGATTAATGTCACTGTTTTGTTAGATTGCACATGTTATTGCACATGATAACCAGGCAAGAGGACTCCATCTGTTTGCAAATTTTTGCCTTATGACTCTGGCTCAGAAAGGCCAAAGTGAAACATTTCAGCAATGCCAGAATGGACATCTGTGAGGATGTCTTTTTAAAATTAATATCCTATAGCTATTTGTGATGGCCCAGGTTTGTCCATTTTTATAAAATGTGCTTCACATGACCCCAAGTAAACCAAACACACATTTCTTGAGGGAAATAACAAATCTGCGGTATAAGAGCTTTGAGTTTGTGTATGAAGACGAATTAATGCTGGCATTTTCAGACATGCTGATGCTCACTGGTCAGCTGGATTTTCTGCACTTCTTTCAGTCCTGCCCCAAGTCTCTCACACTGGACACTTGAAAAGAATGAAAGAATGCAAAATCAGTGCCCATAGATGACATCTGAGAACCTCAATTACCTCTTTGGTCTCTGGTCCCAGGATTATGTTACCCCTTTAGCATAGTGACCTGTCGTGGACCTGTGGAATATAGGGTATGCTCATCTGATTCATGGTCTTTCCTGAAAAGGAAGGACTCTGAGTTTGGACCCACTGAGACTAAAGCAGGAATGAAGTCTCAGTCTCTCACTTCTTGCAGTCTCCAGTCAATAAAGCATTGTACTTAACTTTGGATCCTTCATCTCTTCCTTCTCCTCCATGCTGATCTGCACACCACCAGTGCTTTAGCCTCCCAGCTGGAGTTTCCTCCCAGAGGGAGCTGGGTGAAAGTGCATCCCTTCCCACGGCATGCTTCTAATTGTGCGCATCCATCTGTTTCTATCTCAACAGCTAGGGGATACTAAAATCCAAAGTGGCATCAATGATTTTTAGGCCTCTCCAAGGGTCAGATGGCATCAGAAAAAGGGACTTACAGAAACAGTCTTGGACCTTTTTTATCTGCCCAAGATTACATGTAATTTATGTGCCCAGGAACTTTTCTGTGAAGGCAATTTCCACATCTGGGATTAAGATCTAGAAGCTGCTGTTCTCCAGCAATATGAACAATGTATTTCCTCACAGAATAAATAATTTGTTTGCTTATTTATTTAATGGCTTTCTTATGTGCATAAACCCAGATTAACTGAACCCTAAGCACTACCTCGGAGGACCCTGCCCAACAAGTAAACTCATTTATCAGTGCATAAATAAGATACCTCTTATAGGCATTCATCCCATCATCTCTGCCTATTCATATCTGGTGAGCCAAGGGTGACTGTGTTGCTAAAACATGAACCTCAGGTAGAACACAGTAAATATAGCAGTCGTATTACATTTTTAGCATCAGTTGCCAGCTTGTCTTTCTGACAGTCCATAATACTTTGTATACACTTTCAGCAAATCAATCTTTTTCAGAGCTTGGCATTTCTCAGCTTGTCTGTGGCAGAATTTTGTACTCCATGAACAGGCCCCAGAGCACAGGGTGCTGTAGGAGCAATCAGTGAAGTAACACAAATGGGTCTCCTTTCTCTTTCGTGGCCCTGAAGAGCCTGAATGAATCAAACTCAGAGGAAAACCTCTTTCATCTTTCCTTCGAAGGGAAAACAGCTGTGGCTGTACAAACAGACCTGATGTTAGCATACCTGCCAATATTTAGGGCCATATGGCTGCAGGACAATAGGTTTGAGATGGCTCGTCCCCCCCCTCATGTGGATAGTTCAGTTCCTGAAATTGGAAGGGAAGTAGAGTTCCTTTGCAGTGAGTCTCAGAGGTGTTGGCCCACCTGTCTCCTGCCAGTGTTTGTCCTGTAATTTCTCCCAAAATATACGCTATTTCCGTGCTGACCCAGTCCTTTTTAGTTGGCTTATGGATGCTAACTCAACATCTGCTGGATTGGTTGGAGGAGTGGCCCGATTTTATGTTCCTATTGGGAACCAAAATAAAAATTAATCTGTTGTATGAAAATACCTTGACTTTACACCTGCCAGATAACTGAGGTGAGTGCTAAGCAGGTGCAGGTCTTGGGAACATTTTGGCATCTGATCACTGATTCTGGTCACTCTGTGCTGTCACCTAAAAGGCCTAAATGACACATCATTTCAAGTGGTCTTGACATCAGGTGGTCTTCATTGCACAAAGCACTGTTTATGGTCAACAGCTGTCCTGCCCTCCGTGCAAAATTAAGAACTGAATGCACGGTGAACACTCCCCACACAAGGTCAGTTTGATTCACTAGGGGTGAGGTACCTTGGCAGAGAACCTTTGGTAGAGCTGTTCTGGGGATGCAGAGCACCATTTTCTATGGCAGTCAAGAAGTGTTGCACTTCTTGACTTTATTTACACTGAAAGATAGTCTGTGGCTTCCTATGGAAACGCTTTGTGCTTGGGAAGAGACATGTGAGCTGGCCTTCACTGCATAGTAAGTAAAATTAATATGGCCACATCAGACAAACTTTTTTTGGTAGGCTGGGACATAAATCTCCATCCATCTGCAGAAGAGAAGATGTCAACAGAATTGCTTTGTGTCCTAGGCTCTCCTGAGTGATCCACTGTATATTGGACTGAAACACAAGAGGGTTCGTGGGAAACAGTACGACGAACTGATTGATGAGTTTATGCAGGCAGTTACCAACAAGTAAGTGGGGTTATATACATGGCTCCTCTGGGCTGCTTCCATTTAAGAACAAATGTTGCAACTCCTGAAATAAACATTAGTATAATTGATCATCCAAGCAAAGGAAGGTCATTTCAATGCAATTCTCCTGGGTGGTCTGCAAGCGACTCTTTGTGCTTGAGCACTCTGTGCCAGAAATATTTGTCTCCAGAGAACTGAAATGGGACTATTTATAAGCATTTCCTATCCACATAGCCCAGAGGTGTCAGACATATGTCCTGTGGGCTGTACCTGGCTTCTGTCATGCATTTACAAGCCTCATTCAGCATAGTCAGAACCTAAGCTTTGGTTTGTTTACACTTTATAAAGGAAGTTTCTAGCTCTCACCATTGTGAAGGAAATCATCTAAATGGAAATGGCATGTTCCTTCACACGGTGTGCAGTCTGCAGACTGCCTCTCTATAGCTTTGTCAAAAACAGGAGCTTTCCTGCTGGCATTTAAGTCTGTGGAGTGAGAAGGCCAGGATTAGAAGCATTGTCCTTTTAAGGGTGGGACAAACCCGCTGCATACTTCCATTCTTACTGACTAACTGGTATAGAGGGTCTCTGATGTACCAGGGAGTTTAATAGGGGAAGAGCAGAACCACCACCTCAGCCATGTGCACCTTGCTCTGAAAAATAAAAGAAAATTTATTAAAATCTCCATGACTATCTGGAGAGATTATCATAAGAAGGAAAGTGAGGACAATTGTTAAGGAAAAAATTTGTATTTGGAAAACTCCAAGCTCCTAAGCAGCTTTTTTTGCTTTTCCTAAAGCCACAGATGATACTGATAAGGAGCAGCAGAGAGCTGCAGTCTCTGCCTGATTGCCAAGCTGCTTCCTGTCTTTTCTTCCCAGTGAAGGAGCTATGTTTGATCCTCCCTCTGTCTGTGTCTCCAGCCAGCCGTATGTGTGTGTGTGTTCCTGCACAAATGGGAGGGAGTGGGTGGTACATGTGTCATTAACTCGCAGTTCCCGCTGTCTCCCTGGAGGCAGGAGGCACCATGACCAGTCTGACACAGCACCTACCCATCCACTGAGAAGGATGTATTTACACACGGTGTGACTGCCCAGCTGGCTGTGGGTGGAGGAAATAGGAGCAGAAATGTAGAGGACTGTTCAGTCACAGCTGAACCTTCTTTATATTGATAAAGAAGCTTGACTGAAATGTCATGTGATTACATTGTAGTATATGTTAGATGCTTTGTGCATTATCTAGTGGGAAGAAATTCTTAGAGGCTAGAAAACTGGTAGAACACAACTAGGAAGTCACAAGAGACAAGTAGAAAAGATTTAAGAGTCATCAGGGTTGATTTGTGGGTGTTTTGTTTATTTTGATTGTAGTCACTAATTAATCCTTCAGGGAAACCCTATCCTGCTTTCTTCTGGCCAGAAAACCATGGGGGTATTGCAGTGTTGGTGTTGATGATAGAATGGGAACAACAGAATGAGAATGCAAATGAAGGTCTCAGCCATCATACATTTGGCTCTGAGATTTGTGCTTGTGGTGTTAAATGCAAAGCTCATTGCACCCACTAAAGACAATTTGCCTTTTCTGTGCTTGCTGTTGGAGAGGAAGGATTGACTGTTATTTTCCTGTGTTTAGTTTACATGAGCCAATCTCCACATTGAAGGGAGAAGACCATGAAACAATGAGCTCTTATCTTGGGAGGCAGTGAAGTCATGTCTAATGCTTTCATCCAAGTATTGGTAATCAAGTTCCTGGGGCCCCTGTCCCAGCTTTTCTATTTCCCTTAACCAGGATGAATTCCTTGAACACAGTAAGCCCCCTGAAAGTTCTCAGCAAAGTGGGGCTGGGAAATTCTGCTTTGCACTTCTCCATTCATATCTGTAAAGTATTTGGAGATCCTAGAGCAAAAGGAGCCATTACCCTATATTATCATCCTGACCACCAGCGTACTTTAAAGCATTGTTGGGGTGTGATCCTTATGCACTCTGAGCTGGTGAATAATCCTGCTATCAGCCTGGGTTTGGCAAACTCATATGAAACAGGTTCATTCGGTCTCAGATTTCCACTGGAATGATTGGATTCAACACAGTAGGAGCTCTCGCTTCTGTTACGAAAGGAAGCAGAAATTGTTCAGAAGGTCAAGAACATGCTGCTTTATTGTAGCCTGCTTCCACTTATGAGGCAACCTGTGAGTATGAGCTGCTGCAATCTCTTATGCAAGTCTGTAATGTCACATGCAAATTCAGTTACTTGGGGAGGAACCTTTTGGGTTGCCGCAAATCCCTTGCAATTTGGGGGTTTCCTTTTCATCTTGCTATTCATGCAGAAATTCTGTCTACTTCCCGAGGGCACTTTAACTTCTCATGGAAACCATTTGTCAGTTCCTCTGCAGGAGTACCTCCCACCCTCTCAAATCACTGCTGGCTCAAGGGACGTTTGTCACTGAAGTGGAATGTGTCAGAGCCCACAAAAAAGCCAGGGGAGTGAAGATTTAATCTTCTAATGGAATAATAATATCAAACAGATGTCAAATTTCTGTTGCTGGAGACCCATAGAGTCAGTAGAAAGGGCTGCTGGTCTCATAATATCCACCTAGTAATGAAACAAGGAGTGTGCCAGAGGCTTCAGAGTTAGCAGTTCCAATATTTTGAAAAAAAGTGTGGGCACTCTGGGCAATGTTAGAAAGAAAAGCCCTTTCTCAAACAACTGGATAAATTTCTGTTTTTCCTGCTGCCTAAACCTCCATTCATTACTCTTCCACCTAAAACATGTGAAATGACTAAACTCTTTAACAACAGCTCTAAGCTATGCCTTTTGCTCCTCTTGGGAAGCAACTACATGCAAAATTTGGCCCATTGAGCCTACCTGTGTCTAAATGAAACAGCCTGACAAATTGCTGTTTTCTCACAGTGAGCAGCAATATGCTTCACATGGGAAAATGCACTGCTTCAGTTTTCCCTCTGCTCAGTTACTGTGGCAAAGGACAAGACAGTCTTACTCTTAACCTGGTACATTTCCTTAGGCTGAAATAAGCATTCACCTAAAGTGTCCAAGGACCATAATTAGAATAAATCCCAGAATTTCTGGGGCTTGAATATCTGATCAAGTTAATCCTTCTGTAGCTTTCATCATGCAACTACAATACAGCTTGGTGGCTCCAAGGGGCCAGATGTGTCGATGGATGGCCTGTCCCAGACCTCCAGCCTCCATTTTGAGCTGTAGCCGCAGTCGTTGGCTGGCAGATGTGGAACATGCAGCCTGAGACTCTACAAAATGCAGTTCCCCACGCCAGCAAACCGTGTCGCAGAAGCCTCATTAACCTGTCATAACTTCACTCCCCCTTCATTTCCCATCAGTGCTTATTAACAGAGTGACCAGGGGAGCAAGCTTTCTGTCAGCCTGCGCCACAAGGCAGAGCACAGAAGGCATCAGGAGATCAAGTGTTCAATTTCTCAGACAGGAAAAAAAAGAAAGTACCTCTGCTGAGTTTATTGTTCCTTGTGTATGTTTCATACCTGATTTCTCTTTGCCTAATGCTTTCCCAGTACTTTTACCTACAAGCACACCAAGTCAGGTCTCGTGTGCTTCTAACAATCAGAACCTTTTTGAAAAGAAGCCACCTCCATTTCAGCAGTTCTCCAGGGTCATGGATTACAAATTCACCAGCACCTTTCAGAAACAAGATCACCAGTACAGGTGCTCCCATGTTATTTCTTCACATGCTCCGGTTAACTCGGCTAATTGATCCTGAAAGATTAGACTTAAGTTTCTAGGCACTGATGGGCTTCAACAAAGCCCTCACATATACTGCTAACACCTAAAGTCACTCCCTGGCATCTGTGTGTCTGTTAGGTGACCTGCACACCATCACTGGCACCCTGGCAGGGCTGGTCTTGTAGACCAGATCCAGCTCTCATGGAACACAAGGTGGATATTCTCCTTGCCCATCTTCCCCAGTCACCATGGCCAGAGGGACTCTGACAGCATTTGTGAGGGAGAAATGATGGTAATGGGAAGAGCCACTCCAGCTGTCCATTGTCCTGGCTTGATGCGGGATAAGATCATCAGCCAGCATCTGTAATCTGCTTTAAGATACTGGATGATATTTTAAGTCAAGGAACAATATTTAGTTTTCATTAGCTTGATTTTCTGCTACTGAGGAATGACTGAGCGCCAGATGTGCTGCTGGGGATCACTGTGGCTTTTAGTACTGTAAGTTCAAATCCCTTGGGGTAACACAGTTACAGATGTCACAAAGCCCTCTGTTGTAGGCTTTTCCACCTACAGCAGATTTACCACAGCAGTTTCAGAAAGATGTAGCTGGAGAAGCTCTGTTTGTGCGGAAGGCACAGGGTGAGGCTCTGTTCCTTGTATGCCAGAGGGTAGCTCAAGACTACATCTGAGGGTGAACACTAATATGGTTGCATCTCCTGCTTTTGCCCAGCTCCTGAGAAGTCTTGTATCTTTGGGTGCAGTCCTTCTTCAGGCCAACTGCAAGCAGGATGATGTCATTTTGCATAAAAAGTCTAGAATGGCCATAGCAGCCATTAGTGCTGGTCTTAGTTCTTGACAGTGCTGAGATAGGATGTGCAAAATAGTTGTTTGGTGTTTTTTCCTTCTGTAAAGAACATAATGAAAGTTAACTATGAACTTTCAAGATTTTTTTTCCCCAAGAACTTTGTAATCGATCTTAACTTCATCTTGCCCCTTATCCTGTTTCTAACAGTAGTTCATAGCTGATGCCCTGGCATATGACTAACAGCAATCCTTAGCATATCCCCCAGTTTCCAAAAATGTACAATTCTGGGATTCCCTGATATCTCTGTGCTTCAAGGGTCACTTTTATTGATGCAGCACTCACTGAATCCACAGCAGGGTCTCTGCCTCAGAGCATGGTGGCTATGTTTATGTTGGCAGAAACCCAGTGAGACTCCTGCCCAATGTGAGAAATTGTCTGTAGCCTAGGATGATGGTGAGGCAGGCAGCAGGTCCTGTTGGGTTTGTGATGCAGCTCCCTAGCACAGGATTTCTAAATATAGGACCCAGATTTCTTAATTTTGTATTGGCTGCAAGGCCTCCCTGGAGCCTTCTCTTTCCCAGGCTGAACAACCCCAACTCTCTCAGACTGTCTTCAACAGGAGATGCTCCAGCTGTTTGATCATCTTCAAAGCCTCCTCTGGACCCACTCCAAAAGGTCCACATCTTTCTTGTGCTGGGGATCCCAGAACTGGATGCAGTGTTCCAGGTAGGGTCTCATGAAAGCAGAGCAGAGGGACAGAATCCCCTCCCTCACCCTGCTGCCCATGTTGCTTTGGATGCAGCCCTGAACACAGTTGGCTTTTTGGGCTGGGAGTGTACACTGTTGGTTCATATTCAGTTCTCCATCCAGCAATACCCCCAAGTCCTTCTCCACAGAGCTGCTCTCAGTGGCCTCTTGAGGAGGTGCCTGACCAAACTGACCCCTAGCCTGTGGCCAGGAATTGCATGGCAGAGTACTACTGGTCTGACCAGAAGCCTGCCAAGTATCATAATAATTTAATGGTAAGATTTGCCTCAGGACACCAAACTCACATTCGAGTCTTGTTTTATTATCTTGAGTGGACTTTGTTTTTCTGATCCTAAATGCTGATCACTTGCCAAGCACGATATTTTTCTGATGATGGGCTTCTTTACAGATAATTTAGGTTTTTTTGGAAATCAGAACTTTGGTTTCTGGTGTTTCAAGCAGCAATAAGATGACAAGGGCAAGGACAATATGTTTCTTCTCTGCCTGGTTTTACCTAAGACTATGAAAAGGATTTGCAGCTCTTCAAAGCAGATTCCTTGCATCATGAATGGCTGAATGCAGTGCTATGAAATGTTAAATTCAGACAAGGATTGGAACTTCTTTCTTGTGATTCTTTCCATAAAGGAACTGGATCTTCTTGCAAATACTTTTTTTTTTTCATGCATGTAGGAATGTATTATATTCCCTGCTCATTGTCAAAAACAACACCCTTTTTATACTGGTCAGCAAAGGCATTGCACAGAACCTCCAGCCACCCTTGAAGTTCTGACTTGGGCAGTTTTGGTCAGATGCTTCTCAGCTGGTAACTGCTGTCTTATGAATTTTTTCCTCTCTGACCTCATGGCTTATAATGAGTCTGGATGAACTCAAAGAGGTGCATACAAATGAGGATAAAAGAAAAGAAGATACATAATGAGATTGTTTAGGCAACTAAGAAGTCTCTTGAATAAAGAAAAATTTCGTCAGGAAAGCATCTGCCTTCTTTTCTGAGATTCACGCTCTTTTGTTCCACAGTTCTATTCCACCACTTGTTCCACGTGGTCAACCAAGGGAAATGTGTATCTTTCTATGCAGGGGATACAGATTTGCTGAGAGCATCTTTCCTCTTAGCACAGCCCAGGGGTTCTGTGTAGGTCTGGGTGGATAGTAACAGTACCAGAACAATATAGCAATAAATAAAGCATGAATCCTATGTTTGTGTGTTTTCCAGGAAATTGGATTACTTCTTAATAAAGATTTTCAGGTGATAATTTTTACAATAGACTTGTAATATTATGTGTGTTTAACTCCTAGAGTCATCCTTCATAGGATGACAGTTTGTACTATTATTTTAATCAATAGTATATTGTTTCATTGAAAGTACTGTTTGTACAAGATTTGCTAGGCAAAGGTGGAGATTGCACTAAAATGAGTGTATGGGACCATTCTATAAAGCATTTCCCAGTAAGGTAGATTTTTGCAAGGTATGAGAGCCAAGAATTTGGGTCATAATTATTTATGGCACAAAACCACGAAATAAGCAAACTAATGAGACAGCAATATAATCTTTGCCTTAGAAGACCAGTGATTTTTTTTTTTGATGAGGAAGACCTGACAAAGTGTATCTTTTTGTTTCCAAGTCTATAAAATGTAAATTAATTCCAGAGGTGGCAGAGAACAGGATCCCCCAGATGGTGGTCTGGCAGCCAACAGGAGACATGGTGACAGAATTAAATAATTACTCTTTTAGTGTAACCAGTTATAAGTTTCAGCATGTCTGAATTCTTTCAAAAATACCTCTGTCCAAGCATCCTTTTTGACAGCCTACAAATGCAAGAATGACTCATGCTGAGGGTAAAGCTCCAGTTCCACAAGGAGACATAGAACTGCAGAGATCCCACAAAATGCAAACTGCAGTGTGCCCAAGAGGAATGGCAACACTTTGAACTCAAAATCATTCCAAAAATACAACCTTCCCTCTTTTGAAAGGGAAAGAACGAACTGAGAAATGGAAGAAACCACACTGGACAATGGCACTTGCTCAGTTTCAATGTACCTTGTCAGTCTGAAATCCTGACAGTCTACATTTGAGCTTTTCTTTTAGATAAAGGCAGTCAGATCCTGGCTGTTTAACTGCTCGTGGCCTAGATGCCAAGATGATAAAATGCTCTAGAGAAGATGAGTCATTGACAGTCAGGATGAACTTACTGGAGGGAGCCAACCTTAGCTGGTTATGCCTTTTCTGGACTGGAAAACATTCAGTCCTGATGTGACCTACTGATCCTGACTTCCAAATCTTCTTCAGGCTCTCAGCTGAAAGTTAGGAGATGAATCACATGGATCTGTGGAAGAAACTATGAGAACTGACAACAAGCCAAGCAGACAGACCTATCACAGCAGTTTGCAAGATCTCTCTGCAGGGCCAGCATCAATTCTAGCTGCAAATTTAAGAATATTTAAATATCTTGGAAGGGATCCTCAGAAATCTTTGTTCAAATACTTTACAATCACTTTTTCTATTGAAAGGCATCCTGCACCTATAGACAGCAAGTATGTGAGTACTAACTGGGACTGCATTCATATCAGATGTCACACATTAAACAGAACAAGGTTCAACAAAAGCATACCTCATTAAAAATGATTCCTCCAAAGGAGTTAATTAATTTTGGTTTCTTAGTGGGAAATACAATGTTTCCAATTAAACACAATTTTGCAAAATCAGTTTCATCAAAATCCAGTTTTCATTTTAAAACATTATGGTGGACGAAGACTGGCCAGTATAATTCACTTCATCCTCAAGTGTTTCTGTGTTTGTTGACAGGGGATTACTTGGATACCTTACACAAGGGATGGAGCAGAGCAATTTCTGCAGACATCAACAAAGAAAGAAATTGCAAACATTGAAGGCCAGAATAGTATTGCAGTGAAAGGGTGATAAGCCAGTGACCTAAGGTGCATGACATATATTTTAAGATCTTCCTACCCAGATCTTCCCAACTATGATAATTAGGTAACATTAGATTATCTCTCCTAATTTAGGTGTCTAAAGTTAGATATCTAAATTTAAGTTGGTCATCTTAGTCTGTCTTCACAGACACTGTGAAGAAAAAGGCATCTCCAGAGATGTTATCTACTTCCATTTTTCACTTACACTAGTTGAAAGAAGTTGCTACTGGATATGCCCTTTCTCTTCATGGTTTGAGAGGGCAGTCAGAGTTGTCCAGCTGGGCAATACACAGCTGGGCATTACACAACCAGCTTTTAGATATGTAAAGGCTGTGGAAGAAAACCCATTCTGTACTGCATTTTATTGGCTGGATTCCAGTACATGTAGCGGCTCTCTGGCCATCCTTTCCCTTTGCAGTACCAAGTATTCTCCACCTTCTTACCTGAGCTGGACTTTTTCTTAGCATTGTTGCATATTAAAGAACTTCTGTGCTCCAGTCCCAAGTTGGCTACATTTTACTTTTGGGTACTACCCAAACATTCTTTGTAGAGTGCTCTGAATTCCTTTGGGATGAAAGGAATTATACAAATATTGAGATGCTGTGCTGTGGGGGAGGGACAGTAGAACTGACTCATCATGTTGATACATATTCACCAAGGTTCCTGCACATGGCCCCAGCAGCTGGTTTGTTCAAACTGCTTGCTAAATTTATCCTTAGCCTGTCCTGGTCACCCTAGGATGGAGCATTGCAAGCCCACCAAAGTACCACTAGGAAAGATTAACTGGTAGATTTTTAAGACAACGCAGTAAGTCAGCTGCCTAGTTGGGTTTAATTTCAGTGACTTTGGGTGGCATAAGTTCTTTAAATTTCTCTCAAAACCTCAGTAAAGTGAGTAGCCCCTTGAGGACTAAGATCATCCTCTGAGATTCCCATCTTTAACCGTGATTCTGAAATACTCAGTTCTTTTATTTAAAATATCCAGTCATTGGGTCGTACCATGACCAATTTGTGCTCTTTATTAATGAAAACTTTAATTTTCACATTATGCAAAGGCTCACATAAGCTAAAAAATGGAGTTCATGCTTTAAAAACCTCAGTGGATATATAACAGTGAAAAAGAAAACAATTTTCAAAAAGTACCTTAGTGAGAAGAGCTTGCACTGCAACATCATTCTGTCATACTGAGGGGCAGAAAGAGAAATGGAGTGTTTATGGGCCACCATAATTCTCTTGTGCTCTGCTTAATAAACAGGGATCAAAGACAAAAATACAAGTTACTTGGGCACTGTCCCATGCTGCAGACCACAAATGTGAAGTGAGGAAAGAACTCACGGAGCTGGTCACACATACGTTAATGCTGGCTGAGATCATTAATTTTGTTAAGCAAGTCAGTAGTGTTACTTCCTCAGTGATACCAGTAAATAAGACTGGTGTTAGAGAAATAGTTTCTATAGCAACTGAAGGTGCATAAAGATTATTTGCTGTGAGATATTAGCAGATGTTCTGGATGCTGTGTCATCTCCTTCTTAGCCATGTTTTCCTTACACATTCAAATGGTGAATAAGAGGAACATCCATTAGTAAACTGATCTTCAACCAGACCAGATTGCTCAGAGCCCTGTGTACCCTTACCCTGAATGTTACCAGGGTAACATTCACTACCTCTCTGGGTAACTTGTGTCAGTCTTTAACTACCCTTGTTGTAACAAATTTTTTCCTTATATCTAGTTTGAATTTACCCTTCTTTAGTTTAAAACCATTACCCCTTGTCTTCTTGCTACAGGCCCTACTAAAAAGTCTGTCCCCATTGTGGTCCTTTTCTAAACACAAACACAGAGAATGGAAAGCAAGCGTTAGAGCCAACCCTTGTCCCTTTTTGAGACCAGGGGGTTTATCAAGCGAGAGATTCTCATGATGGAAAAAAAAAGGAGCACAATGCATGAGTTTATCATTGTCTCCTTACTGACAGATATATTTGAAGTGAAAAATAATAATAAGAAACAATTCAAGGCCCTTCTAGGAGAGCCTGACTGCCCACACTGTGAGTGCCATGAAAAGACCTTTTCATGACAGGAGCCACAGTTCTCAAATGGAGCATGTTTTATCCAGTATCAATTTCTAGGCTAAAGCAGGGGTGTTCTACCTCAGATTTCAGTGGCAAATGAGGAAAGTCTGAATAGAAGATATGTAAGGTGATGCAACCTCTAACAAAGTGCAGCTATTTAGAGCCCCTTCACCTGCCTGCAGCCCAGAGGTTGCTGACAGTTGCATTACTCATTCCCTGAGTTTCTCTCATTGCCCTATCACATTTATGTGTGAGAAGCAAGTACTTATGGCCCTTTTAGATTTTATTTGCAAAGCTTTAATGCAGCCTAGAGTCATACAAACTGCTGAATGTGTATACATATGGACCAGTCTGAATATTACCTGATTTATCACTTGCACACTTGTCCTTGAAATTGCTGGAAATTACTGGACAATTATGGAAAGTTTGCAATTATTTCCTGCCTTTTAACTCTACAGGTCACTAGCTGTCACTGCATGCTGGTTTCCTCTCAGTGGAGAAAAACATTTCCAAAGCACAGAAGCGTAGCTGTGAAATCACACCATGAACCACTCAGTCCCACCGTGAAACACTCACTCCATGGGATCCTACAAGCAGATTTTTTTCTCATATCATGGCCACCTACAGTTGAAGCGGGCCCTTGGTGGTGTCCCTTTAACTGCTGTCCCCTTTGCAGTCAGATTTGTGGTATTGCAACGTGGCAGTTGCAACACAAAGAGCGTCTCCTTTGCTTTGAGCAGCTCCTCTGCAAATACACCACTGAAATTTTCTCATACCAAAAGTCCAAAGATGCGTGTATATATGTGTATATAAGAAGCCATTTGAATTATGAATACAATTTATTCCTGGTGACTCCACATTTCTGAGTGTGTGGACCTTGGGATGGGTGTGATCCTGTTTGCTGTTACTGTGCTGCATTTCTCTTATGATACTTTTATTTCTGCACTAGCTACATTGTCTTGGTGAAAGGTGTATATCTTGTCCTGTGTTGTGTAAATACATTTATCCACTTTAAATTGCCCTTTAACTTGCAGGTATGGCATGAATTGTCTGATCCAGTTTGAAGATTTTGCCAATGCTAACGCTTTTCGTCTCCTCAACAAATACCGCAACAGATACTGTACATTCAATGATGATATTCAGGGTAAGTACTGTTAGGAAAATCAAATTTAACCTTCACCTTGTCATGAGAAGAGGTGGTTAATATCACGAGGCTGTTTATTATACCGTAGTCAGATGTCTGACAAATTTTAGAATTTACACAAACTTACACAGAAGCATTTAAAAATATAAACAAAAGCTCAGCCATCTGAGTTGAAAAGTGAGTCTCCATTGTTGCTGGGAATTTAGCTGTTCATTGCAGAAACATTCAAGGGAGAAAATGGATCACGTGCTTTAGTTTATCCAGGTAACTTAGAGAGTTCCATTAATTTTCTATAATTTAGCTAAAACGATGATGTTTCAACCGTTATGCAAGACTTTCCGTTTCCATGAGCCAGGTGGTCATTAGCTGATCCTGGCATTTTCCCTCTATTGTTGTACTCTTTACTATGTGCACAAAAATAAAGGTAAACCAGCTTCTTTCCTCTCCGTGGATGCTAACTCTGCAGTAATCTGAGAACAGATCTGTTCTCCCCTAGTGTGGTTAACATAACTCTTCCAGCGTCAAAGAGAAGTGACAGCAGCAATGCTGGGGTTATAACCAGCATGTCTCCCAGGCCCTGAGAGACTCAGCAGTCAGCAGGAGTGCTCAATGCCCAGAGGGATGCAATCCTCATCCCGGTCTGATGCTGACTTTGCTTTAAAAACCTTTGGAAGGGCTGTTTGCCTATTCAACAGGGATAGGATCTTCCCAAGTGTCTACAAACAACCAGTTCTTCTGTGAGTCCCTTCATCTTTTCTTTTGTCTAGTCCTGCTTGAAATAGGCAGAAATTTCCAACATTTGATTTAATTATTTGCAGTCAGTTGGGCTCATCCTCACTTGTACTTGAAAGAGACTGAAAGAAACATCAGGGTTATTTTTCACACAATGCTGGTTCTTTTGTGAGCAGACTTTGCAGTGCTGTTTCTGCATCTCCTGCTTATCTAACAATATTTGGCAATGTGTGTAGCAGCTTCTTCCTATCTGACACAAGGAGTAAGATCCTGATTTGGGGAAATATGATTGGTGTAATGGGATGCATGGACCTGCTCAAAGACATTTTCATGAAGAGGGTTTAGAAGCAGAGAAGCTAAAGGCATTTCAGGGAAGGGCAGATGGATACTCCTATACAAGAAGACTCATCGGGTGTTCTTGCCACCCCCAGAAATTTCAGTGGAGAGAGAAACAGAAAAAAAAACCAACAGGAGATATGTTTTTTAATTGAAGTATTGAATGGAAGAACCAAGCAATCTGACTTTTCTGAAGATGGGCAGATGAAGGCCATAATAAGAAGCCAATGTTGTAAGGATTTCTTTTGGATTAGTTGCTCTCTCTGAAAGTGGAAGAGGACTCAGCAGTCAAAAAGAGGCCAGGTGATGTGGCAAATCACACATCAGAGGCCTGGATGTTGTTTTCTTGGCAGAACTAGAGTGAATGGCAAATGTTTCTTGGTGAATTTGAAAGGTTTCTTTGATGAGAGAAGAAAAAGATAATATTAAAGCTAAACTGAAGATTCTGAGTGGGAAGCAGGAGACTATTTTTTATAGTTTTCTTTTGGCTGTAGGTGATAGCTGAATGCCTCAGACAGTTCCTGCTAATGATTGCCCCAGAGGAGCAAACCACATCCAGGAGGATGCTGTAAAACAGTATTGGCATAAAACGGACCTTATCTGATTCTCCCCAGTTAGATGCATGTCACAGTGCACAGGAGATGTCAAGTTCCCTGAAAATTCTTTCGGGTCCCGCCTATTGAAACAGTAGGATTTTACCTCTTTGTAGTAAAACATTGCTATATTCTCAAATAAAGCATTTTGCTGGCACTGGTTTCTCAGTAGTAGATAAGTAAAGAAATCCTGCTGATCTTTTGCACAACAAGCAATGAGTCAAAGGAAACAAGCCCCGGTTTAGGCTTTTTTATGAAGCTGTCAGAAAGAAAAGGGAAATCCAGGCTAGGGTTGTAGTCAGAAATTAGTTTTGAGGATCTTTGGAACATTGAAGTAACATGGATCTACTCGGTTAAGTCTGTCTTGGAGTCATGTCAGAGATAATAGAATTGAATCTGGGATGAGTAGTCTGATTTACCCACCTTAATATATCCCTCTGTATCCTCAGATGATAAGGGTAGGAAGTGGCATTTTCTCACACCCTCCTGTTCTTTGGCTTTACTTTCGACTCTTTTCTAACATGCTGGTGTTTCATTACTTGCCTACTTAAAAAAGTGTTAGAGTTCAATGTAAGTGGTGTTTAAATGATTAATGAGAATTATACAAAGCCTTGTTTAAGCAGGCCTGATTAATTTTACTCAAGTGAGGCAGGAACAAACCTCCTGAAGCCTGAATTATTCCAACTTCTGAGCTGGCAATGTTTTAAGTATGTTGAATTAAAAACACATCTTAGGCACAAGCAGTGCAAGTTAGACTAGGCCTGAGTTATACTAATTTAAACTCATTGACCATTGGTTAGTGGGACTCTGGATGCAGTGTGCCTACACATACACACACAGATGAGATGAAAGGAAAAGGTATAAATTGCTTCCCCTAAGCTCCTTTAGGCCTCCCTGTTGCTGCCCCAGGGCCTATACAAAATGAAAAACAGCTTAAAATATTAATAACTACTTTTTTTTTTTTTTGTCCTACAAATTACTGTATTTCCAAATCCATCCTAACCCCTGAGAATGAAAGTGACTCAGACCCCTTCCAGTTGGAGCCAGCCTGCTGATGCTGAGCGGGATGCCTGCCAGGTACCACAAACTGGGACGAGATGATTGCTTATTCTGAAAGCCTTTAGCCTGGGAGCTTGCAGGAGCTGGTTGACAGTGCCCATTGCTTACTCTGAAAGCCTTTAGCCTGGGATCTAGGCAGGAGCTGGCTCACAGTGCCCGTGCGTGGGAGCTCCCATTAAGGGAGTGCTTCTCCTTCCTCTAAGGGGGTGATGACATCAGTCTTTTCCCAGCTCTGTCTGGGTTCACGCAAGGGGCAACAGCTTCAATTACAGCTCTAAGGGAGAAAATTGATTGTCACTTCTTCCTTTTTCCCAGTAAAATACCAGGGCAGGCTCTGAAGCATGTAGGAAATTGGAAGGACATGAGAATGCTTTAGCTCCTGCTCTTTCTCTTTCCTGCTCTAACTTTGCTCCATTTAATTGTTCACAGTGATAAACAGAAAGTAGACAACTTTAAACTCTTACAAAGTTGTCAAGTCTGGTGAATGCTTGAAGCAGGCATCTCTGGATTCCTGCTTCATACAAGAAATTACATAAAGCCATTGAAGACATTAGTTTGGAAGGAACCTCTAGATATCAGCCAGCCCTCACTCAAATAAAGGGTGATTTCAAATTTAGATCCAAACTTTATATTAGTTCAGGTTCCTCAAAGCCTTGTCCATCCAAATACTTTTCAATATCTACAAGGATGGGTATACACAACCTCTTTGTGCTACATGTTCCAAAGTTTTCTCATCTTCCTCATGCATTTTTTTCCCTAATATCTAACCGGTATTTTGCTAGATGAAACTTGTTTTCACCATTCCTCATCTTTTTGTTGTACACCTCTGAGAAGAATGTGGCCTCTTTATAAACACTCCAAGGAGTGCTTGTAAACAGAAATTAGATGCCCTCTTAGTCTTCTCCAGCCCTTTTAAACCCAGGCTTCTCAGTCCTCTTTGTATACCCTAGTCATATTCATGTCCCTCCTCTGGACTGGCTCCAGTTTGTCACTGTGCTGAAAGCCCCAAATGGGACATGCTAGTCTAGGGATGACCTTGAAAGTGCTGAAATAGAAAAAAATTATCACTTTCTTTGACCAACTGCCTAGACTTCTGTTGACACAGTCTAGCAGGCTGTTGGCCTTCTGTGCCACAAGAGTTCATTGCTGGCTCATCTTCTACTTGCTGTCCACCACTACCCTAAAGTTTTCTTCTGCAAAGCTGCAGAACTTTGCATTTGCCTTTGCTGACCCTCATGAGGTTTCCCTGAGCCCATTTCTCCAGCCTGCCGAGATCCCTGTGAATGACTGTCATACCACCACTGTATCAATCACTATCCCCAATTTTTAATTATCCATGAACTTTATGGGAGCGCACTCTGGTTTATAATCCACATCGTTATGAGAACTTAAATAGTATTGGCCTCTTTGTACACCTGACCACAAAACTTTGAGCCTACCAGCCCAGCCACTTTTTCACCCACTTGATTGTCCACTTGTTCAGTCTGTACCTTTCTAGTTTGGCTACAAGGATGTTTTGGGAGATTATTTCAAAGGCCTCATGCAGATCAAGAAAAGCACCCAGAATTCTAGTTCCATGATGAGAACTTCAGGCATGCAAAATTACAGGATCTCTATGGACTTCTGCCTATTTAGCAGGGATTATTCAACAGACAAAATCCATGAGACCTGATGAGATGCATCTAAGGATTCATCTGAGGTATGTGGCCAACAGCATTACAAAATGACTCTTTGGAAGGTTATGGTAACTGAGGAGATTCCTAATTCCTGAAAAAAAATACAAATGTCACACCTATCTTCAAGAAAGGCAAAAAGAAAGATCCAGAGAATTTTAGCCCAGCTAGTCTAACCTCAGTATCTGGGGATTACAAAGTAAACCTTGTGGAAGTGTACCCTCGAACATACAGGTGAATGAGAACAGTATGGATCTCCCAAGGCAAATCATACCTGCCCAACTTAGCTGCCTCTTGTGTTGCTTACTCAGTACAGAACAGCAGAAGTTGTTGTGCAAGTTTAGTCAGAATTGCAGAAAAATGAAGAAATCTTTGCTGTGTTATATAATTAATTGTGTCGGATCATGTCATTCAAAAGTTTTTCACAGATGCAGGCAGGGCAAAGAGAAGAGCGCACAAAAGCATAAAGCCTGTTATCTAAAGTAGTCTGCAGGTAATGCTCAGGGTCCCCCCTTTCAGAGAACACCTCAGAGTCTTTCCCAAGTCATTAGAGCAATGATTCCCCTTGGTTGTAGGATGTGTGACTGCTGATGAGCCTCAAAATATCTCTTGACCCACCAACCACCTTTTCTCAATATCCTAGCAGATAACCTTTTTCATAACCTTCCCAAGACACTTCAGGAAGCAGTGCCTGGCCTGAAGCAACAGTGCTCCAAATCTCAGCTGAGGCTGGGAACAGGCTGACTCCAGTGCCACAAATCTGAGCAGCTTCAAACACTTGGGCAAGTTGGAAATCAATCATGTGCAAACGAGGCCTGTGTCACAGGCACGTTTCCATGTGCTGTGAGAAGCAGGCAAAGTGAGTTCTTGGCTCAGCAGTAACTAATTTCAGCGGATTAAAATGGTACAGTATCTTACTTTGTTGTTTCAGCTGGCGTGGAAAATGCATCGGTAATTATCACAGGAAGCTAAGGAGGGGGAAGCACAATAGGAAGGGAGTGCGGGACGACACCTTGCTGTGGAACAAAGCAGGCAATGTCTTGCCAGGCAGCTCTTGAGCTGCAGGCTTTCCCTGGGGATTTACCCAGCCTGGAGATAGATGTGGAGGTGTTCTCAGTCCTGTAGAGGTTCACTATTAACAGTCCCTCTGGACCTGCTGTGCCCCGCAGCAGAGGAGGCTGCTGCTTTTCCCCTTGGTGCTGCTGCATTAACTATGTAAGGGCCAGCTCCTGGGTTTGTGTTGAATTCACACACTGACTGCTACACAAGCCAGGTCAGAACAGTATGGACTCCAGGCTGTAAATGGGCCTCAGTTTCTTGGTCTTATCTGTGCAGCACTGTAAAAATCAGGCCCTTATCTTCTGTCATTTTTGAGAATCGTGACATTTGTTTCCCTTTCCTCTCCTGCTTTTCTTGTTTGCTGTTTTTCTCATTCACTGGATGCCACTGCCAACTCCTCCTTTGCAGTGAAGAACAGCACAAGTCACCTCTGTGTTAAGCTGTCTGTGATCTTTTAAGTGCAGACTAAGGAGGCAAAATGAACAGAAGAAAGGGCTGTGCTCTGACCTGGTTTAGCTTGTTGGTACGGAATAGCATCCACAGAGTCCCCAGTGCTGCCATGGGGATGGGGATGCTTTCTTGCAGAGTGCTGGCAGCTGCCTGCCAGCCTCTGCCCGTGTGGGTGCACGAGGGGACTCGGCCTGCATTGGCACAGCGGTTGCAGGCTGGCACTGTACAGGCAGGAGGGAGGGCACTGCTGCTGTGGTTAGATCCCATCATTAAGGTAATGCACAGTGTAGTCCAAGCACTTTACAGTGGAAGGATTAAAAGCAGGAACCTAGAGATGACCTCATTAGGCTTCTACATTCTCAGACAGCTCCTCTCCATGCCATCACCTCTCCTGGGTCACCCTGAAGAGAGCGAGTTCCTTCCCTGTGCATCCATGCTTTGCCTTTTACTGCTCTTCTCGTTGACTAACTCTGCACCATTTCTAGGTTTATTTTCTTAATGTCTTAGAGAGGCCCTCTGGGGGGAAGGGTAACACTGGCCTGCAGCCATGGAGGGGAAGACCTTGAGCTGCAAACACTTTGGCAGTTTTTTGCTCCAGCTTTGTTGTGTTTGACTTTTGATTATGCATTTGGAGTGGATCTGGACAAGCTCCACTCTGCTTTCCAGTAATGGGCGGAACTGCTGCAGGGAGTTAATGTGAACCAGAATTTGGAAAAGCCCTATGCTTCCTCCTCATCCATAAATTTAGATATATTTCCTTGGCTGCCCTTTGCTGGAGCTGTTAAACTAGAGTTTGCTGTTCCCCGAGCCCTCATATTGGCATAGTTTTGACAGGGCGAAGTGTAAGCAGGCAGGCCAAGAGTAAAAACTAAAGGAACTAGCTGACTTTGGTCATCTTTTCCACCAATGTACTGTGGAGAAGGGGGAATCACCCACAGGTGTTGTGTGAAGAAACAGACAGTGGTGTGGCTGTGCGTTCCCACTGCTGCTGCTATTGGAAGGTTTCAGCATGATGGTAATGCTTAGCTCAGCTCAGTCAGCCCTCCGGGACAGGTGACAAGGCAGTGCCAGCCATCAGCAGGAGAGGACTCCTGCCCCCAAGCACCCACATGGTCCACACTTTCCCCTGTGTCCCCTGCTTAGCCACTGGCTGCTGTCACCCATGGCACAGTCTTGGCGTCAGTCTTGGGCAGCGCTTTCCCTGGGGACTCGTGCAGTGCTTCCCATAACTCCACATGCAGAGCTGCTCACCCCTTTGCTCTCCCCTCTCTGAGGTAGGGTCAGGTCCCCAGAAATGGGAGCCTCTCTGCTGTAGCCTTTCCCACCCGATGCTGTGGAGCAGATCCTTTCCTCGGGTTACATTCCAGTGTACCTCCACTGACATCTACTGGGGCTTGTTCTCACTTGCAGTGGTACAAATGGAACATCAACCCCACAGGGTTTTCCTTAATGTTTTACAATATCCTGAATGTGCCTGTGTGTCAGAGATTGATTCCTGCAGAGATGGCCATGTTCCTGAGTGTGCCTCAGTTTTAAATGCCTCCTTTTTGTACTGGTTCTGTTGCTGTGGAATTCCCGGAGAGGTCCTGAGGTCTGCTTGCTATTTTGTGATATCATATTTAGCACTCACTTTGAGTCTTGGATAGGCAGGATGATTTGCAAGCACTTTCCTTTCTTCTCTCTGTACCCCTCCATATCTCACCTCAGATACAGACCAGCCAAGCTGGCTCTTGCTAATTACTTAGGGAAGCAGTTATCCACAATAGCAGCACTCAGTCTCTTTGGAAAACAGATAGACCAACGTGTTGAAGGATAGCTGGTTTTTTCTTGCCATGTTGAGGAGCTCCCCACCCCAGTCTGACTTTGTGGTTCTTTTAGAACTGAAGCACAATGATTAGCCAATTCCTTCCATGAACCAGCTGTGAACTCTTCTCCACAGAGATGCTCTGTTGTTCTATGCTCAGAAATTGCAATTATCAAAGAAAAATATTGAGCTAAGGCCAAGGTACAGTAACTTTGTTACTTGAGTAATGGGGGTGAGATGCAATTTGGGAGACGTAGAGGGATTAGAAACACGTTGGAACGAGAGAGGAGGATTAGGAGTGGCAGAGCTGAACAGAGCCCTGCTGTTAGTCAGAGTTGCAGTACAAGTGCAGGGGATGAGTAATGGCACACCCAGTCCCACAGGTCTCTGCTCTGCAGACTCTGAGTCCATGCCCCCCTTTCTTTTCATACACACCACTTGTCAAATTCCTGCTAGTGACATCTTTAAAAAGTACCTCAAGTCACTCTGTTTAATCTCTCAAGAGCATTTCCCACTTAAATGGGTTTGCAAATACGAGCATTTGTCCCATCAGACTTCTTGACAATCACAGGGTATAAATCAGTTTTGCCTGGTTCAAAACCAAGAGAAACAAGATATTTCTCCAGTTAAATTTCTCTCTTTTCAATACTTTCCAGGCATTGATCACTGCTAATGCTGTGACCTGACACACTGTCACACTGTAATGGTTTCACTTCTGTTTTTTTAACTCTGATCAGTTCCCCACTCCCACTCACGCAGGGATTTGATGATTTCTGTGCAAAGTAAGCCTGAGAGACAGTGTGTGAACATGTGTGAGTGTACACATAGATGTTCTTACTCTACTGCATGTCACAAGCTTGGCATTGCTGACAAGTGGGGGACACTGGTCTCTTCCCATTTCTTTGCAGTTCAGACTTACAGGGTGGAATCCTTTCCTGCACAGATTAGATGTCTGCAACAGAAGTGTCTACATGTATTCCAGTTACCTTGTCTCTCTAAAAAAATGTGGTGGTAGTGACTCTTCTAGGGTGCATTTCATTTGATCCAGTTCAAGTGGCTGCTTTAGCATGAGCAGGATTATACATGTTTGTTTAGAGAAGTCCCATCCTTAGCATCTGTCATGGCACCACGCCAAGCAGTCCTGCTGATTACAGACTTACCAAAGCACAGAGAATGAGCATGGACTGGTTATGTGACACGCATAAAACACAAAATCTAAAAACCAGGCAATTATCCAGTGTTCTCTTAAATTTCTTGGATGTTCATTATCTTCCTCTGTAATTTTCCTAGTCCAGTGGCATTTCACCAGGCAAATACACTACTCTAAATAGAGCTTTAAAAGGCAGAGATTTAGTGCGGGAGGAGCAAGAGGAAATCCTTTGTACGCTTCCTTCAGTTGTCTGACGTGTTAATACTGAAGCAACAGGGCACTCAGTGGCTGGTTCCCTCCCTTTTAAACTGACTAAACTCAGATGGTCTGGGTCTGGAAATGTAATGGTACAGACTTTTCTGAGCTGATGAAGGGAATTCATCTTTGGTGCTGAAGCAAGTGTCTCAAGTGATTCATTGCAAAAAAGAAGCTTACAAAGTCATCAACCATCAGTCTATTCTGTTTTGTGTTTAAGACATGAATGCTTGCAGCGCCCTTTATGAAGTTGTGGGTGCCTCATTCCTGGAAGTGTTCGAGGCCAGGTTAGATGGGGCATAGAACAACCTGATCTAGTGGAAAGTGTCCCTGCTCCTGTCAGGGGAGTGAAACTAGATGGTCTTTGAGGTCTCTTCCAACCCAAACCATTCTGTGGTTCTACGAAGTGATGCTGCCATTCTGTACTGGTGTGCAAGTGCGGACACCACGTTTGCTGAAGGAGTGTGGCCACTGTCACCTTTGCTAAACCAGAATCACTCTTAAGAGAGGCTGATTATTCATTTTTGAAGAACTAAACTCATCTGAGTTATAATCACAAAATGTTGATGAGCAGATTGTACTGACAAATACTTCTGGTCTGGCCAATAAAGATTTTCTTTGTCAGAGTAGTTTATATAGGTTTCCTAAACAAGGTAAATCCTGACAATAAAATTATTTCTTTGGCAGAGTACTTGTGCTCCCACTAGGTTTTCTGCTTGCTAGGAAATGATAAGAAAGTGAATAATTCCCCAGTGATATACCAACAGATTCCTAGCTTGCCTGTGGCTTTTGCACTAAAGAAAAGGAGCAGGTAAAGCTGAATTTGTTTTCTGGGTTCTTGAGAGATGAGGCAGCTCCATCTGCTGGTGTCACTGCTTGTGGTTGTCTGCTCAGGAGCTGCTGCGTCTCAGCCAGGCTGTTCCTGATGCCTTGCACCCCAGGCCCTAAGGACCCTGCAGGCAACCTCACTGAAGCACTGGCTACTTGAAACCCTGAAGCACTGGCTGATTACACGAGCAGGAAAATAGGAAATGCTGGAAATTTGGTGAAATCAGGTGTATTAGCCTAAAAGTGGTCATTGCCTGCCCCAGTCATGACCACCCCCAAAAGACTCATTAGTTGTGTACTCCCTGATTTCTTACAAAGCTTCTAAAGATGAGAATGGAGAGACCAGCATTGGAGCTGGGAACAGTTCAAAACTGGGGCGTATCCAAACTGATATTCTTTCAAATGCTAAGGAATAAAACTAAGGGACTTTATGATCCTTATGGGTCTCTTTCACCTTTACATATTCTGTGACCAAACTTCCTCCTTCACTCCCAGGTCCACTTTGACGCTTGCATCCAGCTTGGCCAGGTGAGCTGAGATACCACCAGTGCCTGAATCCTTATTAGCTTGTGCCTTATTTGACTTCTTTACACCATACTCCTTCACCTGGGACAGGACATTAGATGAATGCCGTGTGTGATTTATGTGCGAGTTATGTGGGGTAAAGGCAGGTTATTCAGTCATTCTGGACATTTGCCCCCCTTAATGGATGGAAAGTCATAGATATCATGGTGGCTTTAACAGCAGAGCTCTGTGCTCCATTTATTGCATTGTTTCTCACTAATCTGGGACCAGCTCCTGTTCTCAAAGACTCCTTAATTCTTAGCAGCAAGGTGTGATGGCTGTGAAGGTAAATAGGAGAAGAGGATGGTAATTACATGATCACAGAGGATTTTGTGACAAGGAGACCCAAGTTCAGACCACTGCTCTGCTACAGAGGTCTTATGTGACCTTAGAGAAGTCACTTGCACCTTAAACCCTTGGGAGTTAGGTATTAACTTCTTCTGGCATTCTAGATTTGGTGTCCCTTTGACTCTACATGAAGGAAAATCTGTGTTCTCCAACCTGTGTTTTCCAGGAGAATTTGAATGTTAATATTTCAGCATAGGGAAGGCACTCCGATCCTTCAGTGACAGAATCTAAGAGAAAGGTTCCTAACACAAGGTTTCTGACAATATATCTGCAGTGTAGACAATGCATTTGCCAGAATGTCCCTCTCATGGTGCTTCTTTCTTTCAGGCACGGCGTCTGTTGCAGTCGCTGGCATCTTTGCAGCCTTAAGGATCACAAAGAACAAGCTCTCTGACCAGAAGTTTGTTTTCCAGGGAGCTGGCGAGGTAGGAATGTTCCTGAGCTTATACCTTAATATGCTCCATCTTCAACTTCAGGGAGAGAAAAGTCAGCTGTGAAACTTCCTGCAAGGCTTGGCTTCATGAGGATAAAGCACAGAAGCAGGTTCCTTGTCCCTGGGCAGGACTGGGCCCCCTGGTGGATTTGGCTGCTGTGTGGAAGTTACCAACAGTCTTTCAGTGACCTCTTGGCCCACGAGTCCTGGGCAGACTCTGGATCCTACGAGACTGCCCATGTGTCAGTGGGGCTTTAAGTACCTTTAGGGAAGTCCCTTATTGAGGCAGGGTGCTGCAGGAGTATTGAGAAGGCTTGTTTGACTTCTCGGGGTTGGTGTCTAGGGTAAATCAGTACTTCTTTAGCAGCAGAGTCCAAAGGACTCAGACTCAAAGAACTGTAAGAACACAACCTTGCTTTCTGGAGTCAGTCATAGTGTCCTATGGCAGAAGTCAGGTCACCTGTATGGCACCTTGCTCAAAGAGAGAGCAGGAAGAAGAAGCCTCCAAAGCCTGGTATATGGACTAAAGGCACTGGTCCAAGACCTGTCTCAGCTCTCACCCACCTGTGAGGCTTTGGGAAGGTCTGTTACTATTTGTCCACCCCTCACTGAGACAAAGATTTCTCTCTCTCTCTCTCCATCCCTGCTGGCAGACATGTCTGTGCTGGTCACCATGTCTGCGGCACAAAGCCCCTCCTGCCTTGTTAGTCCCCATCTGTGCAGGAGGGCCAGGCACAGCTGTAGGACTACATACACACAGCATGTCCAGGGCTGCTTTCCCAGGCAGGAATGGGAGAAGACTTTCCTCATGGCCATATTTCAGATACAGCAATTCCACTTGGCTTTGAGGTCCTCTGTACTGGCATTGCTACCGGCATTTTTTAAGTGTCTGCCTCTTTTCCTCCCCTGCAGCAGCTGGTTTATATTATGCAGACAGCCCCTGCTTGTCAAGGTACCACCTCTGCTTCTCCTGCCTCACCTGCAACCTGCTCAATGGTTGTGAGGGTTTTTATTTATGGCAGCACCTACAATTCTAAAATCAGCCCCATGCCTTGGCACTGTACAACCCTGGAGCAGAAAGTCTCCCTGCTTTGTGCAGTGCTGGGGGATGACCCAACCCATCTCTCATTTAAAATCTTCTCCCAAAAGAAAATTATATCCCAATTAAGTGTTTATATACTGTGTTCCAGGCTGCAATGGGCATAGCTCATCTCATCCTCATGGCCATGGAAAAGGAAGGAGTTTCACGAGAGGATGCCATCAAAAAAATTTGGATGGTGGACTCCAAGGGACTGATTGTGAAGGTGAACTTGTATCCAGAGCTGAGCTCCACTCCCCTGCCATCCACTGCCAGCTAGAGAGGCCAGAGCAGGCAGATACCTTGGACCCTTGCTCAGCCCTGAAGTAAAGGCTGCAGTTTTATTGGTGTTAGCATTGCTGCTCCTGCTTTCAGAGGACTAGGTCTCATGGTGATAACAGTGTGCCAGCAGCACTGGTTGCCCTAAAGGCAACACTTTGGGCTAAGTCTTTAAAGTAGAAGGGTACCCTGCTGGCCATGGCCTCAAGCAGTGCTGGAACTCTTGCATGCCATATGGAGTATTACAACAGCAACATCGTGCCCTGCTCGGTGACCCAGCCTGGCCCAGCTCCATTCTGCACTCCTATGTCACCAGGGTCTCTGCCCTTGTCCCTCCTCAGACTCGAGGAGACTTGTACTTTATGCACAAGTGAATGGCAGCCAGGTCCTTCCTCCACACAGTCAATGTACTTTGGTGGGTGAGAGGAGCAGAGGCCAGCCCAGTGTGACATTACACCAACAGCTCGATGCCTGACTGGCTGATGCTGAGGTACTGCTCTGTAGAATCCAGTTTAGGTAGAGGCCCAAGTGATGAAATGAACTGAAGAAGATAAGTTACTATGTCATGTGTCCACCTTTTGCCAACAGACCAAAGGTTGACTCCTTTTTCGTCACAGGGCAGGAGCCACCTGAACCATGAGAAAGAAATGTTCGCCCAGGACCACCCCAGTGTGGACACGCTGGAAGAGGTTGTGCAGAAAGTGAAGCCTACAGCAGTTATAGGTGGAGTTCACCTAATATGACCTTTTCATGTGAATTCAGTTCTTAGGAGAGTTTCTGTCTTTCTTCCAGAGTCTCCTTTTGTTCTCCTAGTCAAAACAAAATGAGCTTTTTTTACCCCCATTTTGTCGGTTGAGTTCTCCATATCCTTTTCATGTTAGCTATGGGGCAAAGGCTTCCTTGCTTTTGGAGCTGTAAGAGCTCTTCCAGACAGGGCTGTAGAGGGAGGTGCAGAGGGAGGCAGGATTTGGGGCTCTCAAGAAACAAACGTGGCCCTGTCAGGTTGGGCAGGACGAGGATGACAACAGGCACCTCAGGCAGGTCTTTGGGAGTCAGAGTGCTGCAGTCAGGCTGGCCAAAACACTGGTGCTCACTCTGCCTGGAGGAGCAGAGGGCTTTATTTGAGACAGGCTTTTAATTTCGCTGTCATATGAGAAAGTAACATTGCCACCTGCGTCTCCAGAGATGCAGCCCGTTCCCTCCCACAGTTCATTGATCAGTCCCAGAGGGCCCAGCCCAGTGCACTGCAGTCAGGCAGTGGCAAAGCACCGCCTCACTGTGCTGTTGTTGTTCCAGGTGTGGCGGCTGTTGCAGGTGCTTTCACCGAGAGGCTGCTGAAGGACATGGCGGCCTTCAATGAGAGGCCCATTGTGTTCGCCCTGAGCAATCCCACCAGCAAAGCGGAGTGCACAGCGGAGCAGTGCTACCGCCTCACCCAGGTACCGCGCCTCGGCACGGGGAACACGGTGCTGTGGCTGTGCCCAGGGCATGCTGGGCAAACAAGTGGCAGCCTGCATGAGTTAAAATAAGAGACATTCCAGCTGGTCATAAAGAAAAACTTTCATGCTCTGAGGGGGTGGGTCAGGAGGTGGAGCAGGGGTGGGGCCAAGATTGCTCGTGCATTCCCTGTCCTTGCAAGTTTTCCAGACAAGACTGGGTAAAGCCTGGAGCAACCTGGTCTGATTTCATAGCTGACCTTGCTGTGAGCAAGAATTTGGGTCCCTACCAGCCTGAATTACTTTGTGATCCTCTAAAGAAAGTGCTTGCCTCCTTCACCCATAGCTGTCTGAGATGTCCCATCCTCCCCGGTTTCTGTCCCCTGTTTTGCCAACCTAGTTGTTTATGTAACTGTTTCATTACCCAACTTAGACCCAATGCCACTGAAGAATTACAGTCATGTGGATTGACTTGGAATGACAGAGGAGCTCTTGTCTCATTCTTTCCTTTGCCCTCCTCACCACCTGCCTATGGCCAGAACAATCACACAGCCCCAGACCTTTATGCCACATGAGTCTCTCTTCACACCCCATAGATGGTTGATAGACAGGTAGAAAGGCTCCTCAGCAAGATCAGAGCACTCACAGTACAAACACACACTCAGTGCACAGTGGCCCTTTCCATGGCCCTGATCATGGCTCTGGGGGGTGGCTCTGATGGAGATACCTCTGCTGACTGAGATTTGGCAACTTTGTCACCAGTGTCCCCTGAGCACAGATCATGATGAACAGCAGAAATCTAAGACTTCTCTTCCGAATCTGAATGCTTCTTTCTCTCTCTTTGATCAGGGCCGGGGGATATTTGCAAGTGGGAGTCCATTCCCAAAGGTAACCCTGGCCAATGGACAGACCTTCTTCCCTGGCCAAGGAAACAACGCCTACGTCTTCCCAGGAGTGGCACTGGGAGTCATTGCCTGCGGGGTCCGGCACATCTCTGATGAAATTTTCCTCATCACAGCAGAGGTTTCCAACTGACATTTAACTAATATTGTAAAAGAGATGATGAGGGGCACATATATCTACTTCAGGTGTTTTAAAGAACCTGTCCCAGGACAATGCGTGGAGGGGAAATGGCTCAGCCTCAGCAAAAAGCTGCAGCCTTCTCCTGGCTCAGGGAAAGCTCACACTTCCACTACACCTACAGAGGTGCAGGAGCCATGGCAGAGTTCTCCTCCTTCTCCACAACTGCTGCCCTCACACAGCACTTCTCCCACTCTGGCTCCAGTCTGAAGTCTGTAATGAAACGTGTACACATGTGTGTTTGAACAGGTCACGAGTTCCCACTCAGGACTAGTCCCAGCCCCGATGCTGCTGAGGTTTCAGCCACATACCATGTAATGCTATGGAGTGTGGTATGTGCTTGAGACCATCCCTAAAAACTACCATTCTCTTCTTTCTAGGCTATTGCTGCCGAGGTGACAGAGCAGAATCTTGCAGAAGGAAGGCTCTATCCCCCCTTGGACAGCATCAGAGAAGTATCTCTCAAAATTGCTGTGAAAGTGAGTATTTTTCCTCTTATTTCCACTTTTCATGGTAGGGAGGGTGGGAATTGCCCTGGCATCATTTTTGCTTTGTGTCTTTTTTAAATTCAATTTATTCTAAAGTCTAAAGCAATCATTCTCCAAAATTCTTCTAACTATAATTGCTGCCTTGATTTCTTCCATCATTAAAACCCAAATGTGAAAAATGCATTCTGATTCATCATTAAAACCCAAATGTGAAAAATGCATTCTGGTGCTTCACAGCTCACAAAGCTCTGCTTTATTGCTTGAAGCTGTGAGTCTTCAGCACTTCAGAAAATGAGGTTTAGAGTCAAATTCAAGCATGACTCAAGTTGCCAAAAGATTTTCAGTTCCAAATTGCTATTTTGGAACCTTTCCTCCTGTATTTAGTAGGGACCTAAGCACATAAATACTATTCCAGATCTGGGCTTGTCTAATTATGGGTTTGGTGCCCTGTATACATCAGATCTGTAATTCAGAGACACCCACGAAGAATCTCCTTGATCTGCTCAGAGCTACTGATGGATGCAGAGCGCAGCCGAGGAGCTGAGCAGGTATGAGCAGGGCGGCCAAAAGCCTGCTCCCCTTCTTCAACTGCACACCCCAAACATTCTGCCAGGCCAGGGGTGTGCATTTCTTACCAGCCACTAGTTGCAGGCAGCTTGCATTCCCTCACCCAAGTGAGTGTGCAGTGCGGCTGACTCACAAAGAGAAAAAAGCAAAAAAACTGCACAATTCTGAGAGGAGGAAAGAGGCAAGACACAGACAGGGCCAAACTGAAGTTGGTTTCAACTTTATAACGTGCCAGCATTGTTTCAGCAGCTCATTTTGCTTATCTTTTTGCAGATTGTTGACTGGGCCTACAAGCAGGGCCTCGCTTCTTGGTACCCCGAGCCAGCAGACAAGAAAACCTTTGTGAAACAGCTCATGTACAGCCCTGACTATGATTCCTTTGTTCTTGATGATTACAGGTGGCCCCCTGCAGCCATGCAAACACAAAATATATAATGTTTTGTGAGAACTGTTCTCTCATTTTTGCCATTAGTTCCTGTGGCTCATGTCATTGCTGATATAATGCACCTCCAGGCTTGCAGAATGATAAAAGTAAATGAATCCAAGTAGTTTTTTACTTGCCACTGATTTTTGTCTGGGGGAGCATGTCAGTAGGGAATAAAATGGAGTCCAGCGTGGGCAGTGGGTACTCCAAGGAGAGAGACAAGACTGGCTGCAGCCCATCCCAGTCAGTCAGCATTGCTGATTGCTTAAGATACTGCCTGCTCTTAACTCAGCTGCCTTGGGATAAGCTACCTGGGCCACCTCAGAAGCACAGAATCCCGTTTTACTAGGAGTGCCCATAGGAAGCTCAAATTCATGTGGCTGTCCCTCACACATGACAGCCATACATTGTCTGTGGCTTTCTGGATGTAATGGGAAGTGTGTGCATTGCCCTGGGAGAGCTGCACACTGGGGAAGCACTACTCTTTTCTGCTTCCAAAGTCCCTGATATTTGGGGAATCTCAACCAACCCAAATTGGTGCATGGGTCACACAGCCTGGCACTGTCATCTGCCACACTCTATGGAAACAAACCCCAAAACCTCCTGAACCCTATGGGGACAACAGACCCCCTCCTCTCCTCAATTCAGATGGCCCTTCAAGGGAACAAGAGTGAAGGGACACACAGGGGACAACCAAGCTGGAGACCAGGACACCCCCAAAATCACATACGACCATCACATCGGTGCAATTGCTGGTGGACCTGCTAAGGAAGCACTGCCTCCAGCCAAGGGCCCCCCTGGGAGTCTGTGTCACAGAGTGCCAGGGAGGCCTCCCGCAGCCTTGTGACATTGTCATGCCTCACCGAATGTTATCCCTTTAGGATGGATTTTCCTGACCGTAACTGGGAAAGAACAGAGGGATTGCTGGCAACTCTTTCCTTCCCAGTTTTTCCTGCTCACACAGAGCAGGGCCAAGGCTGGTAAGCAGTTTCTATTTAGTATCTTTTAGTGGTATTTAGCACCAGGAAATGCACCTCATCCCTTGGATGGTGAGCCACAGTCTCTGCAGTGTCCATGTGCTTGTAATGCCAGGACTTTTCATACTCCTTGCATGTATAGGGCTTCTCACCTCTGCTACGGAAGGAAAGAGAAAGCGGTCAAATTTCACGTTCAGAGAGAGACACTGACAAATACTCACATTTCCTGGGCAAGAGACTTTGAAACTGAGGCTTCCTTGCCTTTTTCATGGTTTCTGGAAAGAACTCTGCTTTTGAGAAGGGAGGTAGCAGGGTTGTAATTCCTTTTTTGTTGTTGTTGTTTCAGAAAGGCGTCTATACAACTTCTTTCAGTTTCTTCCTTCTTCTGCTTCCTGTGCACCTCCCCATTTCTTAGCTAAAGGCTTCACCTTTCTGTATGTTAAGCTTCTGGGCTTGATATCTTGAATATTTGGCAAGAATGAAAAAAGAAAAGAAAAAAAAAAAAGAGGGAATGTCTTTTCTAGGTGAAGCTCAGAAGAGAGGACCTTCTCCTGAACAGTCTGGGAGCACCAGAGAGTGCACAGCAGGTCTCATGACAGTCACTTGACAGTCTTCCTCTTCAAACACTGCCAGCTAGAAAGGCTATATGCCTCCACCTGTGAAGCCAAAGACAAGACACTTTATGACAGATGGCTTGAAAGTCACAATTCTTCTACTATCCCAGAAATCAAACTTGCAGAAGCATAGCTTTTTCTTCAGAAAACTGGTTCTGGTCCAACTCATCTTGGCCAGGCAAATGGTGACTCCAAGAGAAAGACCAAGCCATGCCCTTGCCACAGCAGAAGCCTCTTTTTATCCTCTGGATTTGCCTGGTATCTGTCATGCCTTGTAGAGACAAGGACAGACAGAGCCAGCAGCCCCTGATTGCTCTTTGGAATCAATGATACTCAAGGGATCTGGTTACCTTCACCCTGCAGTTTCCCTGGAGAAGCAAATGGCTTTGGGGAGGGAAGTCTGAAGGTGCCTTCCATACCTGGACCCTTTTTCCTGTAAGTGTCTGAACCATTTCTCTTTGGAATCCAGGAACAGCCCAGGATGTTTAGCAAGCTCAGACACACATGGAGTGATCTCCATAGCCTGTGGTCTTTCCCAGTAACATGAGCTCAGCCCAGACCTGCTACCATCTCTGGTTAACAACTGTAAAACAGCTTGTTCACTCCCTGGCAGTGGCAGGGAAAGAGGATCAGAGGGTAAAAGTAACAAAATCCCTGGGCTGAAATAAAAGGCAGATTAATAGGTAAAGCAGAACCTGCACACACAAGCGTTCCCGGGAGCCAGTGCCCACATTACTTGTTCTCTTTAGCCTCTTCCTCCATCCTTGCTTTTCCCTTCTTTTCTTTTCACCTGCCCCTTGGAAGTCTGAAAATGCCCTTTCCCTGCAGCTCTTCCAGGTGCTACATGGAGCCCAGTCCTGGAAACAAAGGGGCAACAGAATCTAGTCCTTGAAAAAAGTCTCTCTCCAGCTCCTTTCCAACCAGTGGTCCACCCGAGACAGAGGTGTCCCTCCGGGCTCTGTCCCTTGCTGCCCTCCTGGTGTCCTGCAGGAGCTGCTTTCCCTTGCTCGCAGCAGTCTGCAGACACACAGCTGGAGGAGTCCTCTCCTCAGTTTGTGTTCCCCACCAGGTCACACACCTTGCAGCAGAGGGCACGGCTGCTGGGGGATGGTGCCTGACACAGAGAGCAGCCCTGAGCTGTGCTGCTCAGCTGGGGACTGACGCCTGGGCTGCTCAGGTGCAGGTGTTCCCCTCAGCACACAGAGACCAGTCCAAGGAGTTCACAAAACAAGAACCTGGGAGGGTATCCTCTCCTGCCACTTCCATGATACACCACTGTGTGGTCCAAAATGCTGGGGTAGGCTCCTTAGGGGAATTCTTGTTGGGTGACGGTGCAAGAGAGAAAGTGATCTTGTGTGGGAAGTAGTCCTGCCATTGGTGCTCCTCTTCTGCCTGCCACAAAGATGGGTTTTCCTCAAAAAAAAGAGCCTTGTCTTTCCCTAAAGCCCCAAGACCTCTCTGTCCTTGACCAAGAGAACAAATAGGGAGTGATGTCAGGCTACAGAGGCAGGGCAGTGAGCAGCTCAGGAAGAAAAGAGCCTGCTGAGCCAAGACCAAAAGCTGCTTGGAGCAGGGTGGAGACTCCACCTGGGCTTCCTTGCAAATAGGAGAGGCCATTCAAGTAACTATTTTACTGTGGTACTGCACACACTGGCTTCATTCTATAGAAAAACCTGTGGGATGTGGTGGGAGATTGTTCATCTTCCTTTTCCAGCTCCTGCAAACAAACACAGTGCAAAACTCTCCAGCTGGAAGCAACTCTGTTGTTTACTAGGCCATGTGATTTCAGCCCAGGAAACACTCAGGGTGCCCTCCTCTGCTCACAGCTGGACGGCTGCAAGAGGGCAGAACCGAGTCCTTGGTATTGGTGAGAGACTTTCCAGTGCCTTGTCACAGCGCGGCCGCTGGCTTCTCCAAGGGGTGAGGATCTCCTTTGCACCTCCATCGAATACGCGGGCTGTGCTTTCCCTTGCCCGAAGGCGAGGAAGCTGCCGAAGACAGCGCACACTCCGTGCGCTGGTGGGGCTGAAGGGAATGGGAGGCTCGGGGGAGCACAGCAAGCTGGGTGGGAGCCTTTTCATGGAGCAAGGCTATGCCCGCCCTGCGTGCTCTTTGCCAAAACCCGCGGCCGTGTTCCCACCGTGTAGGATTCAAAGTGAACCGCTTGAGGGCTGTAGAGAACTTCTGTCCGCAGCTTTTCCCCAGCGGAGAAGGTCCTGTCGGTGGCACCTCACATTTTACCAGGGGCTTAAGCAGTGGCAGTGAATATTCTGTTCTTGTCCGATCTTGTACAAGAAAAATCTCCCGCAGAGGGAATACTTACTGGAATTGGAGGTGCTGGGCGCCTGCCCTACATGGAACACCAACTAGTAAAAAGAGACTAAATGGGTGTAGGCAAAAAGTTGCATATTGTGGGACTTTTAGCTGCTGTCTGTGTTTTGTTTTCTAATTTAAAGCAAGGATATTTCTAGCGGCTCGTTTTGGGTTTCTCTGCTCCCAGTGCTTCTCTCAGCAGCAGGAAAAGTCTGTTCTTAAATTGTTCTTTTTTCCTTCCTTTGAAAAATGAGGTGATTTGAAACCAGTGATAAAACCAGCATAAACACAAGAAAAATAATACAGGTAATCATGTGGCAATATTAATACCCATTTCAAGCTCAGAAAGGATTTGTGTCATCCAAACATGATGCTAAGCCTGGCAATTGCCTGATATCTGAATTACATCTGCCAGAACAAAACCCTTCACTTCTCTTTGCCTCATCACTCACATCTCTCCTCTTATTTAACAAAATTTCATCTTATTTATAATTCCAGTTGGTCTGGATTAGCCAGGTAGCATTTGTCCTGTAGTAAAATATGTTCTTCCTTCCCTGGCAGAGCACATCTGTTGGCCAAGAGAGCACATTGCTTGGAGTTGCCACAGGCTGTAGCACTGGCCCATCTCCAGGAGCATCCAGGAACCAGCATGGGGGGTTCCAAGGGGCTCTGGACAATACAATACAAATAAATTATATTGAAGTCAGGGCCATCCTCCTCTGGCCTGACTTTTTACTTCAGCCCCTGTGCCTGGTGTTCTGTCAGCCAGCTCTAGGCGTGAAGGGTAGTCCAAGCCATAAAAAGTATTAATCGCAGACTTTTGGAAAAAAGTCAGGCTATCTGGCCTTCACATTTGTATTAGGCACACCAGGCATGTTCTTGCAAGTAGCCACCCCAAATTAAGCCTCTATCCTGAGGCTTCTTCCTCACAAGCCCTGACTTCATGTGCAAATGGGAGACATTTGTTTTGCTGGCACTTCAAGGGTGTGCTGACCTTTCCATCCTGAAAGGAGAATCTTGATAAAATCACTAATTAATGACTGAGTTTGAATCATTTGTCCCAGATATGTGGATAAACAAAGAAGCTAAAGGTCTGGCTATTAAACAGGAAAGAAAGGTTTTTCTTCATAGAGCGAGCTGTTCAAATACCTAAAATGGTGGTAATTGATTTATATGCAATTATTGGAGTGCACAGAAGCAATTATAGCTGTTATTTGAAGCCCAGTTCTACTGTGAGGCATTTCTATGCAAAAAATTCCTTATTAGTTACCCACTGATGAAAAATGGTGGTAGAAGGATGGAATTTCTCTTTGTTTAAACTTCATTCCCAATCCTACTCCTCTGATCTCTGCTTTCTGTATCTTGAGAATAACAGGGCTGTTTACTCCAGACCTAACAAATCTAGCTGACAGACCACTGACAGGGAAGAGACTGCTGGAATGGGAGGGAATTTGATCACAGAACTGTGACACTGGCTGGTATATGAAATAAGATCTGCCAGAGTCCAACTCAACTCAGTCACCCAGGCTGTATTCATACAGTCAACAGTCAGAGCAGTAAATGTTATTTTAATTTGTAACTTCTGTAGATTGATCTGGAAAATCACTGAGATGTCCAGAGATCTCACAGACTGACTATGAACCTCCATCACCTCTCAGGGTGCTCAGCTTTAATACCCAAAGAAACATTCCGGCATGTTTAGGCACTGAACACATCAAAGGGAGATGGGAAGAGAAGGAAATAAGAATGCCATGCTAAGGGAGGGTCCAGGACAGCCCTCAATGCCACCCTGGAGTGTTGTGTCCACCTGAGCCCACAGCAGAGTCCTGAGCACACTCAGCACAAGCTCAAGCTGTTCACTATGAGGTTTGGAAGACAAAAATGATCATATGAGAAATGATCATCATTGAAATGAGTCATGGGGATCAGTCCCTATAGATTTCTCCTTTACCCTGTGGTACAGAAGAGCCTGTATCACATTCTGCAGTAAAGAAAAAAGATAAAAAATCTGGGCCACCACCTCTCCTATGGCACCATCCTTGGTCCAGCAGCTTCTCAGGCAGGATTCTTCTGTTTGAAGAGTATTGTGGCAACATCAAATTAAAAATCATTCACTGAGCTTTCACCACTGTGGAGGTACAGAGGGTTGAAGCAGTGGGCCTCTATCTTTTATGAAGCTGAACAAAAATAAAATTAGCAACAATTATGTCCAGCTTCTCCAAGAGAGAATGGTCTGTATTCCCCAACTACAGCTACAGTAAAGTGATTTGTCACCCAGTGTCTCAGGTTTAACTCACTCCCAGTCTGACAGCAGATTTGCTTCACTTAGCTGTGGCTGAAACAGCTGAGCTGAGCTCCAGCCATTCCTGGCCTAATTCAAACAGCCCCCACTTCACTCCAAACGTTCCTTGAAGATGCACTTGGGCACTGATCACAGGTTGTAGTGATGGATGCACAGCAGTTCCCTTCAGCACATAGCTAAGGGATGGCACCTACGGCAAAGAGACAGGAAAGAATATGGAGACAGTCACCTCTTCATCTCGCACAGCAGAATTTGCCGGGATTTGTTCAGCAGAGCCCACAGACTGAATTATAATTAGCTGCTAAGGCTGAAGCAGTCTAAAATGACCACCAGGAGATATCCCAACACACAAAACATGCACTAACAGGAGCACCAGAACCCATTACTGCAAATCCTGAATCCCCTCCTCCCTCCCTCAGTACAGACCAGTCCACATTTTCTTATATGCCCAACGTTGTTGGGGAATACCTAGAGGGAGCACAGGGTAAATCCTGTAGTTTTAGCTGCCTCTGTGAGGGTGACACAGATTGTATAAATAAGATGTGATTCCCTCACTTCAGAGCAGGAGAGATGTAGGATCATTTGGGAAATGCTGCCTATTTCTCAAATCCCACACTGGCCAATTCAATAAATTAAAAATACTTTCCACTGACAGCAGTGCAGTAACCTCGAGTCTGTGGCCTCTAGACAACCATAGGTCTGTGGACTACAATCATAAAAAACAAGGCTTTGACTGTATATTTTCATTTCATATGGAGGGGGTCCAAAAAGCATAAAAGGCTAAAAACCTGCAGGCTGGTGAAGTAGTTCTCTGCCAGTGAGGGAGGGGATAATCAGGGTTAGAGTGTGGTATTGAAAAATATTGTAAAACACCCTCCTCTTTCATAGCATCACCTTTCAGCAATCTCCTGCCAACCTTTACCCACACAGAACTGAGGTGCTCATTATAATACACTCTATTTTCAGTTGTTTATGTAGATGTGTTACAAATACCATTGGATTTTAAGCAAGTGTTCACCAGCCTCTTTGGCTGACACAAAGCTATCCTAAAAGCATTCCCAGCTCTCACTTAATATAATCAGATTTGTAGGTCTGAACTCTCACATTCTCATCTGAATTTCTTGCACATCTCTACGGAATTGCTCCATCCTTTTTCCTCCTGTTGCCAATAAGTGCAGAATGACCTTCAGTTTTTGCACTGTTGCCAAAAGCAGTTTATTTAAAAAGTTGGGAAACAGAAAGAGTTTACAATTAATTTCTGTATCTTTTTTTACTAACACTGTTTGATCAACTATGAAAGCTCAATGAAGATGACTCATCATCGATGGCCAGGCTGTATTAGAGCATTCCCGAGCTTAGGCCATGAAATAGTTAATGAGCTTGTTTCAAAACACTTTAAAAAAGGAATCTTTCTGCTTTCTGAAAGTGGCTTTGGAAAAGACCCAGACCATTTAAGTCACAAAATGCTGAGGCACAGTAGTAATTATTCATGGTGAACACTTACCGATTTGTCAGTAAATCACCATTAAGGAAAGGTTAAGATTCCCCCATTTAAAATGAGAAGCAAGGGTTCTTGTCATTGCCCTTTATCATCTTTGACTATATATGAAAAATTATTAACAAGTGTATGCTTTCCCGTCAAAATCTCCAGTAACATCAGGCAATATGTGTAAAATGCAGCAGCAACAAAATGGAGTTTAGTGTATCTGAGGAACTTGGTGCAGGCTTTGTAAAATGAAACAGTTTGGTAGTCTGACCTTGATCCAAGCAAACAGAACTCATTTCCTTTCAAAGGGACACACTTTTTTTAAGACAGAAAAGCTAAAAAGAATCAGCTTTAGTCCTTAGGGACAGACTGCTTATAAAAGTGCATCAAAAAAACCAAAATATCTTGCTCAGTTACAAAAGCTTTTATTCTTGCAGATGCTTAAGATGATGATCTTCAGTGTTTCAGAGGAGAAAACAATTTCCCAAGGGTGTTTCTGAGCAAGACTGTTAGGTGATGTTTTCAGTGCCTGCACTATTCAAGCTGGGGGAAACAACCCAACAAAAAGAGCCCACACATGCACAAAGGAGATCAAAGATGCAGCCTCACTAGATGGCAACCCCTGGGCTGTTCGGGTGCCCTCACCGCCTCCACCGCATGGAGAGGGACTCCAGTGCTTCTCAGGAGCTACACAGAAGTCCTTTGTTTGGCCTGTGTTGTGGGAAAAGCTGTTGTTAGCTCCTTTACAGGCTCATCAGACTTCCCATGCCAGGTACTCCTCAAATACAAATATATCCTCTGGCAGCAATGTAGCCATGCTTTAAAGAACACTCATGCTAGATTTCCTTTTTTTTTCCTTTCAGTGCAAGCTCCTATAAACCGAACATCCCCCTTAAGGAACTATTGTAGGATAGAGGCTAAGCTGAAGACACACCTGCAGCTGCTGCTCAGTCAGGCTGATTCCTGGAGCCTGTCCCCAATTTCTTGCAAGCCCCACAAAGAACCTGGGAGCATTGGGAATGGGCCCACCCCAGCCTTAGACCAGGGCAGCTCCGCTGGCACCCACAGAGCTTTTTCTCCCACTGGTTTTAAACAAGGTCTAACCCAAAAAGGCCAATGATGCTCAGATTCCGAGCACCACAGGTCATCTATGAGGCAGCAGAGCACCAAATGAGCAAAAACCACCTGCATGTCAGATTTGTGGCCCTTCATGGCTATTTGGAGTAAGGTGAGGTCTGTGGGTATTCAGACCATTCAGGTGTGCAATGTCTATCCCAGAATCAATTCCTGAAAACCTCTTTTTGACTTTTTCTGAGTAAAATCTCACTGACACCTGTGAGACAGCTGACAGGATAGGCTATAAGGTCTTTAGGATTAGATCTCCAGTTAACACACATTTGCTTACTGAGCTTATGAAATAAATAAATCCTAAAAAAAAGTGTGTTTGTTCCTTAGCAGAGACCACTGCATTATCAGCTCACCCATCGTTTGCCTGGCCTGCTGAAAGCACAGATCTCAGGGGCACAGCTCAGGTGAAAAAACTTGGCAATGATATTAGCACAGCACTGTCAAGTGGAAATATTCTGAGCAGCTGCCAATGCGTGCTGCAAATTCACGTGCTTGAAGTAGGAGCTAAACAAACAAAAAGATAATACAACACATCTCCACCTGAAATACCCTCCCCAGCTGGTCTTGCCCAGGTAGTCTCAGATGCAGTTTGATAAAAGCTCTGCTGGGAGCTGGTAGTGTGCAGCTCATGAATGCAAACTGGGAGGTTTGCCAAAGTGAAGAAGGCAGGACAGAGCAGGACACTGTCCCACCATCAAAACCAGCAGCAGGGCAGGCTTAACCTAATTTGTAGCTACCTTGGCTGGACAGGCTGCCCATTGATCCTCATACACGCTCTCGAGAGAAGCTTAGTGAAATAAACTGCTGCAAAATTATTATTGAAAAGTGCATTTCCTCAACAACACTCAGCTATCAGATGCTGGATTGTGGTAGACATTCATCCATGGTGGTTCCTTTCCATACAGCTTGTGGAGACCCTGGGCAGCTTTTGGGGAGGAAAGCGACAGCAGCAGTTACAGCTCTTGCTTTTAAAAGTAAAATCAAAACATCTGCCAAAACAAATTATCTCAGTTTATTTCCAAAAGATTTTGCTTCACCTCTCCACACTTCCCAGCATGCTGACCCCAAATTTCTGAAAAGTTAAATCTGGGCTGAAGAATTAAGAAAATTGCTTTACCTCTCACATGATCTTTTAAAAGACAGAAGGCACAAGGATTTGTCATCACCGAGGGTAAAACCCCAGGCTGATCCATATGTGGATCCCGTTTCAAAAACAAACAATCCCCTTGGGGCTGGCGGGGAGCCAGACTGCGGGATTGCCTTTGAAAACTTGCATCTCAATAGGAAACCTCCGAGTATTTTGATCTGTTTTCATAACTGTAACAATTTTCATCCCTTGACTTTGTAGTGTATTACCGCTCCTTTCCTTCTACGGAGTTACAGAAACAGACGGTACAAATGAAGGCAAAACAAGCACGGGTCGCTGTGGATAAAATACAGCATTTCAAAAGATTTAGAAAAGACAAAACCCACTGCCTGTCTTAACTCCTGCCAAGAAACCATTACAGAGGATGGAGGCACGGTGAAAGCCCCCTGAACGCCGCGTCTCAACAGCAGTAACAACCACAGATCTCGGATCTATTGTGTAGTTTTATTTTTACAGGACCTATCATAGACTCTTTTACATAACTTAAATGATTATCAAATAATCTCCTGTACACAATGAGACGGAGCCGCATTGCTTTCTGAGCTTTGACACATTCCTGGAAGAAATCCAACAGTCTGTAGGAATCACATGGCCGCAGTGGCTACAGTAGATTTTTGTCCCGAACTTACGCCATCAATTAACTTACGAACCGCTGTAAATTGCCGTTTGCAAGATCCTGCAAATCGTTGTTAAAATTTCAGGACACAGAGTTTTGGTAGCAGCATCTTTAATTTTGCTTCACTTTCTCGCCTTTTGTGTCCTCAGCCGAACACCTGCCAGCACTTGTGACAAACGTGAGCCTGGGAAAAATATTAAACGCACCTCAAGTGTTGACATGAGCTTTAGGCTTAGACTGAACTCACTGACGAGCGGTCCCCGCGGCCTCTGAGGAGCGCAGCCCCTGTCCCCACGTCGCCTACAGGTACAGCAACGCGCCTGCCTACAGCCAGCAAGCCCTGGCCCCTAAGGGAGGAGGATGAACGGGGGGCACCGGCCGCTACAAAAACACCTGAAGAAACCCGAAGTTTCACATTTTATTTGCAGCGTCGCCCAAACCGCAGGAGGAGGAGACTGGCAGTGCACAAGGGTGAGTCCTGCGGGGGCCGTGGCCGCGGTTTCGGGGTCTCACACGCAGCGGGGTGTGCGGAGCCCCGCGCGGCCTCTGCGCCGCCCCAGCGTCCGCCCGCCCCCGCGGGAGGCTCCGGGCTGCGCTGCCGAGCCCCGGCCGCCCTACAGCCCGGGGTAGCCCCCGCGGTGGAACCCGCCGCCGTAGTCGTAGGGCGGCTGCGGCGGGGGCAGCGGGCACTCGGGGAAGAAGGGGGCGAACCCCGCGGGCAGGTGCCCGCCGGGCTCCTCGCTGCCGCCGCCTCCGCCGGGCACGGGCTCGGCGCCGCCGGGGTAGAGCGGGCGCAGCGGCTCGGCCGCCGCCTTCCTGGGCGGGCTGCAGGGCGCGGCCGGGCTCCAGGGCGGCTCGGGGTACAGCAGCCCGCCCAGCAGCGGGTGCGGCCCGGCGGGCAACTGCAGCTCGTACAGCCCGTGCTCCAGCCCCAGCTCGGCGGGCAAGCGGCCGCCGAAGGCGTCAGCGGTGGCGGCGTGCTCGGGCAGCAGCGCGCCGTACTCGGGGCACAGCAGCTCCAAGAACTCGGTGGTCTCCGCGCTGCCGCCGCCGCTCTTCTCCGGCTCCTTGGCGGGCGGCCCGCGGGCGGCGGGGCCGGGCAGCGCCGGCTCGGTGAAGAAGGAAGGCGGCAGGTTGCGGTCCCGCAGCGGCAC